>CM064963.1:37677606-37863935 GCA_032847665.1 Solanum chilense
TAGAGGTCGTGGTTTCGATTCCCACGCCTCACGTTATTTTTTACACTTCCTTATGTCTAAGTGAGAGTTAGTGGGTTAGAATGCCACTCCTCTTATTTATTAATTTTTTTTATGTTACATTTATCAGCCAATACCATGGTTAAAATCCCCTTTACTACATTTCTTTTTACTTCTTTATTTTCATGGTTTTTAACACGGTGAGGTCACGGGTTCAATCCTCATGACCTCACTTGAATTATTTTTTTTAATATATTTTGAACCCTCTTTGCTGACCGAAATTCATCACTAAAATCTGGAACTTTTTTTTAATTTTCCAGCATCATTTCATCAAGTTATAGCTTAGTTCTTAGAGTAATTTCGTAGTTCATTTAGAACATTTAAGGTGCGTCTTCATGTATTTGTTTAGCCAAAACATTATCCCTCAAATAAGACACATGTAAACTTATATGAACATCACATTTACATCAACATGTGTACATAAAATATATAAAGAACTATCATGTCATTTCATGTCCTAAACCATGAACAATAGCCACAGCAACACACACATACACACGTAGTTAGATTTTCGGAAACATCAACATAAACCATATGATTCCAAACATACATATAAAAATATAATCATAACAAAAAAATGTTAATCCCTAGTTTTATACCAGTAAACATAAAAAACCTATGATTCAACGGGAGCTAGTGACAGGGGCATGCAAAAGGGGAAACAATCCTTGTTTTAGAATTACTTATACGAACCATAATGGGTCTCTTGGGAAAGGGGCCAAGAGAGAATAAAACCCATACCTTATTTTGACGTTCAAACCATGAAGCTTCTGCCCAAAAACTTCACTCAAGAACACGTCTAAGCCTCCTCAATATTAACTCCACTCGAATGACAACCTCCCTTAGCCTAGTGTGCGATTAAGATCTCTTTTCTTCTTATTGTTTGTGTAATTCAAGTGTGATGACTTGGTTTATTTCTATGCTTTTGTGTCTTATTTTTGCAGAGAAATATCATGTGAAAAAATGGGAGAGATTGAGCGTGAGAGTTGAGAGATAGACGTGAGAAAGTGGGAGTTCTATTAGGCTTAGGAGTGTAGCTTAGGACTTAACAAAAAAAGGTTTTCTTAATTATTAAAAATCTGATTTTTAATATTTTAAATCAGATAATGAATAATAATTATTAATTAATTATATTTATTCAATAGTTTAAATAAAAATCACATTAATTCAGTGCTTCAACCTAGGTTCGAACCCAGGTGAAGCAAGACCTCACTTCAAGAGCTCAATTTCGGCTCTCTATCCCGAGATTTCCCCTACACCTTATTAATTAAATAATTAATTATATAATTAGGGTAATTATGATGTTACCCTTAGCTTGTAAAAATACCATTTCACCCCTAGACCCTCCAAACCTAGGATTTCCTTTTTTTAAGTCCAGTAAAGACTCCTTCGAGTAATCTTCGTATTCGAGATCCCTACATGGTTGGACCAAACCTTTCCTAAATCAACTAACCCCCCAAGTTGATTGTCTTGGATATAGCAAGGTTCTGAAGTTTGGTTCTACGCGCATTAATCCGTGTCAACCCTTGTCTAATCATAGGCATTCTTGACACATTAAGTTTCACTTTGTATATCCATTTTTAGGGTTGTTACACTTATAGAATGAGGCATCATAGCTCATTAGATGATTTCTCATCTCATCATAACGTATGAATTTAGAATTTTCCTTAGACTTACATATAGAGTGTAATTGAGACTTGCCTTTTAATTTTCAACACTCTCTTTAGTGAGTACTTTTGGGGACCATAAATTTGGCGTAGGTACATCTTGTCTCACTTTAACTAGCCTCATATTGTGATGCCACCCTGTTCTTTTTTAACATCTTTTCATTTCATCTTCACTAACCTCTCATTATTTGTTCATCATATAATATACATATGCTCTTTTGGAGTTTACATTGAGGGACATTGATTTTAGAGTAGATACAACTTGTCTCACTTGTACTAGCCTATCCTCATGTAGCCACTTTTTCTTTGCTTGTTCGTTGTTTAATATAAATACACTATCTTATTCATTTCTCTTAGTGACATTGATTTTAGGCGTAGATGCAACTTGTCTAACTTTCACTAGTCTATAGTCATGAAGTCATTCTTTTTCTTTACATATTAACTATGAATTCATTCTAAACACTTTATTTTGGATTATGCTTGAGATTTGACTTTACATCATTCTACACTTCTCTTACGTGAATGTTGTTTTCGTCATATGCCAATGCACTTGGTCTTTTTGTATGTTTCACACTCTTACTTGAACCTCCTAGGTTCACATCATTTCGTTACATATATCTTAGGTTCACTTACTTTTAAACATACGGTGGACTTATGGATCAATATGTACGAACCATGATGCTTCATTAATTATTCTTCTAAGTGACTAATATCTCAAACTTACTTCTAAAATAAGAGTTAAAGCGGTCGTATCATGTAAAGAACCCAACTAATGATGTTAGGATCGTTCCCACAAGGAAAATTGTTCAGACATAACTTTAATCTATGATTACTACTATTCAGTCAATCATTTCATTGGAAAAAAGATAAAAAAGGGTTTTTTTTACTTCTAAATTAATGTAAATAACTAGCTAAATCAAAGGAGACAATTAACAGCTTTAAATATTGGAGTTTAATCAATTAATTAAAGTAAGTAGGGTTTGCATGTTCCCCATAGGTTTCTAACTTGATAATTCTAACTATGAAAATTCTTACCTAGTATCTTGCATGCAAAGTGATAAGTTATGTATTTCTAAATACTTGGTCTGGCATCTAGAAAATTTCACTCCTTACCTTGGTCCGGTTACGTGTGTTTCTTTACTAACCCTTTCCTTTACCTCATATTAAGCATTGTATTCGATATTTCACTAAGTTATTACCTTGTACCAACCAATACTAGACTATTAGATAATATACAGTAAATCTATGGTGATAACTCTTTTCCTATTATATACATTCTTGGTCTAGCAAGTAGCATTAAGGCTAGTTCTAACGTTGGCCATCCGTTAAAAAGACTTCTAAGCGAAATAATTATCAATACATGCAACACACTATTCTAGAATTGTTATTTTAGTTATGTTTTACCTCATTATTTGACTATGGTTCCCACAACCCTAGTTATGGAATTTAGTTACCCATAGTCATAATCACAATATTCAAATATGTAATATAATAATTCATGCACTTACTTCAACAAGAAAGAATAAAATCTAGAAGTTCACTTGATTAATCAACAAAATCACCAACAATCAATTAATCAAATTAATAGAAGACTAAAGATTCTCCAAAAGTTTAATAACAATCACCAAGTATAATCCACAAAAGTGCTAAAATAACCAAGAGCCTCACAATAAGAGAGTTTAATCACCAAAAGTCTAACCACAAAAAATGAGGTTTTTTGAACTATTCATAAAAAACAAAAACCTTATCAAAGAAAGATCTATTTGCTGGAAATCTGTCAAAACATGGAAGGGTGACGTACCTCGCGACGGGTCTTCGTGGTCACGATGGGACTTCATGGACTCTTTCGTCCCATACTTTGCAAATTCTTCTACTGCTCTCTTCATTATCCTTGACGGCGAGTATGATGAATCGTCATAGGCACAACGGTCCGTCAAGTGTCTCCGTTCCATAACACTTAAACTCTTGGAATTTGGGTACTAGGATTATGTCTCTGATCTTCATGACGAACCAGAAGGATGGACCGTCATGTCTACGACGGTCCATAACACAATCCGTAACCCCACACTTGGTCAGACTTCCCCATCTTCCTTCAGCAGCTTCACTACGATGCCACCTACGGACCATCACAGGAGCGACGTACTGGCACAAGATCCGTAGGTTGTACTTTTCTGCATTTCATGCTCAAAAAACCTCTACATTCATCTTTTGGATAGATTTCCAAAAATAAAGACAAACTTACACAAAAATTTAATACAAAAAGGATTTTGGACACACACTAAAGTTAATGAAAAAGTATTAAAAATACCGTGAAACCACGTTATATCAACACCCTCAACTTAAATTCGTTGTTTGTCTTCAAGCGATGCACTATGACTCAATTCAAAATCATTGTACAATAGTATCCATGTTTTTTCTTTCGCAATCACTTGGCTATCAATGCCGATCAGTCGCATCATATTTATGCATGCTATCACTTTTAGGATTCAATTATGTGGAATCAGATCATGACACAAACTCACCATGTAATAACACCTATCTTCTTCAGTTTCTCAAGAAGGTGCTAATATTTTCGGTATTGCAACTAGTGTCCTCACATCAAAACTATATCCTCATCTTTCACACAATGATTTTAGTTTGAGTATGAGGATTACTTTTCAACAGTCACTCTCGGAACAGATTCACAACTCATTCATACATATTGCCATAAGCTTGCCCTTTTTTTCAGTGCTTTAAGTTAGCTTTACAACTTTTAGGATCACGATAGAACTTTGTTAGCTTGTAAAATAGGCTCAGGGTCAGTTAGGATATATTTAGGTATACTTTAGTGACTTTTTTCCCTTCTTGACATATCGGCTAAACATACCTTTTTTCATCATTTTATTTCTCCCAACTTCCCATATTCTTTTACCTTTCTATTTTCCCTTCTTTCTTCATTTGTGTAAGTGACTCTCTTTTTTTCTTCCTTGTATTTATTGTATTTTTTTTTATATTTTTATATTTAACTTTTCATTCAATTGATTCTTGAGTCACTTTACTTTTGTTCTTTCTCTCTCTTTGTTCTTTCAACCCCACCTTATAGAGAATTCCTCATAATAGCCACCCTCAACTCATGGCTTTGCCATAAGTCAAAGTACGCAATACCCAAAGTTGGGTCACGGCCATAAAAAGGGTTGTTTATTGCATTAGCCACCCTCAACATATGCTTTTGGCATAAGCTGATGTGCACATGTCCAAGGAGGTACCAAGGCCAACAGATTATTCTCAAAAAAGATCACTTGGGGTGAAAAAGAAAGGTCTAGTTTAAGCTCAAATCATTTGGATCAAAGAAGGATTTTAATTTCATTTGGTTTTCTTTTATTTAGGTTAAAAATGGGCTACATTAAACAAGGGCCTATGATCCTTTCCTAATTGTCTATTACAACTTACTTTTAGCAGGACTAACAAGGCAAGTTATAGCTCAGAAAAAATAGTGGACTATTCAAATATTCCTCACACTCACTTGACATCTCATTATTCTACCAGATTATCAGACACCTAGTTCGAATTTTGGACATAGGGTCATGAAGTGGTGTATCTCTATGTCATGCTTAGAGCCACACATTTATCAATTACTATGCCTAGTCATGCATCGTTTTCATTTCATCAAAGTATCATTTTAGCAGTCATGCTTTAGATTTAAAGTACTTACATAAGATATAGACATGCCGGTTCAACAGTAAAAATAATCAGTCTCTTGGGGAAAAAGAAAATAGGCAAGAAAACCTCAAAAGAGGATAGTGAATTGGGCTACTTTGAATTCACCCTATCACTCACTTTCCATTTACCCCACCCCCAACAAAAAGACATGAAATTGTCCCCAATGCATAAAAATTGAAATATAAGAGTGGTAGGTGAAGAAAACCTGGGGCGCAAAGCGCCGACGATCAACAATCTTATGGGTTCGGTTCCGTGGACCACTATCCTTGTAATTTGGACACCCTCAAAAGTGTCCTCACAACAACAACACTATCAGCCTTACCTCCCGGTATCTCCATATTTCTGGAGCTATATGCCCCTGCAGCTGACTCTACGACCCTCATCCGACGCGCCTCCTCATCAGCAAGTGAGGCTCTCCTCGCAGCGTCCATCTCACGGAGCTCCTTCGTCCGTAGTCTAGCCTTATCCTTATCTCGACCTCTAGGCCTCTTGGCATGCTCTCAAGGGGAAGGTGGAGGAATCTCAGAAGTGCCGAATAAGGTCGCCATCTTAGTGTCCTCAACAGGTGTTGCAGAAAGGAACTTAGACTCACGCACCCTATCCTCTAAGATCATATCGATGTCTACGCAAAGACTCTTGACCGTGGCCTGAAGGGTCGACATATCCACCTGAGGGGCTACCCGGGCTAGAACCCGCAAATCAAAAGCATCAAAGAGCTGATGAACCTCAGCGATCTTCCACTCTGTGTGCTGGACCATACTCCGCTCCAAGCGTTCTTCCGCCTCAGCAATAGACCTCTGCATCAAAGGCTAGATGCGATGCAGAAGTGTAGCCATCTGTGCCTGTAGTTTCTGGACACTAGCAAGCGGGACCAGAACGGGGAAAGCGGTTGAGCGAGAGGAGCTCGGGGCAGTGCTACTACCCGGGATAGACTAACCTAAGTTAGAGTCAGTGGAAGTAGCTTGTGTAGCCGTGCGAGCCTGTGCTGCCGTATCAGCTTGATTGTCACTAAGTGGAGGCAACTCTGAACAGGGCCCTATGCGTGGAGCCACCTCATTTGCCTCATCCCTGATGAGGCCGATATCAAGAGTGCCCAGCGGGGTCTTGAGCTGATCAATGTGCCAGATAGGCACACCTGCGGACCTGGATAAAGAAAATATCATGCACGGGAAATGGTAAGTATTTGTTACCTAAAAACCCCTCTTGTGCATGACCACCTGTAGAAGCCAAGAAAATTCCACCTTAATCCCGGCTATCATCTCGGCCATCAGTACTGCACGATCCCATGTGACTATATTATCAGCGGTTGTGGGGGAAAGGCAGTGGCGGACAATCAACCATAAGAACTTCGCTGTGAAGGTCAGGTTAGCCTTCTTGATGGATACCTTTGGCTCAGTTACCCAGTCAGCACCCTCTCCATCAACAGACAAGTGCACGGCCATCCTTTTCTAGGTTGTCTCTCTCTGCGATGGCTCACGCAAGAATTGGCCATCTTTGACAATTTTCTACTAGTACTCAAAATCGAAGGTAAGAGGGGTCCGGTTGGCATCAACATCCTCGCCGTATAGATAGCGGCAGATGGAAGGCAGGGAGATATCAACTTGAATGCTATGTACTTAGACATGCTTTAGTGGAGCCTGTTTGGCGGGGGCAGCCCGCCTATCAATCGATGATCTGAGAGAATTCATGTAGGAGGTGTAGAATTCTCGGACCAACTCTTCACTGTAAAGGCCCAATGAACGCGCTGTCCACTCCAGCCGATGTTTGGTGAAGAGATTGTGGATCTCTAGAATAGTCAGGAGACTTCCCGTAAGGACCTACATCTCAAATGTAGGGGTTCTTGTCATGACTCTTTTGTCATTCAGAAACTTTGCGTCTGAATAAACTTGATACGGCCCGTCAACACACCACTAGTTGGGCTGGTCGGCAACCGGGTTGAGAGCACAAGTAGGTGAGCCTGTTGTGAATTCAGAACTTTCAGCCTCATCAAATGATGTAGACTGTGCAGTTGTGGCAGGTCCAGGGACCTCAGCAGATCTAAAGGCTTCCTCCGACCACAAAACTATTAAGGAGCCAGACGCTCCTTCTTCATCAATAGCTGACACACAAGGTGTGCCGGTCAGTGTGCGCTCCTCTTCAGACTTGGAGGCAGTGTCTACGCTGGACTCCAACTTTTTTGGGTGTGTCTCTAACAGCACGTGCAACTCGGGATGGTGTGGAAGTGCCTGGGTGCACGTACTCGGGGTCACGCTCATCATTAGAGCCAATGAAAAGGCGGGAAGACGGGGTGACAAATTTCGATCTCCCACGTGCGTATACTCGATCTTGTTTTCGTGCCATAATAGATATTACCTGTAAAGAATGACTATTAGTACTAGAAGGAGCAAACAAAACAAGCAAAACGACACAAAATAAATAAAAGAGTCAAGATGTAATGACATTTCTATAGTAACAGTCAAACACGACGGACCATGTGACGGATCATCGTGAATACTCCGGGCCTTCATGGGGTCCGTCATGTATTACTTCAAACTATTTTTATGTGGAGACCCTTGAAAGAAAGTCTCTGATAAGTATGACTGATAAGCAGGACAGATCGTTGTGATTATGACGGTCCATTGTCAATGTCACTCGTGGAATAGTTAGAAAAAAGTATGGAGACCTTTAGAAGAGGGGTCTCTGACCGTAATGGCGGTTATGAAGGACGGACCATCGAGGGTATGACGGTACATCGTAGATGTCCGTAAGGGGTCACTTCAAAAAAGTTGGAGACCCTTAGGCAAGGGGTCTCCGGCTGCCATGAGGGTTATGTAGTAAGGACTGTCGAGGGTATGACAGTCCGTCGTTAATGTCCGTAAGAGGACACTTAGAAAAAATGAGAGACCCTAACGAATAGGGTCTGACAACCAGAACAGTTTTACAGGACGGACCGTCATGGGAACGACGGTCCGTTGAATGTGTCCATTGGTGGACACTTGGAGAAAATTAGACAGTGGGGTGCTAGGGATATTGGGACGGACCCTATGACAGTCCATCGTGGGTACGACGGTCCACCGTCACGGAATGCCACAAATATCCCCTATGACCCAATTGGAATTTTTAGTGTTTTAACCTACACGTGTCTAACCCAAATACCTAGAAAACTAGCAATGCTAAAACACCTATTTCTAGAGTTTTAACAATGCAATTTTGAGGATTCTCAACCTAGGTCAGATAGAATATGTATTAAAGAATGAACCCATCAATAAGAAATATGCTAATACTAATTAATAAACAAAAATGCGATGTAAATGGGTAGAAATTCGAGACACATACCTGAGAAATTGAGAAAAACAAGCGAGAAGGTACTTGGTGATCAAGTAAAGAACCACAGCAGCAGACTCCGACTAGTAGAGAATGGATTTTTAGTACTTGGGGAATATGGAAAAATGATCGGTTGAAAGAGAGGTAGGAAATTGGAAGTGAAAAGGAGGGAATGGGAGGAAGAGGGAAGGAAATGGGTGAAATGAAGGGGTGGGGTTTTTAAATGTTAAGAATTTTTTAAAAAACCCCAGGCGGGTCGGGTCTAGTACGCTTCATTAATTACGCGACCAGTCCCAGACGACAGTCCGTCGCAGTTGTGATGGTTCGTTGTTGGTTCCATCGCGTGTGCCATAGTTTAGAAAATAACTGATAAACGTACCTGGCACGATAGGTTTATGCGATGGTCCGTTGCGTTCATGACGGGCCGTCGATGGATCCGTCAGTGACTACTGCAGAATGATTTTCTGCAGAATTTCTTGGCGATGTTCCTGCAAATTTAAAACCCATTAGTAGAAAATGCTACCATTACTAGAAAAAAAACTATTAGTATTGGGTTGACTCCCGGCAAGCACTTAATTTAACGTCGCGGCACGATTGAGGATGTTTGATTACTCAGCCTTCATCAAGATGGTATGCCTCGATCCCTTCGTTTGCCGATTCAGTATGTCAAAAATGGGGTTTTATTCGTTCTCTATTCACCTTAAACCGAACTCCATCCTTTGTTTCTAACTCAACTTCTTCATGAGGGAATAAATGGGTAATCAAGTAAGGGCCAGTCCATTTGGACTTGAGCTTGACAAGAAGCCAACGCAACCTAGAACTGTCTAAAATCACAAAATCCCCAACCATAAACTCTCATTTTTAACTTCTTAGGTAATAATACTTTTTCATATTTTCTTTGTAGGATATAGCAGATACCGATTAGAGCTCACCACTTTTCCTTATGGACCAACAAATGTTGAAGGTTGCTTATTCATTGTTCAATAGAAATTTCATCTGCCCCTTTTCCATATCAACAAAGGATCTACCCGTAGCAAGGAATGGCCTCCAAGAATAATAGGCACTTCAAAATCGACTTCACAATGAAGGATAACAAAAGCTGCTGGAAATATGAACAACTCCACCTTTACTAGCACTTAGTGGAGTATCAATATAGGCCTTTTCACAATTTGATCGGCCATCAGTAGCCACATTGCAGTGGGCTTTGGGTCACCCAAACTCAACTTCTTGTAAATCAAGAGGGACATGAGATTTATGCCTTCCCCAGATCACATAATGCTTTTGCAAAATGTAATGACCCGACTGTACAATGAATAGTGAACGCACCCAGATCTTTTTTCTTTTGCACGAGAGATCTTGTAGCAATAGCACTACAATGCAGCATTCTACCAACATCCTAAAAAGTGACCGATCTTTTCTTTGTAACCAGATCTTTCATAAACATGGCATACCCGGGCATTTGTTCTAGATCTTCTACAAAAGGGAAATTGATAGAAAGCTGCTTGAACATTGTTATAAAACGCTGATATTTACCATCCTCGGTCTTTTTCACTAATCTTTGAGGAAATGGGGGTGATTGTCTAGGCGTGGGCATTACATTTATAGGTGCTTTTGCATATTTTCTAGTGCTATCTTATGTTTCACCACTACCCTCTACCACCTTATCATTATCCTTTCTCACCTTTACATCATTAGACAGCATAGGTGGTTCAATGGTTTGCTTAAGACCCCGAGTAGTGATTGCCATGTAGTGTGCATCATTTTTCAGATTTTGGACAGTGTTGCTAGCAAGAGTGCTTGGTTACCTTGTGTTCACAGTCGCAGATAATTGGGCCATTTGCAACTCGATATTCTTAATCGATATTGCATGTGTATCGACTTTCTGCCCAATACCCGCTAAATCACTCCTTCACTCTTTAGTGTGATCATCATTAGCATTAAAACTACTCATCAGTTTTTACAACATATGCTCAATTTGCGCCTTACTATCTCCACCATCCCTAGGAGTAACTTTAAGATTTTGAGGAGGGGCATAAGGCCAATTCCTATTATTTTGGTTACTATAGTTACCTTTGTTGAAGTTGTTCTCGCGTTTTTATTTCCCATCTCGGACATAATGACCCTCACAGTTATAGTTACAATAGATCCGACATCGGTTCCCTTGACCTTGGCACCAATTCTCCTGATTTGAGCCTTGGGAACTCGGTCAGAAAACCCCAGTCTTACTTCATAGAAATCCTCCACATAATAGAATTCATCATGTGGTGTTTTAGACAAGTAGTTAACTGCATTTATCTTTTCTGCACCCCAGTGATATGTTTTAATACCAACCCAAGCTCAATTCTCATCTGAGCCATTTCTTCACGAATCTCTGTTGCTTGGTTGTAAGTGGATTGCATTGCGAAGGTATTTATCCCAATATCCGACTTCGTAGTACTCCAAACTATATTATTGCGGGAGATTTTCTCTATCTTTTAAGCAATTTTAGCATATGGACACTCCCCATAAGAATCACACGCTATAGTATCCAACACCGCTTTATTATTATCATCCTGTCCCCGTTAGAAGTATTCCTTAAGTGACTCATCATCTATACGGTGATTGGGGACACTTCTCTAAAACGAGGTGAATCTATCCCAAGAACTATTAACTGACTCTCAAGGTAGTGCCACAAAGTTGTTCACAGTCTTTGTGGTTTAGTTTTTTGGAGACCGGGTATTAGCGTGCTAAGAAAATGTCCCTTAGTTTGTTACAAGTTAAAAATGAGTTATAAGGGAGCTTAGTGAACCAAATAGAAGCCTCTCCCGTCAGTGAGAGAGGAAACACTCTTAGCTATATTTTCTCCAAGTCCATGTCAGGCCTCCCTACACAACTTTTACATACTGTCCTTACCTTAGATATATGGGCATGTGGATCCTCAGAAGATAGCCCTGAAAAGAAACCTCTGGTAGTGACCATTTGCATCACACTAATAGTTACCAAAAATATGTGGTGTGGTGGTCATCACACTAATAGTTACCAAAAATATGTGGTGTGGTGGTAGAGGGGGCAAGAAAAGTGTCTCATCGGAGTATGATATATTATCATGGACTCTTTAGTATTCTTGGGGCCTTAGGCAGGATTTCGTCCCCTCTATTGGTTTTAACTCGGAGCATCAAGTAACAACTGACCATGAACATCAACCGGAGATGGGATGTTCTGGTTTTAATCATCATCATCCATGTTTCAATTGATGTTGCGTAGTGTACGCTCTAATTCGTGATTGTAGGAAAACAAAGGTTCTCTTCCTTTCCGTGTATTTGGCATACAAGGAAGATAGTTCTTCAAGAAAAAAAAACAATAAACAAAGTAAAATTAAGAAAATATTGATTAAATATTAGTAATAAGTTTATGTTAATCTATAAGCTACATTCCCCGGCAGCGGTGCCAAAATTTGATATGCTCAAACTTACTTCTCAAATAAGAAGCAAAGTGGTCGTATCAAGTAAAGAACCAACCTAATAAGGTTAGAAGCGTTCCAACGAGGAAAATAGTTTAGACTTAACTTCAATCTATTATTACTATTATTTAGTCAATAATTTTCTTGGAAAAAAAGGCAATAAAAGGGGGTTTTTTTACTTCAAAATGAACGAAAATAACTATCTAAATCAAAGGAGACAACTAACAACTTATTATGTTGGAGTTTAATCAATTAATAAAAGTAACTATGGTTTTCGTGATACTCATAGTTTTCTAACTTGATAATTATAACTTTAACAATTCTTTGCTACTATTTTGCATGCAAATTGATAAGTTTTGTATTTCTAAATCCTTAGTCCGACATCTAGAAAATTTCACTCCGCACCTTGGTCCGTCTATGTGTGTTTCTATACTAACCCTTACCTTTACCTCATATTATGCATCGTATTCTATATTTGAATAAGTTATTACCTTGTACCAATCAATACTAGTCTATTAGATAGTATACACTAAATCTATGTTGATAACTCTTTTCCTATTATCTACCTCCTTTGTCCGGCAAGTAGCATTAAGCCGAGTTCTAATGTTGGTCATCCGTTTAAAAGACTTCTAAGCAAAAGAATTAGCAATACATGCAAGACAATATACTAGAATTGTAATTGTAGTTAGGTTTTACCTTATTATTCACCTATGGGTCCCACAACCCTAGTTGTGGAGTTTAGTTACCCATATTCATAATTACAATATTCAAATATGTAATATAAGAATACATGAACTTACTTCAATGAGAAAGAATAAAATACTGAAGTTCACTTGATTAATCAACAAAATCACCAATAATCAATAATGATAGTAATAGAATACTAAAGATTCTCTTAAAGTGTAATAACAATCACCAAGTCTAATCCACAAAAGAAGCTAAATAATCAAGAGTCTAACTATAAGAGAGTCTAATAACCAAGAGTCTAACTTCCAAAGCGATTTTTTTCGAACTATTTATAAAATACAAACGCCTAATCAAAGGAGGACTCTATTTGCTTGAAATCTGTCAAAACACGGCTGGGTCGACGGACCTCGCGACGGGTCATCGTGGTCCTGACGGGCCGTCATGGACTCCGTCGTCCCATACTTTGCAAATTCTGTTGCTGCTCGCTTTATTATCCTCAACAGCAGGTATGACGAATCGTCACAGACACAACCGTCCGTCGAGGGTTTTCGTTCCCTAAGTTTTAAACTCTTTGAATTTGGGTACTGGGACTACTTCTTTGATCTTCATGACGAACCAGCAGAACAGACTGTCATGACTATGACGGCCCATCACATACACCGTAACGCGACACCTATTCAGACTTCCCAATCTTCCTTCAGTAGATTCACTATGATGCCACCTGCGGACCGTCACAAGCTCTGTAGGTGGTACTTTTCTGCATTTCTTGCTCAAAAAACCTCCGCATTAATCTTTTAGACAGATTTGCTGCAAATAAAGAGATATTTACAAAAAAATTAACACAAAAAGTCTTTTGGACACATACTAAACTTATGGAAAAAGCATTAAAAATAACGTGAAACCACCGTATATCAGTGACTCATACTTACCTAATGTTATTTGGTACAAGACTTATGCATCTTGTTTGTATGCCAAGATCTTGACTTCGATCCTTAGATGAATCATTCATTATTTATTTGTTTACGTACAACTTATGTGTCAATACAGAATTGGGCAAGGGAACCCGATTTTGAATCCCTTGAGCAATACTTAATATTATATAAAACTTGGAACTTACATTTTTCATATTTGGGGGACCCTAGGTCGATCCCCATCACCCCCATAATATTTTCTTTCTTTTCCCTCCTCTTTTTCTCGTTTAAGGCAAAGAGGTTGTGGGATAAATCCCCCACAAGATCATTCTTTTATCATACTTTTTCTCTTAACTTTCTCACCTATCCAATATTTTTTGGTTCAATCCCTAGTCACCTCATTTTATTTTTCCTCTTTTTTTTTCCTAACTCTCTCATCTATTCAGGAGCTTGTGAGTTCAATCTCGAGTCACCTCATTTAATTATTCTAATTTATTTTTCTCCTAACTCTCTCATCTATTCAAGAGGTTGTGGATTCAATCCCCACTCACAAAATTTTATTTTTCTCCTAACTCTCTAATCTATTCAAGAGGTTGTGAGTCAATCCCCACTCACCACATTTATTTTTTTGTTCCCTTTTCTCGTGAAATTTTTATGTAATTTGCATTAGGTGAGGTCTTGGGTTCAATCCCCAATGACCTAACAATTTTTAAAATTTTTTAAAAGATAGCTAAATTTAAAATAAATTGGCCGAGACCAACATTTCCTGCAAGTTAGAAATTTGGTCTCTTTCAATCCATCTTTCACTCAAGTTTTTATATTGATTGTTGGAGTAATTTGGGTGAATTTTTCCAGCAAAATTACCCTTATATGAACATCACACGTTTAACATTTTCATACACGAAAACACAACATTTTTAACATGCAAATTTCTGGCCTTACATGATTTCCGGATAATCATTCAACACATAATCACAACCAGACATAAAATTATCAACCTGAATACATACCAACGCATGCTTTAAGTCATTCAAAGGATCTAATGAAAGAGACATGAAACGGGGAAAACCTTATGTTATCGATTTGAATTTAAACGGAACTTAGGGGTATCTTGGGAAAGAGACCAAGAGAGAAGAAAACCCATACCTTAATTTAGTTCAACACTTGTTTAAATGATGCCTATTCCATCAACACCACTGCCTCACCACCAAAATCCCAAACCCAATCCATTGAGAAGAGTGTTCTTGATTTTCATTTTTAGCTTAGCTTATCGTTTCATTTTTTTCGTGTAAGGGATTAGGATTAGAAGAGTTAGTTGGAGACTTATTCAAACTAGGACTCCTTACTGTTATTATTATTATTATTATTATTATTATTATGTTGATTATTATTATTATTATTATTATTATTTGTTAAAAATATGATTTTCCTTTAATTAAATAAACCTATTAAATATTAATTAAATTAACTAATTCACTTAATACAATAAATCAATTAAATCATTGCTTCCACCAAGGTTTGAACTCGGGTTGAGCAAGATTTCGCTCAAAGGGTAAATTTCATCCCTTCCTACCCGAAT
Organism: Solanum chilense; assembly: GCA_032847665.1. Taxonomy (NCBI): domain Eukaryota; kingdom Viridiplantae; phylum Streptophyta; class Magnoliopsida; order Solanales; family Solanaceae; genus Solanum; species Solanum chilense. The sequence goes on from CM064963.1 coordinate 37,692,949, forward strand.
TGCCCCTCCACCATATTAATAAACTAATTAAATAAATATTTAGGATAATTACTATAGTACCCTTAACCTGGAAAAGACCATCTTACCCCTAAACCCTCCAAACGTATGATTACCCCTTTTTATGTCTTTTTAAGACTCATCCGGGTAAATCTTCATATTAGGGTGCCCTACATGGATGGACACAACCTTTCTTAGCTCAACTAACTCACCAAGATCGTTGGCTTGGATTTTGCAAGGGTTCAGAGCTCTGGTTCTACGCGCATCAATCCGTGTTAACCTGGTCTAATCGTAGGCATTCTAGATACATTAAGTATTACTAAGCATATTCATTTAAGGATTGTTACCATAAAGTTATGTTAAAGTATGCATTGCGATATGATTTATGAGGGTTGGTACGATGTTGGATTGCAATGTCTTAAAATTTGACTTTTGACATGTTGGCTATGATACAATGATATATGGAAGGTGATGACATACCTATGTTCCTTATCATAATGTTATTATATAAATGTACTAGCTTACATGTGTGAATTATAACTAAAGGAGAATACTCATGCAATTCCTATTGAGTTATGATGATGACTATATAAGGGGTAGATGATACACTCAAACTTTTTTCTCAAATAAGAAGTAAAGCGGTCGTATCTAGTAAAGAACCCAACTAATGAGGTGATATAGTTCCCACGAGGAAAATAGTTCAGACTTAACAATATTCTATTAGTACTAATATTTAGTCAATTATATTCCTAGAAAACAAAAGACAGTAAAGGGGGGTTTTTTTTTCTTAATTAATGAAAGTAATTAACTAGGTCAAAGTAAACAACTAACATATTAAAATCTTGGAGCTTAATCAATTCATAAAAGTAACTAGGGCTTAAGTGTTCCCCACAGGTTCCTAACTTGATAATTCTAACTATAGTAATTCTATCCTACTATCTTGCATGTAGAGTGATAAGTTATGTATCTCTAAATCCTTGATCAGACATCTAGAAAATTTAACTCCGCACATTGGTCCGGCTACGTGTGTTGTTATACTAACCCTTACCTTTACCTCATATTAAGCATTGTATTCGATATTTTACTAAGTTATTACCTCGTACCAATCGACACTAGCCTATTAGATAATATCTATGTTGATAACTTTTTTCATATTATCTACCTCCTTGGTCCGGCAAGTAGCATTAAGGCGAGTTCTAACGTTGGCCATCCGTTAAAAATTCTTCTAAACGAAAGAAATATAAATACATGAAAGAGACTATTCTATAATTGTTTTTAGTTAGTTTTTATCTCATTATTCACCCATGGTTCGCACAACCTTAGTTATGGAGTTTAGTTACCCATGGTCATTATCACACTATTAATATATTTAATATAAGAATTCATGCACTTATTCTAATGAGAAAGAATAAAATCAAGAAATTTACTTGATTAATCAACAAAAGCACCAATAATCAATTCTAGAAAAAGTGTAACAATTACTGAAATTAATCTTTCAATACTTGAACAAGAGAACTAAAGATTATCCAAAAGTCTATCAAAAAGTCTAATATCAAAGAGTCTACTATCAAAGAGTCTAACCCCAAAAACAAGGTTTTTTGAACTATTCATAATAAAACAAAAACCTAATAAAAGAAGGATTCTAATTAGTGAAAATTTGTCAAAACGCGTCTGGTGCGACGGACCTCGTGATGGACCGTCGTGGTCACGACGGGCCATCATGGCCTCCTTCGTCACTTACTTCATAAATTCTCCTGCTGCTCTCTTTATTATCCTCAACAATATGTATGAGGGACCGCTCCAAGCACGACTGTCCGTCAAGAGTCTCCGTTCCATAATACTTAAACTTCATGGAATTTGGGTACTCCACTACTCTCTGATCATTGCGTCGAACTAGTAGGACAGACCGTTGTGGCTATGACGATCCATCACGAACTTCCGTAATCCCACACTGGGTAAAACTTCCCCATCCTCCTTCAACAGCTTCTCAACGATGCCAACTACGGACCGTCACAAGCTCGACGGACCGTCATAAGCTTTGTAGGTGGTCTCTTTTGCATTTCTTCACTCAAAAACTTATGTGTTCATCATTGGACAGATTTCCTACAAAAAAGGAGAAACTTACATAAAAATCAATAAAATAGGCTTTTGGACACACACTAAACTTAAGGAATAAGCATTAAAACTACTGTGAAAACATGGTATATCAACACCCTTTACTTAAATTCATTGTTTGTCCTCAAGCGACGCACTATGCCTCACTACAAAATTTTTGTACAATAGTATCCATAGTTTAGCTTTCGCAATCATTTGTACAATAGTATCAATCCTGATCATTCTCATCATGTTTATGCATGTTATCACTATTAGGCTTGAATTATTTTGAATTAGACCATGACACAGACTCACCACGCACTAACACCTATCCACTTCAATTTCTCCCCGAGGTGCTAATATTTCTGGTATTGCACCTAGGCTCCTCACTTCAAAACAACATCCTCATTTTTTCACACATGATTTTAATTTTAGTATAAGGATTAGTTTTCAACAATCACTCTTAGAACAAATTCACAACTCATTCATACATATTGCCATAAGCTTGCCCTTATTTTCACTAATTTAAATTCTCCGTACCATTCTTCGGATCACGATAGGACTTTCTTAGATTGTAACATAGTCTCAGGGTAAGGTAGGGTATATTTAGTTATACTTTAGTGACTTTTTTCCCTTCTTGACATATTGGCTAAACGTACCAATTTTTATCGTGTTATTTCGCCCAATTTCTCATATGCTTTCACCTTGCTATTTTCCCTCATTTCTTCATTTGTGTAAGTGACTCTTTTCTTTTCTTGCTTGTATTTATTATTATTTTTTTATCTCACTTTTCTTTCAACTGGTTCTTGAGTCACTTTACTTTTGTTCTCTCTCTCTCTCTTTGTTCTTTCAACCCCACATTCTAGAGCATTCCTTATAATCGCCACCCTCAACTCATGGCTTTGCCATGAGTCAAAGTACATAATATCCAAAGTTGGGCCAGGGCCAGGAAAAGGTTGTTTACTACATTAGCCACCCTCAACTTATGATTTTGAATAGGATGAGGTGCACATGTCAAAGGAGAGTTCAGGGCCAACACATTATTCCCAAAAAATATCAGTTGCGGTAAAAAAGAAAGGTCTATTGTAAGCTCAAATCATTTTGATCAAAGAAGGATTAATTTCATTCGGTTTTATTTTATTTTGTCTAATAATTGGCTATATTGAACAAGGGACTATGATCCTTTCCGAATTGTCTATTACATCTTATTTTTAGGAGGACTAACCAGACAAAATCTAGCTCAGTACAAATAGTGGACTAATGAAATTTTCCTCACACTCACTTGACATCTCATTACTCTAACAGATAATCTGACACCTAGTTCGAGTCTTAGATTTAGGGTCATGCAGTGGTGTATTTGTATGTCATGCTTGGAACCACACATTTATCAATTATTGTGCCTAGCCAGTCATCATTTTTATTACATCAGAATATCATTTTTTTAGCCATCATGCTTCAGAGTTATACTATGTACACAAGATATAGACATGCTGATTCAACAATAAAAATAATCAGTCACTTTGGGAAAAAGAATACAATAAAGAAAACACTAAAAGAGGATCGTGAACTGGGCTACTCAGACTTCACCCTAGCACTCACTTTCCATTTACCCCTCCCCAAAAAAAAGATATGCCGCTGGAACCCACTACCAATGTAGTTAGGATACCCTTAGTAGTGTCCTCATCAGCACATCACTATCAGTAGTGCCTCCCGTTGTATCCACATCTCTTGAGCTAGATCCCCTGCAGCGGACTCTACTGCCCTGATCCGACGTGCCTCCTCATCAGCAAGCGAGGCTCTCCTCGCAGCCTCCATCTTATGGCGCTCCTTCTTCCGTCCTCTAGCCTCATCCTCTTCCCGACTCTAAGCCTCGTGGCATGATCTCGAGTGGGAGGTGGTGGAATCTCAGAATTGGCGAATAAAGCCGCAAACACTGTGTCCTCAGCAGGCTCTACAGAAGGGGCCTCAAATAAGACACCCTAGCCTCTAGAATCATATAAATATCAGCTCGCAGAATGTCAACCGTAGGATGAAGGGTCAACACGTCCACCTGAGGGGTTGTCTGGTCTAGCACCCGGAACTCAACTGCTTCTAAACGCTGATGAACCTCAGCGATCTTTCGGTCTGTTGATGGGCTATCTTACGCTCCAAGCGTTCAACCGCCTCAGCAATATACCTATGGATCCAAGGCTTGATGTGATGCAGAAGTGTGGACATCTGAGCTGCGCGATCCCATGTAACTATATTATCCGCATCCGTGGGGAAAAGACAGTGGCAGACAATCAACCATAAAGACTTAGCTGTGAAGGTCAAGTTATCCTTTATAATGGCTCCCTTCGACTCTGTTACCCAGTCGGCACCCTCTCCATCAATAGACAATTGTAGGTCCATCCACATTTTGGTTGTCTCTCTCAGCGATGGCTCACGCAAGAATTCTCCATCTTTTTTAATTTTCCACCGGTAGTCGAACTAGGCAGTGAGAGGTGTCCTGTTGTCATAAACATCCTCGCCGTATAGATACCGGCGGATGGCTGGCAGGGAGTTGTCGACCTGTATGCCGCGTACACTGATGTGCTCGAGTGGGGCCTATTTTGCTTAAGCATCCCACCTATCTATCTGTGATCGGAGAGTAGACACATAAGAGGCGTAAAGCTCTCAGACCAACTCCTTACTGTAGCGGCCTAAAGAACAAGCTGTCCACTATAGCCGGTGTCTGGTGAAGAGATTGTGGATATCTTGCATGGTGGGGAGACTTCGCGTAAGGACCCGCCTCTCTAGTGTAAGGGTCCGTGTCATGACGCCTATATCATTTAGAAACTTGGAATCTGAATACAGTAGATATTGCCCGTCGACACACCACCGGTTGGGTTGGTCGGTAACTGGGGTGAGAGCACCTGTCGGTGAGCCTAGAGTGGAATTAGCATTGTCAGCCTCATCTGACGAGGCAGACTGTGCAGCTGTGGCGGGTGCCGGGACTTCTTGCGGACCTGGAGGCTTCTTCCGACCATGAAACTCCTAAAGAACAAGACGCTCCTTCTTCATGTGTAGTTGACCCAAAAGGTGTGCCGGTTAGTGTGTGCTCCTCATCTGACTGGGAGGTAGTGACTACGCCGGACGCCCACTTTTTTGGGCATAGCTTTGGTTGCGCGTGCATCTTGTTCAGGAGTGGCAGTGCCTGGGAGCACAAACTCAGGATCATTCTCATCATCAGAGTCGATAACCAGTCGGGCAGACGGGGCGACAGGCTTTAAACGCCCACGAGTATAAACTCAATCTTCTTTCGGTTCCATTAGATCTAGTACTTGTAAAAAATCATTATTAGTAGTAGAAAGAGCAAAAAAGACAAGAAAAAACTACACAAAATAAAAATAAGAGCAAAGTTGTAATGACATCTCTGTAATAACAGTGAAACATGACAGACCAGGTGACGGATTGTCGTAAGTATGATGGACCGTCATGGGGTCTGTTATGTCTTACTTCAACTATGTGTATGTGGAAACCCCTAAAGGAAATTCGCTAACAGTTATGATAGATAAGTAGGACAGACCGTCGTGATAATGACGGTCCATCATTGATGTCCATCATGGGGCACTTAGAAAAAGTTTGGAGACCCTTAGGAGAGGGGTCTCTGACCATCATGATGGTTTTGGAAGACGGACTGTCAAGTGTGTGACGATCCATCAAAGATGTCCGTCAGAGGAAACTTGGAAAAAAAATGGAGACCCTTAGGGCAAGGGTCTTTAACAACCATGACGGTTGTGCAGGACGGACCATCGTGGGAACGGCGGTCCGTCGAATGTGTTCATTGGTGGACACTTAGAAAAAGTTGAACACCCTTAGGAATAGGGTCTCTGAAAACTAGAACGGTTGTGCAGGACGGACCATCGAGGGTATGACGGTCTGTCGTAGATGTATATCGGAGGACACTTTAAAAAAATGGAGACCCTCAGGAATAGGGTCTCTTATAACCAGAACGGTTGTACAGGACGGACCATCGAGGGTATGACGGTCCGCCGTAGATGTCATTCAGAAGACACTTTTAATAAAATAGAGACCCTTAGGAAAAGGGTCTCTAACAACAAGAACGGTTGTGCAGCACAGACCGTCGAGGGTATGACAGTCTGTCATAGATGTCCATCAGAAGACACATAGAAAAAGTTGGAGACCCTTAGGACAAGGGTCTCTGAAAACCGTCATGGTTGTGCAGGACGTACCGTCGTGTGAATGACGTTCAATTGCATGTGTCTGTTGGTGGACACTTATAGAAAACGAATAGTGGGGTCTTGGAATAGAACCTATGACGGTCCGTCGTGGATACAATGGTCCATCATAAACAAGTTGAATATCATGTTAATATACTCAATATAACTCTAAGAATTCATTAACAACTCAATCCATAACTTTAATTTCGCAATTGAATGAAACCCATAAGAATACTCAACATTTTGAAATTTATTTTGAAAGAACCATTAGAGGAAAGGATGTCAAAGGTGAATAGAACCCATAACTTAATGATTTGTCAACAGTTTATGATGAATTCGTCCCTTTCAAGCCCTGTAACCCTAGATCTTTATGGCTTTTAAAGGTGAGTTCATGTAGAGAGAGATATAAGAGAGAAGGAAGAGAGTTTATTTTTAGAGTAGTCATTAGGTTAATGAGGTTTGAGGGTATTTATAGTGGGACTAAATAAACTTAATTAGACTTCCTTTAATACTCAAAAAGACATGCAGGTTTATGAAAACAGGGAAACAAATTTCAGAGAGGAAGCCATACAGCAACAAAAGTATCAAACTGAGAAAAATGAAAAAAACACGCAACAACAAGAATGGTAGATTCAGAGGAGAAGGAATAACAATCAACAACAAGTTGGACACAATATGGATAGTACAACAATCCAACTGCAACAAGAACAACTAGGTTAATCTTCCATACCTACTAAAAATACATATATAGATCAGGATGTACAAGACATATTAACAGATGTAGAAGAAGGGGAGAGGTACACAGAACAAAGAATTGAACAAGGACACCAGATTACATCAATTGGAAAAAGACAACAACATCACAACAAATCACAGACACAAGGTGAAGAAATCAGAAGTACCAGGGAACAAAATATGACACAACAAACGAAGGACAAATAGGTAATTAGTGATCATCTAGATATTGAAGACACAATAGTTATGATTGCTACACCTAAAAATACTTGTAATACAACTGTTGGAGTAGCTGTTGCAGGTATGGAAGGGGGACATGAGATACCTATGCATGTAGGGATATCCAAAGGGAGGGGAGAAATGATTAATGTTCAAAGATTGGATGAATCCATTCCCTGATAAAAGCAATCTTAAAAACAAATTGATCCTGATATAGGACAACTAGTAGATAAACTTAGTAATAAATCTTGTTTTAGAGTGAGTAAAAAGAAAAGAGACTATACTAAAAAGAAACAACAAATGTTAAGTAATGTAGAAAAAAAAAAAAGATAATATAGATCATGATGAATATGAGGCTATTAACTCTGAGGATGAGTGGGATCCTGATAACCAGTCTATGTATTATTCTGAGGAAGAATAACCTCAATAAAACAGACCTAAGGATACTCAATTAGTTTCTACATATCATAATGTTTGGTCTCAAGAAATCCAAGATATTACTACTAAACAAGGTTTGTCTCCTAGAGGTAGGAAACAAGACAAACAAGCTTCCCAACATTTCCCTAGTACTTCTGAATCCTCTAGTAGGCCCATGACAAGATCTAAATCAGAAGGTTTTTAATATTTAAAGACATTTGTTGGAATGCCAGGAGCATTAATACCAATAAATCCTTAGAAAGACTTCAAACTTTAAAAAAAATGCATAATCTTTCTTTGATTGTTATTTTAGAAACCTTTTGCTTAAAATTCTCAACTTGATAATATGAGGATGCAATTGCAAATGGTTCATGAAAATAGCAATTCTAATGGTAAAATTTGGGTATTTTCGTCTAGTATCTTAACTGGCAATATTCCTGAGAGCACTGAGCAGCATGTTACTGTAAAATTCGGTATAACAGATTGTACTGAGAAGTTTTTAGTTTTCTTATATATATGCTAAATGTAAAGATCACTTGAGAAGACCTTTATGGGACAAGTTATTGCATTTCTCTAATATGGATATACCCTGGTGTACTATTAGGGATTTTAATGTGATTACTTCAATGGAGGAAAAAATTGGGGGAATTCCATATAATAATAAAAAAAGCTTTCAGTTGATTAATGTGATAGATGTTTGTGGTTTAACTGATTTTGGTTATACAGGGATTCCATTTACTTTGTGTAATAAATGGGATGCTCAAGCAAGAGTTTGGAAAATATTAGATAGGGCCATGGTTAATGATCAATGGTTAGAGAATATGCTTCAATCTACTATTGAACATTTGCCTACTGTTTGTTTCGATCACTGTCCTTTATTATTGGAAGTAGTTTAGAAGGATGTGAAGCCTATTAAGTATTTTAAATTCTTAAATTGTTGGGTAGATAATTCAAGTTTTATGGATACTATGCAAAGGAGTTGGGATATTGGTGTCACTAGCATAAGAGAGAGTTATATAGTTTTGTTCTATAGCACGATATTATAGTACTGTAGAAGTTAAACACTACCGCCGTATAGCCTCCAGCACATAGATGTGATATGAATTACCACCAATTAACAAGAATATACTAGACATGGCAATATTAGACTTTTGACCCTAAAACCTGTTTTTATAACCACATGCTCCGTTACCACGTTTGTATTGATTGGGAGCACCCCCTAGAAGTAGCATAGCGTACTAGACCTCTCAAAGGTCGTATACAAACTATAGACATCATTCATCCAATTGACATAGAAACTTAGCAGAAAATATAAAAAATTTCATAACACATAATATGTTAAAACATCACTTCATATATTATAAAATATCATAAACATAGTTACATTCTATGTCTCTTTAGGCATCTTAAACTCAACTTCAATAGACTAGATTAGGGACGTGACCCTTAAGAAAATATAATAATAATCTAAGCTATTACAAAATTTTCAACAATAACTTGACATAGGAAATCCTTGTATCATAAAAATCCCTTTTGAACTTTGGAAAACTTATCAAATATCTTCATTTTAAGAGACATCATCTAGTCATCACAACCCACAATTTGTGTAAAAAGATGAAGAAGGATGGTATTAGTACAAAAATGCATTAAGTATCACAACCATGCAATAACATGCATTTACAGAGGACATTTAGTTAGAAATCATGCATCATGTCCTTCAGTAAAACTTCATGAACATTATTCAGCGGACATCATATAGTTCACATACTTCATATTGACATGCTCACTATTCATAACAAATCATAAAGCCATACTTCACATTTAAGGAACATTAAACGTTTCATAACCTTATCTTATTTTACTCTGGCTCGTTTACCCAAAAGTCAGCCTTTAGTAACACTTGGTGCAATGATGAATAGTATTCCATTCCACCATCCGCACTCAAGTATCACCTTATGGTCTCCAAGGTGAAAATTCATATAATCTTCATTAACTCAACATATAAAAACATAGAAACATAGAATATCATAAAAAATAATTTATGAAGAACATATAGGTCTCATTCCAACATGCAGGTCAAGACTACAAATACCATCATAATAAAACAATAGTCGGCAATAGCATATTTGAACTTCATTTAACTAATTCATTATAAGACCTTACTCATAATCCCAATATAAGCCTACTAGTACAATGCACATTTAAATCCCCATAACCTCACACATACTAAGTAAACCCACAAAGAGACCACAATCCTTACCATTTACTTGATACATCAACATGACAAGTATCGCCACCTATATGCACATAAAGTAAGACCTTCATCATGTAGAAATTAAGACCAACGTCATGCATATTATTACACAAGTAGTCTAACAATAAAATGTAAAATATAAGAGACATATACATATACATATACATATACATATACAACACCCTTCTAGAGCTACTTATGCAATGCATAGGTAAGTTCCATACTCTCACCTACAGTAAGCAACTTCTCTTAGTAGTCCTAGATAGGGTTCATCACCTTATTTCTATAGTTCATTATACTTTAGGGAAACTTTTCCTCAACCGACATGAGATGAAGTGAGATAAACATTTAATTTGGTGTCATGGAATCCCACTCCAAAAAGAGGTATTCTTCTTACTAAGGTTGAACATTAACATCATGATAGTATTTAGTTTGTTCCACTTGCTAGGTCCTATCGGTGAAACATCATCAATTAACTAGGAGACATGTAATTAAAAAGTATCCACCAAATAAGAACATTAATGAAATGATGATGAAATTTTGAAAAAATTTATTATAATTTACAATGGCTTGGTTAAATGTGATTTTCTTTTATTGCATAGTTCTTATTGTAAATTGCTCTGGAGTGGTATGGTCCACCTTGTTGGTGGCGGTGTTTATTTGATGAACTTGATATTACATAGTATGTTTTGTGAGTGTGGTTTCAAAGCCTAGGATATAAAATGAAGTGACATTGAAGATAGGTCTTGTCTTGTGTTTTGTGATGTTTAATAGCATGTTTGGCTTAGATTATGACTAGGTAAAGTATATGGCTTCTGAATAATATAAAGTGAGTAAGTTGACGAATGTAGGACTAAAGAATGTATAGAAGCTAATGCTAGTGAAATGATGCTTATATGCAACATGTGCTCACAATTACACATAGAAATTTAAATGAATGTATGAAGTTATATTGAGTAAATAGAGGAGTGTTGAGGTGGAAACTCTTCGTAAGTTGATATGAAATGTTTAGTAGCAACCTCACTACATCCTAAGAGCTTTTTAAGATAAGTCAGAGGATTCTATCCTTTATCTATATTTTAAAGTAATTAGAATACGTGGGGGTTTAAACCTAGCACCGAGAGGATATGAAGAAGAGGTGGTTACACTTTGTAAGTTGACATGTTGTATTCCAATGTACTTTTTGCGATGACTACTCCTCGTGAGTAGAGAATAAGTACTTAGTACTAATCTCCTTATCGATTAACTATACGCCCGTATATGTTTAGCCATTGGGCAATCCATGTAAAAGCTCAAACGAATGACGTTACTCTAGGCAAGTGAGGATCCCTCATCCGAACAAAGGGTTCATGTCGGGATTCCATGTATAGATCTCATGGTCTATGTCGGTTAAGCTAACCCTCCACAATAGAATTGATTGGAATAAGTCTTCTAAAATATCGTACTACTTAGAGTAGGTAGTGATATGGGACGCTATCTATTCATTTCACTAGGTCGGACCTTTCAAAAGGGAAGACTTGGCGCCAAACATTCTAAAAGAATGTACTACAGAGATAAGTGGTGGTATGGGACGCTATCTACTCATTGCACTAAGTAGTTATTCCGAAAGGGATGACTTTGGTGGTTTATTAGGTGTCTTTTAATGTCTGTCTATTGATTGAGGGGATTGTTTCTGTTGAGTTGAGTAAGCCGAAAAGGGTAGTCATGAGGATTTCTTTGGTGTGTGTTGAAGGAGGCACATGCATACTTTCTTCATGTCTTACCTTAGTGAGTCTTAGGATAATCTCGAGGTAGGGAAACTTTTATGAAAAATGAGTTCACCTTCTCTTTTGCTTGTCCTTGGAAGTTCACTAATTTAGAATAGGATAATTCATTGTAATTGCTCAAGTTGAATTTAGTGTGAATGCTTTAAGTGATTCCTTGTTAATGTTCAAATAGATTTACGTTAAATGCTTAAAGAGTTCACTGTTAAATGTCAAGTTCTTTTACTGTAGGTTTTGGCATGTTTACTGTAAATATTTCTTCGTTGCTTAAAATGATAGGAATTCTTGTCTAAAGACCTTTTTAGTATGTCCTCCAATGTCGAGGACCAGGGTTTTATGTTCCTATATTTTATGTTTAAGATTTTTGTAATAGACTTTAGTATCTTCTATTGTAAAAGGTCAGTTCCCCTATCTTGTATTTTATCTAAGGATGGCCATGTTTGAGTAAATCTTCGGGACGCAGCCCCATACATAAGTGTAAAACAAAAATGCAAGACAAAAAGGAAAGGTTATCACATCCTCGATTCTTTTAAGACTCACCAAGTCGTGAACTCCTTGGTCTACTAGAAACCTAGCCATGAGAATGGAACTCAATATCGTCGGATCCTACATTTGATATGAACATAAGGAAGAGTATGTGTTTGCAGAATTTTAGTAAATATTATATCTTGTAAAACATAAGAATAGAATAACATAAGGGTTAGTGAAAATAAATATATGCCATAATCATAAAATTTTCTTTATATAAAATAAAATACAAGAATAAGAGAAAACAAAATAGTCATACGCATACTATTAGAATTAGTCAAACCCTAGTCCTTCAAATCATAAGTGAACTAGTTCTAAAGTAGCCTCAAAGAACACTTGTGTAATATGTGGATGATACTCTAAATCTCACCCACACTAATTATCCCTTTTAGGTCATCATAATCATACTTACCGTCTTTGGATCTCATCCTTAGCTTATTTCTCATAGACCATGAAATCTCTCACCTTTAGTCAATCATAAAAAGGAAGGAAACTATATCACAATCTCAGAGTGAAACCGTAATACTTGACCTCTCGAAGGTCTTGTACAAACCCTTTTGCATCATTCATGGCATATACATATATGAAAAGTAGTGTGGATTAAAAGTTTTCACAAACATTCAAACAGTCTTTCAAGATATCTTCCCTATAAACCAAAGGAAATAATAAGTCTCATTTAATCAAATCATAGACTCTAAATATACTTGGGACACAACCCATACAATTGAAATATAGTACTATTAAGTTTATTACAATGCTTTACTAAAGAAACTCTAAGACATCTTTGACCTCGTGTCAAATGAGGACATATTGTAAACTTGCTTAAAGATACTATAATCCAAGCTTCACTCCCAAAATCACCTTCACCTATGAATAACATTAGAGATAGATAAAAGCATGAAATTAGTACAAACATAGGTACTAAGTATGGATTAAAGGACAAAATCATGAAAATTAACATTTAATGGAAATATTCTCTTTCATATTAATATATAATTGTATAAGAATAAGAAAAACATTAAGCACCTGAGAAGCACATAAGAAATCACACACACATTTTCTCACATTTTAAGGAACATTACAGTAATCTAGTAAATGTTATAGTAAAATACTTCAATATTACATGAACACAATTAGCATGTAATTCTCTCACTAAAAGCTATAATAAGACTCGGTTAAGTAAAACAAAGAGAGACACTCATGCACCCTCTCTAAGCACACCTAAATGATCATTGGGACTACCCATAATAAGATGAATACACTTACAAGATACAAAAACACATAACATATAATATGACATTCTCCTTAGAAAGTTATCAAAAGACTTACTTAGGTTATTCATAAAGAGAACTCCCATACACCATAATTAAGATTAACTAAATATTTCTTAATTATTACTAAGATTAGATCATTCCTAAATTATCAACCCTATTGTCTAACTAGAGTCATTCTTAAGACGTCCTTACAGAAGACATGAAGAGATCATCCTTTATACCGCCTTCACAATTGAACAAGGAAATCCTCTATGTTAATCAAGATTAGGTACTTATTCATTTACATTCTTTCTAAACATAAGTAATAACTTTTTTAGTTCATTAAGATATATTCATCACACAAGGACATTGAAGTAATGGTCTTGGAGAAGACCTAGGAACTCACTAACTAACATCTTCAAAGCCCAAAGGTACAATGTCTAGGTAGCGTCCCATACCACTACCTAAAATTCATAGATTTCTGAAAATCCAGAAGGTATCCCATATGATGAGAATAGGAAAAAACCGACAAAACCATAATATCTAATCGTGGAATCAAAAGTTGTAACCTAATGTGATAATGGTGTTATACATACCAAAGGTAGAAGTTGGACACGTCATATTTAGGCATATGGAAAAGGAATATAATGAGTTTCTTTGTTCTTTAATGTCAACTTATATAGAGAGACTTCCCAAACCATACTCACTCAGGGATATCTTTGTTCTCAAAGAGTATTTCACATAAAGGATCACATGAAGAGGTTCCATATATAGTTCATAACCCAATCACATTCACCTTAACAAAGAGGTACCCTAGGGTTACATTTCAATGGTTTAGAGGATAACTTAATGAATTTTGTATGGATAATTTCATGCCATTGCATCCAACCGACCTGAAGTCCACAATTCACACAAGAAGGATAACCTTATGTCTTTCAAATTCAAGGATATGATAACCTCTGAACAAGGTTAAGGGCTCCACATAATCTGACCTTCTCACTATGTTTGAGGCCAGATATCATTCATATATACATGATTAAGAGGCTTTATCTTCCAAATTCAATAATCCCATGTTCACATATCGCTCATGCATTTAGAAGAGGAACATAAGTCTACCTAAACCAGACACATCAACACTTGAGTTTATCACATATAAGATATCATATGAAGAAGCACATAGGTACAACAAAGTCAACTGTAGGTCATCCTACATACTACTATAGATTCTTCAACATAGTCACCGCAAGACTCATATAACGAAGTATGAAGAATAATGCATCAACTCTAAAACTACACAAACAAGGACATAATCATAGTCTAACATGATCACCTAAAAATATCAATAGACGAAAAAATCCATTCACCTTGATGAAAAGTAGATAGATATGATCATACTTCACATAAATTAACTATACAAATTATTATAATATATTAATTAGTGCTTACAAAGCCATGATCATTATAATATATAATGTAACGTTGACGAGACCACATAATTGACAATTATAACACATAACACTGCAATCATAAGTGGATCATACAAATAACAACTTATTTAAATACCTAATTAACATAATATAAATAGAATTAGGGCATCTTACCACCAATCCATTCTCACCACTTAAATCCATAGCTAAATCATTCAATACAATACAAAAAGGCCCTTACCCATTGCCATGATCATCATTTCAGCACATAAATCACAATACCTAACGAATATAAGTCAATTAAATATAGATATATCAATCTAATACACCGTATACATCACTTTAATACAATTATTACATCATCCAATAGCCCAAAGAAAACTATACTAAAATTCATAAGCAATATCATAACATAAAAAATATAGTAAATTATAAGAGCTTATATTTTGGAGGGTTCATGAAGATTGTAGTTTAGAATAACATAATTAACATTAATTTAATCCATCTTCAACTATACAAAACGTTTTATGCAATAAATCATGGCTAGATCATAAAATTGGACAATTTTATCTTTAGAAGACTTTACAAATTACTTTGAAGTTTGTCTCATTGATGAAAAGAGTTTCAAGGATGAAGAAAACACACGTCAATGATGTTAATAGACTAAAGTTTATGAATAATAACCTATCAAACTTCAATCCAATCTCTTCATTAAATTTTGGCTCCGACGGAGTTTAAGAGAATATCTCAGAGTATTTGGGTTTTGATTTTTAAAAATGAATTAATCTAGGTGCTTAGGACATATAAACCCACTTAAAATACCTATATACCCCTAAGTAACCTACCAAACCATTATTTGTAATTTGGGTGAATTTACAATTCACTCTTACATTCAACATTTTGATGCGCAGGTTGCAGGATTCACTTATGCCAGGCCATCAGTGGGTCGTTTCAAACAAGTGGAAAATCATGATGGTCTGTGGTCTGGGTCTGAGGCTTGTTGTTCGAAGGACAAGTCCATCATCCTCTATTTCAACCTACGCCCCTCACTTATGGGATGTCGACTGATTTACTTGCTTTCAATTACCATTTGTAGGTTGGGCTGGTTTTGACAACTTTGGTTCTTGTGAAGAGTCCTTCCTCAAGGACCCTTGGTTTGTCCTTGGTGATGTTAGACCTGACTTTTATAATCCGAATATGATCATATTCGAGTTTAGGACCTCCAATATCAATATAATCCAAAACTAAAACATTAAACTTGATGAAACATGCTAAGACACACAAGGTCATTTCAAGGCAAACCTTTCGAACGTAATGGACGTTCTTCGATGTTTGAGCTCTAAACTTGATGAAACTTAAAACATTGACTATAAAAACTATTATAAATCATATTATTACCTCATAATCTTATAAAACACAAATATAAGCACACAACCACATATGAGGCACATAGGTGACTAGTCATCTAACGTCTTAGTCGCTCTTTGACGTTTCCCTTCCAATTTACCTAAATCTTAAGAAATTGCGTCATTAAAAATTATAAATCATTTTAGGACCTTATAAACTCATGACAAACATGTTAGGCAGTAGATTCACCTATGTCATTTAAGAGGTATCAGATTCTCCCACATTTGGACAATATTCGTCCTTCAATGACACTTTCCACTGTCCAAACACTTCAACGAGAAGATATTTTTACTAAAAGATCTCAACCATAACACATAAAACATTATACAATAAAAAATATATGAGAAACATCAATTTTACATAATAAAAAGACTCAAAACACATCAAGAAGATAGAAACACTTTCTATTACTCATCATGCAATAAGACTCACATTCTTCATTCCAAATAGAATGAACTCCTTTTACATTATTTTTAATGCCCATATACATCAGTTATATACATATTACAAAAATATTCAACCAAAGAACAAATTAGTCAATTTTGCCAAAAATTTATAGTAAGCTAAATTCCCTGGCAGTGAACATACTTTAAAATTCCAAAAATGCAACATTTAAGCAATTGAATATAAAAACATGATAATATGATAGATAAACCCCTATAAAAACACTTTAACACGCAATGATAACCTCATAAAATTCAAAATTCAAGGAATCTATTAAATTTAATTCTAACAAGACTCCGAAACATAATGCAACATGCAACATGCTACTATGATCATCTAGCTCCTTTACTAATCATACTCCCCCACATAGAAGTATCTCATAACACCAAAGAGGGAATTCTAGAACTTATTATCATAATCATCCTCATCTGGCTTCGCTCCTCTAATCCAGAGTGCATAGAAACGATTCTTCTTTGTAGGATCAGCACCCGGAACACTTATAGAAACTTGCTTAGGATCGTTTCCTATAGAAGCAGTTGAATGACAATCTCTCACCTTATTTCAATCTTTACTATAGCAAAAACAACTCTCGTTACCCAATAGACATTCCCCATAGTGCCTCTTACAAAAAGTAGCACATGTAAGATTCTAACCATTACCATTTTCAAGTTTCACCTTAACACCCCTAGATTCATCATTACTTGAAACCTTCTTCTTGAAACTAGGTTGGCTTTCATCAATAGATCCACTCCTCTTAAAGTTTGTAGCAATCCTACCAGGTTTAGACTCCTCAATGGATTTATCATACAATATGAGTGTAGACAACATCATATCATCATGGAGCATGGTCCTACGACATTCTTCTTTCAGTAGGTTGGTTACCCCAGTCACAAACCTACTCATCTCATCCCTAAGGTTAGACACTAAGGATGGGGAATATCTATACAACATAGAGAAATTCAAAGAATACTCCTCAACACTTATATTTTATTTCTTGATATTGTTAAACACTTGTACTTTTACCTCCCTCCTCTCACGAGAAAATTACTTTCCTAGAAAATTCTCTTTGAACTCTTCCCACTAAATAGGACGCAACTCAAACATCCTACTATCTTTCCATCAAGTATACCACACTTTATAAACCTCCCTCAATTTGTACGAAACAAACTCCATTTTCTCCCTTGAAGTCACCCCAATGGAACTCAACACCTAACACATACCATCTAGGACTTCTTGGGTATCTTCTCTACCTTACAGCCAAGAAAGATAGGAGGATTCATCCTCACAAGATCTCTCAATATAGATGTCATAGTGCTCTCCATAACATTCACTATAGGCTCAATACCCCTATTCATATGGGTAGTCAAAACTGGGGATAAAGTAATTAAATCCACTCTTATCTCCCCATAAGTAAAATCAAGGGAAACAACTGGAACATCATTACCGATATCTACAATAAGGACTTGACCATCTCTATCACATTGAGCCCCTTGAGAACCTTGAGCACCTTAAAGGAGTTTCTCAATTTGAGGAGGAATCTCCTCATTCACAACATTATCCTCAACTCTCCTAGACGCTGTCCTATTTGTATTCATCTTCCTTGAAACACAAG
The DNA here is from genome assembly GCA_032847665.1 of Solanum chilense. NCBI lineage: Eukaryota > Viridiplantae > Streptophyta > Magnoliopsida > Solanales > Solanaceae > Solanum > Solanum chilense. The sequence goes on from CM064963.1 coordinate 37,711,301, forward strand.
GAAAACCATAAATAGAGGACACTCATAACATATAACTCTATGACACCACATAGGAGTAGAAATGAAGGGAACTCTATCGTCCTATAGCTTCTCGCCCATAGGTGTGTCCCGACTCACACTTATGAAAATGACTCTACAAGACTTGACCTGTTACCACTTCTTGATTCCTAAGACCTCTTTCATAACTTACAATGTGCTACAAAGCTTGTCACATCCTTAGAGCATACCATAGAAGCTATGGCACTCTCATAGTGCAACAGGCGTACTTGACCTCTCGGAGGTCTTGTACAAACCCTTTTGCATCATTCATAGCATATATATATATATATATATATATATATATATGAAAACTAAAGCTAATTTAAACTTTTCACAATCATTCCAGCAGTCTTTCAAAATGTCTTCCATATAAACTAAAGTAAATACTAGGTCTCATGTCATTAAATCTTAGACTTGAAATATACTTGGGACACGGCCCATATAATTGAAATACAATACTGTTAAGCCTATTACAATCTTTTAATAAAGAAACTCTAATACATCTATTCCCTTGAGTAAAATGAGGACATAATTCAAACTCTCTTTAAAGATCCTATAATCCAAGCTTCGCTCCTAAAAGAACCTTCACCTATGAATCATTTTAGAGAAAGATAAAAGCATATAAATAGTACAAAAACATGTACTAAGAATAAGAACAACATTTAACACATTCGAAACACATCGGAAATCAGATAAGCATTTTATCACATTTTAAGGAACGTTACACTGATCTGGAAAATGATATAGTAAATTACTTCTATGTTACACTAAATCCAATTAGCATGTAATTCTCTCACTAAAATATATCCTAAAACTCACCTAACTATGACAAAGAGAGATCGCCCATACACCCTCTTTATAAAAACATGTATGATCCTTGTGACTACCTACAATGAAATGAATACACTTACACGACACAAAAACACATACCATATAATATGACATTCTACTTACCAAGGTTATAAATATACTTACTTAAGTTATTCTACAAGAGAACACCCATATTATATCATGCCTAACTTTTCAACAAACATTCCTAACTAGATTCATTCTTAAAATGTACCTAGATAAGAGATGAAGAGATCGTCTTTCATGCCCCCTTCACACTTTACTAGGAAATCCTTAAAGTTACTCTAGATTAGGTACCCATTAATTTACATGCATTCTAATCATGAAGAGATTTATCACATAAGGACATTCAACTATTGGTCTTGGAGAATACCTAAGGTATAATTAACTAATATCTTCAAAGCCTAATGAGCAATGTCTAGGTAGGGTCCCATACAACCACCTAAACTTCATAGACTTCTCAAACACTAGTATCGTTCCCATATGATGTGAATAGTTAGTTTCTGGCATAGACCATGGTAGCTAAGCATGGAATCCAAAGTTGTAACCTACTCCGATGAGGTTGTTCTACTTGCCAACGGTAGAACTTGGACACATCCCATGTAGGAACATGGTTAAGGAATATGATCGGTGTGTTTGTTCTCTAAAGTCATCTTATATAGTGAAACTTCCCAGACCATACTCACTAGGACCTAGCCTTTTTTCTCATAAAGTATTTCATATAAAGGATCACATAGAGAGGTTCCATATCTAGTTCATAACCCAATCACATTGACCTTACCCAAGAGGTCCCCTAGGGTTTAGTTTCAATTGTTTAGAGGATAGGTTAAAGACTTTCCTAAGGGTGATTTCATGCCATTCCATCTAACCAACCTTAAGTCCACATTCACACAGGAAGGATACCATTACAACTTTTGACTTCAAGGATATCATAACCTCTCAACTAGGCTAAGTGCTCCACATTATTTGACCTTCTCACTATGTTAAAGGCCACATATCATTGATACATACAATACTAAGAGTCTTTAGCATCCTAAGTTAAGAATCTCATATTCACATATCATTCATGTATCTAGAAGAGGGAATTAAGTCTACCTAAACAAGACACATCAGAACTTCACTTTATGACATATAAGATATCATATAAGGAAGCACATAGGTACAACCAAGTAAACTATAGTTTATCCCATATTCATCAACATAGTCATCACAAGACTCATATAACCAAGAAGAAAGAATTTTGTATCCACTCTAAGACTACACACACAAAGACATAGTCTTAGACTAACATGATAACCTAACAACATCGAAAGACGAACACATCCTTTCACCTTAATCACACGTAGATAGATAGGATTATGCTTCACATAAATGAACTCTACAAATTAAGATAATTTATCAATTTATGCCTACAACTCCATGATCATCATAATACATAAAGTAACGCCGATGAGGCCACATAATTAACAATTATAACACATAACACCGCCACCATAAGTATACCATAAAAATCACAAAATAACTCAATAAGTAGTTTACATAATATAAAGAGAACAATGGCAGCATACCACCAATCCAATCTCACCACTTCAATCCATAACTAAATAATCCAATACAATACTGAAAGTCCATTACCCATGGTCGTGATCTTCAATTCAATGTATAAATCACAATACTCATTGAATCTACTTAAATTCAATAAATATTTATCAATCTATGACAACCTATACATCACTTCAAAATACATTTCTTACATTATACAATAGATCAAAGAAAACTTTACTAGAATTCATAAGCATTGAGACAAAATCATTACATCCAAAATATAGCCAATTCAATCAGATTATGTTTTACATGTGTTAATGAATATTTTAGGATAAAGTAACCTTATTAACATAAATTTAATCAATATTAAATTATCCAAAATGTTTTATGCAATCACTTTTATGTTTGGATCCTTGATGAAGAGAGATTCAAGGATGAATAAAACATACCTCACTGATGTTAATCAACTAAAATTGATGAAGAATCACCAATCAAACTTCAATCCAAGGTCTTCTTGAGTTTTGTCTCCGATGAATAACTAGAGAATTTGTTATAGAATTTGGGTGTTTATTTTGAAGAATGAATTAATCTAGGTGTTTAGGACTAATAAATCTACTTAAAATACCTATAATACACCTAAATAACCACCCAAACATTTATTTGTACGTTGGCTGAATTTATCAATTCACCCTTTCATGTAACTGTGAGTTCCGCAGGTTGCAGGCTTCACCTACACCTGGCCATTGATTGGCTGTTTCCCAACTTGTGGATCATCCTGATAGTTCGAAGTTTTGGACAAAGGCTAGTTGATGGAAGTACAAGTTCACCCGCCTAAGTGTCAATTCATGCTCCACACCTAAAAGGCATCGACTGACCTACTGGTCGTCGATTGCCATCCGTAGGTTCGGCTGGTTTTGACAGCTTTGGGTCTTGTAAATGTCCTTCCTTAAGGACCCTTGGTTGGTCCTTGAGAATTTTCTCCAAGATGTTTGCAATACGAGTATGAGCATATAATTTTTTTTGGATCTACCATATTAATTTCATTCAAAACAAACGCATAAAACTCGACGAAACAAGCTAAGACACACAAGGCAATTTCATGGCAAATCATTCAAACATGATCGACGTTTGACCTCAAAAAATCACTAAACTTGAAACATTGACTATAAACACTATTATAATTGATATAACGACCTCATAATATTATAAAACACACATATAAATTCATTACAAATATGAGGCACATAGGTGAGTAGTCGTCGAACTTCGTAGTCCTCTATCGATGTTTCACTTCAAATGAACCTAAATCTTTAGACACTGCCTTATTACTACATTATCAAACATTTAAGGACCTAAGAAACTCATAAAAAACATGTTAGGATCTAGATTCACCAAATTTATTTTAGAGGTGTCACATATGTTATAGTTGTGCAATGCATTGATAAGACCCCATAATCCCATCCATATGAAGTACGACTTTTGTAACGACCCGTAAAATGATTAACTTAAACTACATACTAAATATCTAGTGTGGGAGTTTATTTGGAGGTTTGAGATATTTTAATTTTATCCTGAGCTATGGTTGAGATTCTTAAGGGTCAAACATCAAGGTACAACTCTCCAAGGACAACTGTAGGGGTCCTTGTGGATGACCCTAAAGCCTAAAACCAATCCCTCCCCTTAAAGCAAAAAGTTATCGAGGTCAAATATTGAAAATAATAATGTCAAATTTTCAAGGTTTTTGAATGATTTTTAAGGGGGGTCAATAGAAAGGTATGGTAGTCTCTTATCGTGGTCTAAATTTCAATTCAAGGAGCCCATTCCTAAGTGATTTCAAGTTATCAAAAACTAGGGTTTTACTCAATCACACGGGTTCTTTCATAAAACATTATCAAATGTTTTCTCATGACGAATAGTGATTGTATTATCTATAATAATTTTTTTACAATAAAAATTCTTCATGAACCCATAAATTCTCTCAATTCCTATATTGTTCATTTATGAATAGGATTTAATGATTATGAAAGCTTATGAATGAAATACTTAACAATTCCACGGATTATTGATTGTATCATTATATATGTTTTATTTATGGAAAATTATTTGTGAGTTGATAATTTATTATCATGGCCTTCAATAAACAAGTTATGACATCTAAAGACCGGGGAGCACCCCCTAGAAGTTACCGACATCATCAACCTCTCAGAGGTCTAAGACAAGCCTCTTAGCATTCATTCATGGCCTGGTAATAAAATTAGTTTTTTTTAAAAAAAAACTCATCACATAACAAAAGACTATAAAGCCATCTTTTTTGAAAACCATAAGTACATATTTAAGACACTAAGTCTCGTTTTGCTATCATAGACTCAACAACAATAGTGTAGAATAGGAAAATGAGTCTTAACAATATAAAAGCATAATCTATACTATTACATAAAAATAAATGATCATCTTTACATAAAGATCCTTGAATCATAAGGACCCTCTTGAACTTGGAAAATATTTATCCAAGTTGTTCACTTTATAAATGGTCTTTTAGCCATCACCACCTACAGTGTGTATAAAGATGAAGAAAAATGGTATTAAAAGAAGAATACACTAAGTATGATAATTGTAACACCTCAAAAGTCCAAGACCTAGATTAGAGCTTCAAATGACTTTCCAGGGGTTTAGACACTTTTATAAAGTCAAAACTTATGAATATAAGTCATTTAGGAAGTTAAGGAATCAAGGAACGTCCACAACGTCTGGAGACTAGTATAAAAGGTGTTAGTGTGCCTAAACCTATTTGACTGGGTTGTTGGAGTCAGAAATTGATGAATTTTTGTGGAACGGTGTCTACCATATATTATAGTTAATTCATAGTCTAAATGTTTGGGTACGACTCCTCAATGACTGTATTAGTCTATAATAAATTTTTAACAAAAAAAATTCTCCATGAACCCATGAATTCTCTCAATACCTATATTGTTCATTTATGAATAGGGATTAATGATTATGAAAGCTTATAAATGAAATACTTCTAAATTTCCTCGGATTATTGAATTGTATCATTATATATGCTTTATTTATGGAAAATTATATGTTAGTTGATAATTTATTATCATGGCCTTGAATAGACAAGTTATGACATCTAAAGACCGGGGAGCTCTACCTAGAAGTTACCGACATCGTCAACCTCTCAGAGGTCAAAGACAAGCCTTTTAGCATTCATTCATAGCCTGGTAATAAAATTAGCAAAAAATTTAAAAAAAATCATCACATAACAAAATACTATAAAGCCATCTTGTTTGAAAACCATAAGTACATATTTAAGACACTATGTCTCGTTTTGCCATCATAGACTCAACAACAATAGTGTAGAAAAGGGACACGTCTCTTAACAATATGAAAACATAATCTATACTATTACATAAAATTAAATGATCATCTTGACATAAAGATCCTTGAATCATAAGGACCCTCTTAAACTTGGGAAATATCTATCCAAGCTTTTCACTTTATGAATGGTCCTTTAACCATCACCACCTACAGTGTGTATAAAGATAAAAAGAATAATATTAATACAAGAATGCACTAAGTATGATAATTGTAACACCTCAAAAGTCCAAGACCTAGATTAGAGACTAAATTGACTTTGTAGGTGTTTATAAACATTTATAAAGTCAAAACTTATAAATATAAGTCATTTAGGAAGTTAAGGAGCCAAAAAATCATGGAACGTCCACAACGTACAGAGACTAGTACAAAAGGTGTTAGTGTGCCTTAACCTATTTGACAGGGTTGTTGGAGTCAGAAATTGATGAATTTTGGTGGAATGGTGTCTAACATGTATTAGATTTAATTCATAGCTGTCACGACCCAAATCGGGGACGCGACTGGCACCCACATTTACCCTCCTATGTGAGCGGACCAACCAATCTAAAGCCCAAACATAATTAATAAAATACAACGCGGAACACTTAACTCAATAACGAAAAAAGAATACTATAAATATCCCAAAATCTGGAAGTCATCATTACAAGAACATCTATGATCAAAATTACGAAACTAAGAGTATTCTAAGAAGCTAAAACAAATGAAAGCTAGTCCATGCCGGAACTTCAAGGCATCAAGACGAGAAGAAGAAGATCCAGTCCAAGCTAGAAGCATAGCTCACCCTGAGATCCGGTGCAGTGAAGACTGGCTAGAATCACGGTTGAGTTGAAGACGACGGCACGTTTGCTGCACTCCACAAATACAAGAAAGAAACAAACACGTAGGAGTCAGTACAACCACACGTACTGAGTAGGTATCATCGGCCAACTCAGAATAGAAAACAGTATATATCAGTTAATCTCACAAATCAACTATAATACTCAACATGTAGTAACAACAAGTACTACAATCATCAATAAGTATCACCAAGTTCATCCAGGAGGACTCAAGCCTTCTATTATACTAAGGCATTATCAATAACAAAACATAGTTCATCAAGCCTTTTTTATACTAAGGCATTATCAATAACAAAACATAGTTCATCAAGCCTTCTTTTATACTAAGGCATCACAATAACAAAACATAGTTCATCAATCCTTCTTTTATACTAAGGCATTATCAATAACAAAACATAGTTCCTCAAGCCTTCTTTTATACTAAGGCATCACAATTACAAGTAAATTAGGGTTTCTTCAAGATTTAGGGTTCAAAAGCTTCATCATGCTTAATTTATCACAAACATATAATCACACTCATACAATCATACAATTAAGCATATAGAAGGGTTTACAAGATTACCCAATACATATCATTTGCTATTAAGAGCTTACTACAAATAGCATAAACCATAACCTACCTTCACCAAGGATTTTTCCTGCATATCTGCCTCCTTCTCCCAAGTAGCCTCTTCAACCGGTCGATTCTTCCATTGAACTTTGATGGATGCAATCTCTCTCGACCTCAACTTGCGAACTTCTCTACTCAGAATAGCAACAGGTTCCTCTTCATAAGTCAAATTCTCATCGAGCAGAACCGAATCCCAACGAATGATGTAATTTCCATCTCCATGATACCTTTTCAACATGGACACGTGAAATACCGGATGTACTCCAGACAGCCCTGGAGGCAAGGCTAATTCATAAGCCACCTCCCCTACTCGCTTAAGTACCTCAAATGGTCCAATATACCTTGGACTTAACTTACCCCTTTTTCCAAACCGCATCACCCCTTTCATGGGCGAAACTTTCAACAAGACTTGTTCACCCTCCATGAACTCTAAGTCTCTAACCTTTCGATCCGCATATTCCTTTTGTCTACTTTGAGCCGCTAAAAGCTTTTCTTGAATAGCTTTCACCTTTTTCAATGAATCCCTCAATAGATCCGTACCCCAAGGCCTGACCTCAAACGCATCAAACCAACCGATGGGAGACCTACATCTCCTCCCATACAATGCTTCAAATGGAGCCATGTCGATACTGGAGTGATAGCTATTATTGTATGAAAACTCCGCCAAGGGTAAGAAGTTATCCCAATGGCCACCAAATTCTATCACACACGCACGGAGCATATCCTCCAACACTTGAATCGTTAGCTCAGACTGACCATCGGTCTGAGGATGAAATGCAGTACTAAGATCCAATCTAGTACCTAATTCAGCATGCAAGGTTCTCCAAAACTTAGAAGTAAACTGCGTACCTCTATCAGATATTATGGAAAGTGGAACCCCATGTAACCGAACGATTTCTGAGATGTAGATTTTGGCTAACTTTTCTGCATTGTAGGTCACCTTGACCGGAATGAAGTGAGCAGACTTAGTCAATCTGTCCACAATTACCCAAATAGAATCAAACTTCCCTAATGTCTTTGGAAGACCAACCACAAAGTCCATTGTAATTCTCTCCCACTTCCATTCAGGAATGGGCATTCTTTGAAGTGTTCCTCCGGGCCTCTGATGTTCGTACTTTACTTGCTGACAGTTCGGACATTTGACAACAAAATCCACAATATCACGCTTCATTCTCTTCCACCAAAAGTGTTGTTTTAGATCACGGTACATCCTGGTTGCACCAGGATGTATGGAATATCCGGAACTATGAGCCTCTGTAAGAATAGTGTGGATCACGTCATCAACACGTGGCACACATACTCTTCCCTTATTTCTCAAAACACCTTCCTCATCAATTATTGCTTCTTTAGCCTCTCCTCGCAACACCATATCCCGAATTCGCCTTAGTTTCTTATCATCAAACTGTTTCCCCTTAATCTGGTCAAGAAAAGAAGATTTCGCCTCCACACAAGGTAAAAATCCTCCCTTCTCATTCACTTCTAGCCTCATAAAATCATTAGCCAAATTTTGGATTTCCCTAGCCAACGGGCGCCTAGAGACTTGCAAATGAGCTAGACTTCCCATGCTTCCCTCCTTTCTACTCAACGCATCTGCCACAACATTTGCTTTTCCCGGATGGTATAAGATAGTGATGTCGTAGTCCTTTAGTAGTTCCATCCATCTCCTCTGTCTCAAATTCAAGTCTTTCTGAGTGAAGACATACTGTAGGCTACGATGGTCCGTATAGACCTCACACTTAACCCCATACAAATAGTGTCTCCATTGCTTTAGTGCAAATACTACCGCGGCCAACTCCAAATCATGAGTCAGATAGTTACGTTCATGCACCTTTAATTGCCTCGAACCATAAGCAATCACATTCTTCTCTTGCATTAGCACTGCACCCAAACCCGAATAGGATGCATCACAATAAACGATGAAGTTCTTACCCTCTACTGGCACGGTAAGAATTGGTGCAGTAGTCAACAGAGTCTTGAGCTTCTGAAAGCTTTCCTCACATTCATCTGACCATACAAATGGAACATTCTGCTTAGTCAAGTTCGTCAATTGGGAAGCAATAGAAGAGAATCCCTTGACAAATCGTCGGTAGTAGCTAGCTAAACCAACAAAGCTCCTTATTTCTGACACGTTTGTAGGCCTTACCAAATTCTTCACTGTCTCAATCTTAGATGGATCCACCATCACTCCATCCTTAGAAACCACGTGCCCCATGAAGGACACTGAATCTAGCTAAAACTCACAGTTAAAAAAATTTAGCATAAAGTTTCTTCTTCCTCAACAACTCTAATACCCTTCTCAAATGCTTCTCATGTTCCTTCTTACTCTTTGAGTATATCAATATATCATCAATAAATACGATCACAAAGAGATCCAGATATGGCTTGAAAATCCAGTTCATCAGGCTCATAAAAGCAGCAGGGGCATTCGTAAGACCAAACGACATTACCACAAACTCGTAATGCCCATACCTAGTTCGAAAAGCAGTCTTTGGCACATCCGTTTCCCGTATTTTCAATTGATGATAACCGGATCTCAAGTCAATCTTAGAGAAAACACAAGCACCTTGTAACTGATCGAACAAGTCATCAATGCGAGGAATGGGATACTTGTTCTTAATAGTTACCTTGTTCAACTGCCGGTAATCTATGCACATCCGGAAACTCCCATCCTTCTTCTTCACAAATAACACCGGAGCACCCCAAGGAGATGCACTTGGTCTAATGAAGCCCTTGCTCAACAACTCTTGAAGTTGGGCCTTTAACTCTCTTAACTCCGCGGGAGCCATTCTATAAGGGGGTATAGAAATGGGACGAGTACCCGGTTCCAAATCAATACAGAAGTCAATATCCCTATCCGGTGGCATACCCGGAAGATCTGCAGGGAACACATCCAAAAACTCTCGGACTACTGAAACTGACTCAATTGGGGGTACCTGTGTAGTGTCATCCTTGAGATGTGCCAAGAAAGCTAAACACCCTTTGCTAACCATCCTCTTAGCACGAAGAAAGGAGATGATACGAACCGGAGTGGAAGTGTAGTCGCCCTCCCACACTAACTGATCTGTCCCAGGCTTGGCTAACGTCACAGTTTTAGCATTACAATCCAAGATTGCAAAGTTTGGAGAAAGCCAAGTCATACCCAGAATTACATCGAAGTCGACCATTTCTAAGATAACCAAATCCACATAAGTGTTGCTCCCCACAAAAGTCACCAAGCAAGACCTATATACTTTTTCAACCATCACAAAATCACCCACCGGAGTAGACACCCGAATAGGTATGTCAAGCAATTCACAGGGTAAATTAAGACCAGTAGCAAATGAAGAAGATACATAGGAAAACGTGGATCCGGGATCAAACAATACAGAAGCCATGCGATCACAAACCAAAAGATTACCTGTGATAACAGCATCAGATGTCTCCGCTTCAGATCTTCCAGGGAAAGCGTAACAATGGGCCCCATTACTTGTCTGTCCGTTGCCCCTACCATGTTGTGTTGTAGTGGCTCCAGTTTGCCCATCACCTCGGTCGTTTTGGTGACCACCATTACCTCGGCCACCACGCCCTCCAGAATAACGGCCTCTACCATGACCACCTCTACCTCTGACTGTGGGAGTTCTGTGACTCTGCCTTGGACAATACTTCTTTATGTGTCCAGTCTCCCCACATCCATAACACTCTCTGGATTGCAGCATCGGTCTCTGTGAGAATTGTTGACCGGTCTGAGGTGGACCCCCAACTACAGTCTGTAGTGAAGACTGAATTGGTCGGGCTGAGTAACCTCCTGAACCCTGTCCTCTAGTGTATGAACCATTAAACTCACCTCCCTTTCGAAACCTTTTTGATGTCGATGCCATGGTGGAGTCATCTGGCTTCACTCCTTCCACCTCTATCACGAAGTCTACCACTTCTTGAAAGGATTTTGCCGTAACCGCTACCTGTAAGGCTGAAATCCGCAATTCCGACCTCAACCCTTTCACAAAACGGCGAATCCGCTCTTGTGGACTGAAACAAAGTTGGGTGGCATACCTGGATAATGCACGAAACTTAGCCTCATATGCAGTGACCGACATCCTACCTTGCTCTAGGCTCAAGAACTCATCTCTTTTCCTATCCCTCAAGGTCCGGGGAATATACTTCTCCATAAACAAATTAGAGAATGATGCCCAAGTCATGGGTGGTGCCTCTGTTGGTTGGCACTCAACATGTGACCGCCACCACATTTTGGCGTTCCCTTGAAACTGATAACTCACGAACTCAACGCCAAACCGTTCTACGATACCCATCTTGTGTAGTAGCTCATGACAGTCGACCAGAAAATCGTAAGCATCCTCAGATTCTGCACCCTTGAAGACTGGAGGTTTCAATTTTAAGAACTTACTGAAAAGTTCATGCTGATCACTTGTCATTATAGGCCCTGTAGTCAGACGAGGAAACGTGCCTATTTCCACTGGAGCATCCATGCGGGGAGCCACAGTAGCCGCATGTTGTACCTCCGGAGTCTGAGGTGCTGGTGTAGAAAACACTGGAGGTGTCTGGCCCCGATCAGATAACCCGCTAAGATAAGCCAGAACCTGATTGATCATCTCTGGGGTAGGTTGGGGTGGCAGTTCCTCGTTCTGCACTTGTTCATTCTCCCCTTCCTCACCCTCTCTTATCACTTCCTCAGTTGATGCGGGAGTCACCGCCCTAGTACTAGTTGGGCTAGGTGCTTGTCCTCTTCCTTTAGAGGATGTCCTCCCACGACCTCTTCCACGGCCTTTCGCCACCACTCCTCTTTGAGCTACCGTCCCAGTGGCTAGCTCAAACGTTTCTTGTCTTGCCGGTGTTGGTGTTGGCACAGACGTTGCTCTAGTTCTAACCATCTGCAAAATAGAATGAAGATGGTCAGATACCAATTTGTATCACCTAGATACCAATTGGATCCAAGTAATAGCACGAAAGAAGGAATGAAAGAATGGAATTTTCCTAAAGTCTTATAGCCTCTCAAAGAAAAGCAAAGGTGTCCCCCTACCGTTCCTTAAGACTCTACTAGACTCGTTCTTGTGTGATGAGACCAACGAACCTAACGCTCTGATACCAACTTTGTCACGACCCAAAACTGAGTCGCGACTGGCACCCACATTGACCCTCCTATGTGAGCGAACCAACCAATCTAAACCTAAACATAATTAATAAAATACAACGCAGAAGACTTAACTCAATAACGAAAACGAATACTATAAATATCCCCAAAATCTGGAAGTCATCATCACAAGAACATCTATGATCAAAATTACGAAACTAAGAGTATTCTAAGAAGCTAAAACAAATGAAAGCTAGTCCATGCCGGAACTTCAAGGCATCAAGACGAGAAGAAGAAGATCCAGTCCAAGCTAGAAGCATAGCTCACCCTGAGATCTGGTGCAGTGAAGACTGGCTAGAATCGCGGTCGAGTTGAAGACGACGGCACGTTTGCTGCACTCCACAAATACAAGAAAGAAACAAACATGTAGGAGTCAGTACAACCACACGTACTGAGTAGGTATCATCGGCCAACTCAGAATAGAAAACAGTATATATCAGTTAATCTCACAAATCAACTATAATACTCAACATGTAGTAACAACAAGTACTACAATCATCAATAAGTATCACCAAGTTCATCTAGGAGGACTCAAGCCTCAATACCATACTCATTTGGGAATTAAGTTCATTAGATTTAGCATATTAACATCATTCAAGATTCAGAACTTATTCCTCTCGTGTCGGTACGTGACACTCCGCTCCACTAATACTATGTGCCGGAACGTGGCACTCCGATCCACTAATACTATGTGACGGAACGTGGCACTCCGATCCACTAATACTATGTGCCGGAACGTGGCACTCCGATCCATATTCTATCCTGGTGCCGGAACGTGGCACTCCGATCCATATACTATCCTGGTGTCGAAACGTGACACTCCAATCCTCATTCTATCCTGGTGTCGGAACGTGACACTCCGATCCTCATTCTATCCTGGTACCGGAACGTGGCACCCGATCCTCTATTTCTATCCTGGTACCGGAACGTGGCACCCGATCCCCTAATTCATCAAGCCTTCTTTCATACCAAAGCATCATCAATCTCATTATATAATTTATCAAGCCTTCTTTGATATCAAGGCATCATCAATAACAAGACATAGTTCATCAAGCCTTCTTTTATACTAAGGCATCACAATTCTCAAAACATAGTTCATCAAGCCTTCTTTTATACTAAGGCATCACAATTCTCATAACATAGTTCATCAAGCCTTCTTTTATACTAAGGCATTATCAATAACAAAACATAGTTCATCAAGCCTTCTTTTATACCAAGGCATTATCAATAACAAAACATAGTTCATTAAGCCTTCTTTTATACTAAGGCATTATCAATAACAAAACATAGTTCATCAAGCCTTGTTTTATACTAAGGCATCACAATTACAAGTAAATTAGGTTTTCTTCAAGATTTAGGGTTCAAAAGCTTCATAATGCTTAATTTATCACAAACATATAATCACACTCATACAATCATACAATTAAGCATATAGAAGGGTTTACAAGATTACCCAATACATATCATTTGCTATTAAGAGTTTACTACAAATAGCATAAACCATAGCCTACCTTCACCAAGGATTTGTGTTCAAGCAAGAAATCTTCAAGGAAGCCTTGCTCCTTCTCTCTCAAGCGCCTCTCTTTTCTCTTCCCTTTCTCTTTCTAATTTTCTTCCTCAAACCTTCCTCTTCTTACCCTAAATCACAAGATTTCAAGTATCAAAGGTGATGAAACCAACCCACCAACAAACTCAAAGTTAGTCCTTTAACCCCCAAGGAATTGAACTAATAACATTAACCCACTAATTTTATAAATTAAAGCCGGAATAGTCCAAAACGCCCGTTTAAAAATTAGCCAGAAATCCGACCCCGCCTGGGATTACGCAACCTGTGACGGTCCGTCGTGACTGTGACGGTTCGTCCTGCAGGTCCGTCACAGAGTTCAGAGACTCAATTTCAGCACTCAAATTCATAATTCCAAGTGTTTTGGAACGGGACACCCTCGACGGTCCGTCGTGCCTATGACGGTCCGTCGTGGTGTCCGTCGTATCAGCCAATTTTTCCAGAAATAAAATCTGCTACTCAAAACGACTAAACAGGTCAGTTACAATAGATACCAATTTACCCATCGTTCGTCCCCGAACGATCAAAAGAAGAAAAACAAGGGCGAAAAGGAGTACCTGAATCTGTAAACAGATGTGGGTATTTTTCCTGCATATCTGCCTCCTTCTCCCAAGTAGCCTCTTCAACCGGTCGATTCTTCCATTGAACTTTGATGGATGCAATCTCTCTCGACCTCAACTTGTGAACTTCTCTACTCAGAATAGCAACAGGTTCCTCTTCATAAGTCAAATTCTCATCGAGCAGAACCGAATCCCAACGAATGATATAATTTCCATCTCCATGATACCTTTTCAACATGGACACGTGAACTACCGGATGTACTCCGGACAGCCCTGGAGGCAAGGCTAATTCATAAGCCACCTCCCCTACTCGCTTAAGTACCTCAAATGGTCCAATATACCTTTGGACTTAACTTACCCCTTTTTCCAAACCGCATCACCCCTTTCATGGGAGAAACTTTCAACAAGACTTGTTCACCCTCCATGAACTCTAAGTCTCTAACCTTTCGATCCGCATATTCCTTTTGTCTACTTTGAGCCGCTAAAAGCTTTTCTTGAATAGCTTTCACCTTTTTCAATGAATCCCTCAATAGATCCGTACCCCAAGGTCTGACCTCAAATGCATCAAACCAACCAATGGGAGACCTACATCTCCTCCCATACAATGCTTCAAATGGAGACATGTCAATACTGGAGTGATAGTTATTGTTGCATGAAAACTCTGCCAAGGGTAAGAAGTTATCCCAATGTCCACCAAATTCTATTACACATGCACGGAGCATATCCTCCAACACTTGAATCGTTCGCTCAGACTGACCATCGGTCTGAGGATGAAATGCAGTACTAAGGTCCAATCTAGTACCTAATTCAGCATGCAATGTTCTCCAAAACTTAGAAGTAAACTACGTACCTCCATCTGATATGATGGAGAGTGGAACCCCATGTAATCGAATGATCTCTGAGATGTAGATTTTGGCCAACTTTTCTGCATTGTAGGTCACCTTGACCGGAATGAAGTGAGCAGATTTGGTTAATCTGTCCACAATTACCCAGATGGAATCAAACTTTCCCAACGTCTTTGGAAGACCAACCACGAAGTCCATTGCAATTCTCTCCCACTTCCATTCAGGAATGGGCATCCTTTGAAGTGTTCCTCCGGGCCTCTGGTGTTCATACTTTACTTGCTGACAGTTTGGACATTTGGCTACGAAATCCACAATATCATGCTTCATTTTTTTCCACCAAAAGTGTTGCTTTAGGTCACGGTACATCTTGGTTGCACCAGGATGTATTGAATATCCGGAACTATGAGCCTCTGTAAGAATTGTGTGGATTAAGTCATCAATACAGGGCACACATACCCTTCCCTTAATTCTCAAAACACCTTCCTCATCAATTATTGTTTCTTTAGCCTCTCTTCGCAACACCATATCCCGAATTCGCCTTAGTTTCTCATCATCAAACTGTTTCCCCTTAATCTGGTCAAGAAAAGAAGATTTCGCCTCCACACAAGCTAAAAATCCTCCCTTCTCATTCACTTCTAGCCTCATAAAATCATTAGCCAAATTTTGGATTTCCCTAGCCAACAGGCGCCTAGAGACTTGCAAATGAGCTAGACTTCCCATGCTTCCCGCCTTTCTACTCAACGCATCTGCCACAACATTTGCTTTTCCCGGATGGTATAAGATAGTGATGTCGTAGTCCTTGAGTAGTTCCATCCATCTCATCTGTCTCAAATTCAAGTCTTTCTGAGTGAAGACATACTGTAGGCTACGATGGTCCGTATAGACCTCACACTTAACCCCATACAAATAGTGTCTCCATTGCATTAGTGCAAATACTACCGCGGCCAACTCCAAATCATGAGTCGGATAGTTACGTTCATGCACCTTTAATTGCCTCGAAGCATAAGCAATCACATTCTTCTCTTGCATTAGCACTGCACCCAAACCCGAATAGGATGCATCACAATAAACGATGAAGTTCTTACCCTCTACTGGCAAGGTAAGAATTGGTGCAGTAGTCTACAGAGTCTTGAGCTTCTGAAAGCTTTCCTCACATTCATCTGACCATACAAATGGAACATTCTGCTTAGTCAAGTTCATCAATTGGGAAGCAATAGAAGAGAATCCCTTGACAAATCGTCGGTAGTAGCTAGCCAAACCAACAAAGCTCCTTATTTCTGAAACGTTTGTGGGCCTTACCCAATTCTTCACTGTCTCAATCTTAGATTGATCCACCATCACTCCATCATTAGAAACCACGTGCCCCAAGAAGGACACTGAATCTAGCCAAAACTCACAGTTGGAAAATTTGGCATAAAGTTTCTTCTTCCTCAACAACTCTAATACCCTTCTCAAATGCTCCTCATGTTCCTTCTTACTCTTTGAGTATATCAATATATCATCAATAAATACGATCACAAAGAGATCCAGATATGGCTTGAAAATCCCGTTCATCAGGCTCATAAAAGTAGCAGGGGCATTCGTAAGACCAAACGACATTACCACAAACTCGTAATGCCCATACCTAGTTCGAAAAGCAGTCTTTGGCACATCCGTTGCCCGTATTTTCAATTGATGATAACCGGATCTCAAGTCAATCATAGAGAAAACACAAGCACCTTGTAACTGATCGAACAAGTCATCAATGCGAGGAATGGGATACTTGTTCTTAATAGTTACCTTGTTCAACTGCCGGTAATCTATGCACATCCGGAAACTCCCATCCTTCTTCTTCACAAATAACACCGGAGCACCCCAAGGAGATGCACTTGGTCTAATGAAACCCTTGCTCAACAACTCTTGAAGTTGGGCCTTTAACTCTCTTAACTCAGCGGGATCCATTCTATAAGGGGGTATCGAAATGGGACGAGTACCCGGTTCCAAATCAATACAGAAGTCAATATCCCTATCCGGTGGCATACCCGGAAGATCTACAGGGAACACATCCAAAAACTCTCGAACTACTGAAACTGACTCAATTGGGGGCACCTGTGTAGTGTCATCCTTGAGATGTGCCAAGAAAGCTAAACACCCTTTGCTAACCATCCTCTTAGCACGAAGAAAGTACTTTTTCAACCATTACAAAATCACCCACCGGAGTAGACACCCGAATAGGTATGTCAAGCAATTCACAGGGTAAATTAAGACCAGTAGCAAATGAAGAAGATACATAGGAAAACGTGGATCCGGGATCAAACAATACAGAAGCCATGCGATCACAAACCAAAAGATTACCTGTGATAACAGCATCAGATGTCTCCGCTTCAGATCTCCCAGGTAAAGTGTAACAATGGGCCCCATTACTTGTCTGTCCGTTGCCCCTACCATGTTGTGTTGTAGTGGCTCCAGTTTGCCCATCACCTCGGTCATTTTGGTGACCACTATTACCTCGGCCACCACGCCCTCCAGAATAACGGCCTCTACCATGACCACCTCTACCTCTGACTATGGGAGTTCTGTGACTCTGCCTTGGACAATACCTCCTAATGTGTCCAGTCTCCCCACATCCATAACACCCTCTGGATTCAAACATCGTTCTCTCGGAGAAGTGTTGACCGGTCTGAGGTGGACCCCCAACTACAGTCTGTAGTGAAGACTGAATTGGTCGGGCTGAGTAACCTCCTGAACCCTATCCTCTAGTGTATGAACCATTAAACTCACCTCCCTTTCGAAACCTTTTTGATGTCGATGCCATGGTGGAGTCATCTGGCTTCACTCCTTCCACCTCTATCACGAAGTCTACCACTTCTTGAAAGGATTTTGCCGTAGCCGCTACCTGTAAGGCTGAAATCCACAATTCCGACCTCAACCCCTTCACAAAACGGCGAATCCGCTCTTGTGGACTGAAACAAAGATGGGTGGCATACCTGGATAATGCACGAAAATTAGCCTCATATGCAGTAACCGACATCCTACCTTGCTCTAGGCTCAAGAACTCATCTCTTTTCCTATCCCTCAAGGTCCGGGGAATATACTTCTCCATAAACAAATTAGAGAATGACGCCCAAGTCATGGGTGGTGCCTCTGTTGGTTGGCACTCAACATGTGACCGCCACCACATTTTGGCATTCCCTTGAAACTGATAACTCACGAACTCAACACCGAACCGTTCTACTATACCCATCTTGTGTAGTAGCTCATGACAATCAACCAGAAAGTCGTAAGCATCTTCAGATTCTGCACCCTTGAAGACTGGAGGTTTCAATTTCAAGAATTTACTGAAAAGTTCATGCTGATCATTTGTCATTGTAGGCCCTGTAGTCAGACGAGGAAACGTGCCTATTTCCAATGGAGCATCCATGCGGGGAGCCACAGTAGCCGCATGTTGTACCTCCGGAGTCTGAGGTGCTGGTGTAGAAAACACTGGAGGTGTCTGGCCACGATCAGATAACCCGCTAAGATAAGCCAGAACCTGATTGATCATCTCTGGGGTAGGTTGGGGTGGCAGTTCCTCGTTCTGCACTTGTTCATTCTCCCCTTCCTCACCCTCTCTTATCACTTCCTCAGTTGATGGGGGAGTCACCGCCCTAGTACTAGTTGGGCTAGGTGCTTCTCCTCTTCCTTTAGAGGATGTCCTCCCACGACCTCTTCCACGGCCTTTCGCCACCACTCCTCTTTGAGCTACCGCCCCAGTGGCTAGCTCAGACGTTTTTTGTCTTGCCGGTGTCGGTGTTGGCGCAGACGTTGCTCTAGTTCTAACCATCTGCGAAATAGAATGAAGATGGTCAGATACCAATTTGTATCACCTAGATACCAATTGGATCCAAGTAATAGCACGAAAGAAGGAATGAAAGAATGGAATTTTTTTTTTAAAGTCTTATAGCCTCTCAAAGAAAAGTAAAGGCGTCCCCCTACCGTTCCTTAAGACTCTACTAGACTCGTTCTTGTGTGATGAGACCAACGAACCTAACGCTCTGATACCAACTTTGACACGACCCAAAACTGAGTCGCGACTGTCACCCACATTGACCCTCCTATGTGAGCGAACCAACCAATCTAAACCCAAACATAATTAATAAAATACAACGCGGAAGACTTAACTCAATAACGAAAAACGAATACTATAAATATCCCAAAAATCTGGAAGTCATCATCACAAGAACATCTATGATCAAAATTACGAACTAAGAGTATTATAAGAAGCTAAAACAAATGAAAGATAGTCCATGCCGGAACTTCAAGGCATCAAGACGAGAAGAAGAAGATCCAGTCCAAGCTAGAAACATAGCTCACCCTGAGATCCGGTGCAGTGAAGACTGGCTAGAATCGCGGTCGAGTTGAAGACGACGACACGTTTGCTGCACTCCACAAATACAAGAAAGAAACAAACAAGTAGGAGTCAGTACAACCACACGTACTGAGTAGGTATCATCGGCCAACTCAGAATAGAAAACAGTATATATCAGTTAATCTCACAAATCAACTATAATACTCAACATGTAGCAACAACAAGTACTACAATCATCAATAAGTATCACCAAGTTCATCCAGGAGGACTCAAGCCTCAATACCATACTCATTTGGGAATTAAGTTCATTAGCTTTAGCATATTAAAATCTTTCAAGATTCAGAACTTATTCCTCTCGTGTCGGTACGTGACACTCCGCTCCACTAATACTATGTGCCGGAACGTGGCACTCTGATCCACTAATACTATGTGCCAGAACATGGCACTCTGATCCACTAATACTATGTGCCGGAACGTGGCACTCCGATCCACTAATACTATGTGCCGGAACGTGGCACTCCGATCCATTAATACTATGTGCTGGAACGTGGCACTCCGATCCATATTCTATCCTGGTGTCGGAACGTGACACTCCGATCCTCATTCTATCCTGGTACCGGAACGTGGCACCCGATCCTCTATTTCTATCCTGGTACCGGAACGTGGCACCCGATCCCCTAATTCATCAAGCCTTCTTTCATACCAAGGCATCATCAATCTCATTATATAATTTATCAAGCCTTCTTTCATATCAAGGCATCACCAATCTCATTATATAATTTATCAAGCCTTCTTTCATATCAAGGCATCACAATTCTCATAACGTAGTTCATCAAGCCTTCTTTTATACTAGGGCATTATCAATAACAAAACATAGTTCGTCAAGCCTTCTTTTATACTAAGGCATTATCAATAACAAAACATAGTTCATCAAGCCTTCTTTTATACTAAGGCATTATCAATAACAAAACATAGTTCATCAAGCCTTCTTTTATACTAAGGCATTATCAATAACAAAACATAGTTCATCAAGCCTTCTTTTATACTAAGGCATCACAATTCCAAGTAAATTAGTGTTTCTTCAAGATTTAGGGTTCAAAAGCTTCATCATGCTTAATTTATCACAAACATATAATCACACTCATACAATCATACAATTAAGCATATAGAAGGGTTTACAAGATTACCCAATACATATCATTTGCTATTAAGAGTTTACTACAAATAGCATAAACCATAACCTACCTTCACCAAGGATTTGTGTTCAAGCAAGAAGTCTTCAAGGAAGCCTTGCTCCTTCTCTCTCAAGCGCCTCTCTTTTCTCTTCCCTTTCTCTTTCTAATTTTCTTCCTCAAACCTTCCTCTTCTTACCCTAAATCACAAGATTTCAAGTATCAAAGGTGATGAAACCAACCCACCAACTAACTCAAAGTTAGTCCTTTAACCCCCAAGGAATTGAACTAATAACATTAACCCACAAATTTTATAAATTAAAGCCGGAATAGTCCAAAACACCCCTTTAAAAATTAGCCAGAAATCCGACCCCGCCTGGGATTACGCAACCTGTGACGGTCCGTCGTGCCTGTGACGGTCCGTCGTGCCTACGACGGTCCGTCATGCAGGTTCGTCAAGGACTCGATTTCCTTTAAGGAGTCTGTGACGGTCCGTCGTGCCTACGACGGTCCGTCCTGCACTTCCGTCACGACGGACACAGAGTTGCTCCCATCACCAAATTCTCAAGAGTTGAAGTGCTTTGAAACGGAGGCTCACGATGGTCCATCGTGACTGTGACGGTCCGTCCTGCAGGTCCGTCACAGAGTTCAGAGACTCAATTTCAGCACTCAAATTCATAATTCCAAGTGTTTTGGAACGGGACACACTCGACGGTCCGTCGTGCCCATGATGGTCCGTCGTGGTGTCCGTCGTATCAGCTAATTTTTCCAGAAATAAAATCTGCTACTCAAAACGACTAAACAGGTCGTTACACTATTTATTTAACATTCTTTTTTTACTTAAGTTATTACATTCATTAGTTCATTTAAGACTCATTCATCACATAAGGACATTCAACTAATGGTCTTGGAGAAGACCTAGAGACTCTAACTAACACCTTCAAAAAATATAGTGCAATGTTAAGATAGAGTCCCATACAACTACCTAGACTTCATAGAACTTCATTAATGCTAGTAGGTATCCCACATGATGAGAATAAGCAATAAGAGACATAGTCCATGATAAATAAACATGGATTCTGGAGTTCAAACCTACTCTGATGAGGGTGTTCTATTTTCCAAGGGTAGAACTAGGACACATCTCATGTAGGCACATGGTTAAGGAATATGAAGGGCTTTCATCCACTCTAGTCTTCTTCTCAAGTAGAGCTACATTATACTCTAGTCTCCTTCTCAAGTAGAGCTACTTCCCATAAAATAATCACTCGGTGATAGAATTTGTTCTCATAGAGTAATTTACACTAAAGGAAGACTTGAATAGGTTCCTTATCTAGTTCATAACATAATCACTTTTACCCTACACAAAAGGTCCACTAGGTCTACCTTTCAGTTGCGACATAGATAGTTCATTAGGACTTTTCTACGAATTGTATGATGTTGTTACAACAAATCAACTCTAAGTCTATCATTCCTTTACATGAACGATACCATTACGGCTCTTCGACTTCAACATTAATTACCTTACCACTAGGTTCAAGGTTCCACGTACATCACCTTCGTAACATCATATAAGGCCTCACATATCATTCATTAATGCATGACAAGGGTTTATTAATCCTACCTAGTCAAGTCATCTCTATTCACACATCATTCAAACATGTATCAAATAAGGGACACCAGTCTACCAAAACAAGACACAACATTCTTTACTTTATTCCAAATAGCATATCGTTCTTTGAAGCACTTAGGAGTGACCCCTATCATATTTATCTCATCCTATACCTTACTATTTCATTATCAATATAAACATCATAGACTCATATAGTCAAGTAGGTACATTCATGCATGAACATCTAATACTACACATATAAGCACATAGTTCTAGTCTAACATGATCTCCTAATATAAATAGAAGTTACACATACTTTTATATTACTTCACATGTATATAGAAATGATCATAATTCACATAACTTGAATACACAAATCATCATAGTACTTCAAGTAGTTGCGACAAGGATATGATGATAATATTCCATAAAGTTATGCGTACAAGGCCACATCAATTCATATAGTAACGCCACCATAAGTGGACCATACAAATCATCACTATATTACAAAAGCTATATATAATATTTAGAGAGTTAGGTCAGCATACCACCCATTCCATCTCACCACTTCAATCCAAAGCTAAATTATCCAATTCAATATCAGTAGGCCCTTACCCATGGCCATGAACATCAATTCAATACATAAACTATCCTAATCAATAAATCTAGGTCAATTCAATATAGATTTATCAATATAAGACCAATTACACATCAATTGAGTACAATCCTTACATTATTCAATAGGCCATATAAAACTACACTAGAGAATTCATAAACGTTAAATCAATATCAATTCAATAAGATTAATATTCAATAGACCTAAGAATACACAATACTCAATTGATCAAATTGTAAAAAACTATAAACCATAAAATCATAATATATACATTAATCAAAAGCCCATAAAATCTACATATGAATTCATTAATATCAAAGCATGATCAAATAACCCATATTTTAGTAAAATTGGAAGATTGGAGCGAGTCAAGGGTTCAAGAATAATTTCATTGGAAAACATCAATTATAAATCAATAATATCATATCTTAATGTTTGAAAACATTTCATTCAATAAACCATGACTTAGAGTTGAAATTGTACTTTTTCATTTTTTTGAAAGCTTTGAAAATCATCTTTGAAATTGACTCTACGGTGATAGCAATATTTAGATGAAAACTCTCATACCTTATTAAAAGAATCCTATGATAATTGGATAAGAAACTTCATTGAAGATCCAACTTCAAGATCTATCTTCACCTTGAGCTCTGATGGTGGTTTTTGAAGAAACTTTGGGAGGGAATGTGTTTTGTTTAAGGTGCTAGGGTTTAAATGAGAATTTTCTTACTTATACCCATAAACACCCAAAACAACTTGTAATATCTCGAAAATTACTTAGGTTAACTAGAGCGTAAAATTTTGTTTATGATGGTCTAAGGTCCTAAATTGGTCTATAATGTGGTATTGAGTCAATGTCTAGGAGTTTAGGGGCATTGGAAGTCAAACGTCAAGAAACAACGAAGACATTCGACGACTAGGTCACCTATGTGCCTCATATGTGGTTATATATGTTTATGTGTGATTACTAATCTTATAAGGTCCTTAAATTAGTTATTATAGTGTTTATAGGCAGTGTGTCAAGTTTCTTTAAGTTTCAAGGTCAAACGTCCAAGATGTTCGAAAGTATTGCCTTGGAAATGACCTAGTGCGTCTAGGCGTGTTTCATCGAGTTTACGTGTTCATTTTTGAATAAATTTATTGGAGAGGATTTGAAATCATTTACAAACATGTATGTGTTGGAAACGTTCAGGCAAACATCCCCAAGGATCATCCAAGGGTCCTTGAGGAATGTCCCATGATTGGTGGCCAAGACTGTCCAAGACAGCCCACCTACGGATAGCAATCCATGCCCAGTGGGTCAATCGACATCCCGTAGGTGAGTTCTCATTGATGGGAACTTAAACGTTAGAGAGTAGAGTCCAAATACCAGCCTCAATCCCAAAACACGGACAAAAAGAATGGTCCGTTGGTCGAGGGATGTGTCATCGATGGCCATCTGTTTGTGGTCCTGTTCTGCAGCATAGTTTCACTATAATGTTAGGGTGAGATTGTAAATTCACTTAAGGCAAAAGTAAAAGAAAGGGAGATTCATATAGGGTATTTTCGGTATTTTAATCATGTATATATGTCTTTAACACTTAAAAGATTTCATTCACTAAAATCAAAACCCAAATTCCCTTAGAAATTCCCTAGAACTCCATTGGAGCGTAAAATCAAGGAAGGGTTTGGATTGGAGATTTTAGAGGAGATTATTCATCAAATTAAAGAATTATCTTCATAGAGGAATTGTTTTTGATACTTGACACTCTATTCATCAAGGAGCCCAACTGTAAACGATGTTTTATAAAGTTTTCATAGTTGAATTGTCCAATTTCATGATCTATCAAAGGGTTCTTGCATTAAAAGTTTTTAAGAATTGATTATTGAATGATTTTTTTATTAACTCGATGATTTTAACTTAATTAACCTACGAAACCATGTAATTGATAAATCATGGGTTACATAATATAGACTTAATGCTAATAAATTCTAGTGTAGTTTTCTATGGGCTATTGATTGATCTAATAATTGTATTGAGTTGATAACTATGTTGTATTATATTGATGAATTTATACTTAATTGACCTAGTTTCATTGAGTATGATAGTTTTTATATTGAATTGGTGTTCATGGCCATTGGTAAGAAGCTTATGGTATTGAATTGGATGATTTAGCATCGAATTGAGGTGTTGAGGATGAAGTGGTGGTAATCTGTCCTAATTACCCATTTTATGTTATTTAGACTTTAATTAGGTTTTTATTTTTATGGTCCACTTATGGTTGTGGTGTTATGTGCTTTACTTGCATTTGATGTGGCCTTGTCGGCTTTACTTTATGTATTATAATGATCATGGACATGTATGCAAATACTTTAAGTATTATGATTATTTGTGTAGTTTATTATATGAAATATGATAATATATATACCTACATTAAAAGTAATGTGAATGTATATTTCCTCTTCTATTGATGTTAGTTAGGTGAGCATGTTAGACTATTACTATGGTTTTGTATGTATAGTCTTAGGGTTGATGCTTGGTTATTCCTACTTGAGTATGTGAGTGTATGATGGTCATATTGATGATTTTATGATAGTGTATACGATTAATTAAAGAGGATATGGCTACTTCTATGTACCTTTGGAATTACATGTAATATGTGTTAAGGTGAAGTATGTTGTGTCTTGTCTTGTTTGACTTGTGTCCCTTACTTGATGCATGTATGAATGTCAATATGAGATGCCTTGATTTATGATGCTAAAGCCTCTTATTTTTGTACGTATGAATGACATGAGACCTTAAATGATGTTAAGAGAGTCTTTTATGTGAAACCTTGAACCTATTGGTAAGGGTATGAGTAATGAAGTAAAAAGCCGTAATGGTATCCTTTAAGTAAAGGAATGATAGACTTAAGGTTGACTGACTGGAATGACATCATGTAAAACCTTAGTAAATTAATCATGAGCTTCTTCTCCCTATTTTAAGGTAGCCCTAGAGGACATCTTTGATAGGGTCAATGTAATTGGGTTATGGAATTGATATGGAAACCCCTTTATATGAACCTTAACTGTAAAATTACTGTATGAGAACATAGGCTAGCACCGAGTGAGTATGGTATGGGAAGTAGTTCCAGTTAAAGGATGAGACTACATTACAAAACATGCCTTTCATATTCCTTAACAATGTGCCTACATGAGATGTGTCCTAGTTCTACCATTAGCAAGTAGAACAACTTCATCGGAGTAGGTTAGTACTTCGAATTTTATATATTGCTATCATGGTCTATGTCGGTTATTGCCTATTCTAATCATAGGGGATACCTACTATAATTAGAGAAGTTCAATGAAGTTTAGAAGGTTGTATGGGACGCTAAATAGATATTGCACATTAGGCTTTGAAGGTGTTAGTTAGAGTCTTTAGGTCTTGTCCAAGATCATTAATTGAATGTATTTATGTGATGAATGAGTCCTAAATGAACTCATGAATATAATGACTTATGTAATAAAATATGTTAAATGAATAAGTACTTATCTCGAGTTCTTAAGATTTTTCTAGTTAAGGTGTAAAAGGGGAATAGAAATGGTTACTTCGTATCTTACCTAGATAAGTCATAAGGATGATTCTAGTTCGGGAGTATGGTTGAATATTTAGACATGATCTAAATTTACATAGTCTTAAGGATTACTTAGGTAATCTTTAAGAGGTCAATCATAGACGTTATCTTCTTGATTTGCTTAAGTAAGTCTTTTGTTAGGCTTTGGAAAGAGAATGTCATATTATCTATATGTTGTTGTTGAGTTAAGTGAGAATGATTTGATCATAGGTAGTCTATAGGATCTCTTAAGTGTGTGCGTCAGCAATTGTATGGGTGGTCATTTTACAACTCACTCAAGTGAGACTTAGAATCACCTTTCGTAGACGAACCTTATGTTCATGTGTATGGTGTCATGTAAGTGTGTATGTGTTTCATTATAAGTAGTCTTGAGGATCATTTAGGCATGCCTAGAGAGGGTGTATGGGCGGTATCTCTTTGTTTTACTTAGTGAGTCTTAGAATAGCTTGTAGTGAGGGAGGGACATACTACAAGGTGTCTTAGGTGAAGATAAGTAAATTCACTATACGGTGAAAAACTTCAACGTACTGTGAAGTGCATTTACTATAAAGTTTTTCCAAAAATATGATAAATGGTTTAAAATGTTTTCTTATGTGTTTATAAGTTGGTAAATGTTGTTCTTATGATTATATTAAGATATTTAAATGAAAGATGCATATTTCCAATGAATGTCCATATTCATGATTTTTATGCATTATGCCATACTTAGTACATGTGGTTGTACTAATTCAATGCTTTTATCTATCTCTATGGTGGGTGGTAGGTGACAAGCGTTTTGGAAGCAACACTTGGATAGTAGAATTATTCAAGCTAAGTTGAAGTATGCCCTCATTTGGCTCGAGGACAAAAATGTCTTTTCTTTCTTTATTGTAGTATTGTAATAGACTAAGTATTTCTATAATCGTATTGTGTATTGTCGGTGTCCCAAAGTAATATCGTGTCTAAGCTTTGATGAGATTGAGACTTAGTATTTCCTATGATATTATATGATTTTTTTTAAGACTATGAATATTTTTGTGAAAAGTTTTAATACCTCAGTACTCTTCACTATGTATATGCGATGAACGATATGAAAGGGCTTGTATTAGACCTCCGAGAGGTCGAGTACGCCGGTTTCACTCTGAGAGTGCCATGGCATGACAACCATATAAGGCTCTAGTTTCCCCTAAGTAATTTTCGGAGGTGTTATAATCTCCCCCAATTTTATAATATTCATCCTTGAGTGACACTTACTACTCTCCGAACACTTCCAAGATTAGAGACTCAACTTAGCAGCTAATGACAACACCATACAACACATTATACAACTTAGATTAACAGAATCACAACACAACAGAAACTATAATAAATTCTACAACTCATTATGCCATAAGGCTCATATCCTTCACTCAAATTAGCAAAACCTCATTTTATATTCTTTATCATGATCATATACATCTATTCAAACCACCTTATAGAATTTTTCCATCAAAGACAAAATTAGTCAATTTTTTTCAAAACCTGACAGTGAGCTGAATCCCTGGAAACTTACAGTGAACATGCTTCATAATCTAACAATGCAACACTTAAGACATTCGATATAATTTCTCAACAAATCAATCTCATATAATCATTTATACATTCTCACTGTTCATCTCTATGAAATAATTTGCAACCTACACTAGATGAACATGGACCATGAGGAAGATACAATGCATGAAAACTCATTTTCTCATTTAGCAAAACTTCAACCAAAACATACATATCGTAAGGAGAATGTTTGGAGCTCATTTTCCCCAAAAGACTCCTACATAATCAAGTTACTGAGAATTCTTTGTTTTAGGCTTGAATAAACATATAAAGAAAAGTTAAGGGTACCTCACTCCCAACAACCATACTCTTCACCATACTCCCCACTCAAGATAAACCCATTCTAAGGTCAACATAACATCTACTACAAAGAACTCCCTTAAGGCACCTTAAACCTTACAAATGCTTTCTCATAAAAGTCAATTTAATCAAGTCTAAAGACTCTCAAAGGTCTCATCATGTAACCACTACATCCCACTTACCAAAAAAATCCTCACCTTTAGTCTTTAAAATCTCCTCACCTTCCTTTCCATGGTTGTCTTAAAAAACTTCAAACCATCTCAATATCAACTCCTTCATATTTCTAACAATATACCATAGCATTTTTTCCAACTACACTACCTTTCAAAAAGGTAACTAAACCAACCTAAGTTCATCAACACCATCTTTAACACCTCATCTAACAAGTCAAATCTCATCTTTTCTATCCCTCAACCCATTCTTCATAAAGTCACCGTCAAGGGAACTAACACACAAGGGAAACTAGGGAAAGTCACATATACAAACCTCTTAGGCACGATAAGATGAATGAAGAAGTGAAACTTTTCCCAGAACCCGATAGCCTCCTGTTCATAATGTGGTGCACTTTACATTATGAACAAGACTCTAGTACATGTGGTTCAAGAGACAACTAAGACACTCCTAAACCTGGCTCTGATACAAAATTTGTAGCGACCCGCAAGTACACCATAGAAGTTAGAACATATTTGTGTTGCGACACGGCAAATGAGACTTCAAGAAGCCTCATCAAAGCCACTCATATCTTTCATTGCATAATAAACATTCTAATATGAGTAAGAATTTTAAACTTTGTTCACACACGAAGAACTCTTTCCATAATCAATACGAAAGAGGAAGACTCAATGAACCATCTAAACATTGGAGTATATAAAACATGGGTCTACGCCTATACAAGACATAAAATAATGGCTATGACATAAAGGAACATGTAGATATTGTCCTAGAATAGATGAGGACTTACCAATACTTCATATTAAACCCTTGGAAACTTATTCATCCACCATACCATATCAAGATTTTCAATTCCCTAAATGTGGAAGCCATGCAAAAACAATGAAAAAGGGACATTTAGTAAATACATGTTTTTCATGAATTTTGATTAAAACATCATACTATAAGCAAAAGAACAACATTTAACATCATAGAAACACACAAGGAATCATTTAGACCATTTATCATATATTTAGAAGCAACAATACAGTAACTTACTTCACTGTAGAGTGAACTTTTTCACTGTACATTGAACTACTTCACTGTTATAGTGATGTTTCCTTAGCTTCAATTTAGAGACCTTCTACCATGTAATCCTCTTACTAAAAGTTACCCTAAGACTCACTTAAGTTAGACAAAGAGAGATTGGCCATATAACCTCACTAGGCACAGATAAATGATCCTTAAGAGCTCAATTAATGAGATCAACACACACTTACAAGACATCAAATATATGAACATGAGATTATTCTACCAAAGGTGATTCTAAGTCACACTTGAGTGAGTTCTGAAGAAAACACCCATACAATCCCTTACACACATACTTAAGAGATCCTATAAACTACCTAACATATAATCATTCTCACTTAATACATCAACGCATAGATAATATGACATTCTTCTTCCAAATGCTATCAAAAGACTTACTTAAGTAAATTAAGAAGATAATGTGCATGATTGACCTCTTCAAGATTACCTATGAAATGATTAAGACTACCTAAGGCTTATATCAGGTCCTTATAATCAACCATCTTCCCTATATAGAGTCATTCTTAAGAATTATCTCGGTAAGATACGATGTGACCATCCTTATGAACCCTTCACACCTTAACTACTCTTGATAAGTACTTATTCATTTACAATTCTATTTAACTTTTGTAATTAAATTCATTAGTTCATTTAAGACTTATTCATCATATAAGGACATTCAAGCAATGGTCTTGGAGAAGACATAGGGACTCTAACTAACACCTTTAAATCCTAATGTGCAATGTCTAGATAGAGTCCCATACCACCACCTTGAATTCATAGAACTTCTCTAAGGCTAGTAGGTATCCCATATGATGATAATATACAATAACTGACATAGACCATGATAGTTAAACATGGATTCTGGAGTTCTAACCTACTCTGATGAGGGTGTTCTACTTGCCAAGGGTAGAACTAAGACAAATCCCATTTAGCACATGGTTAAGGAATATGAAGGGATTTTATGAACTCTAGTCTCATTCTCAAGTAGAGATACATTGTACTCTAGTCTCCTTCTTAAGTTAAGCTACTTCCCATGAGACACTCACTCGGTGCTAGCCTTTTTTATCATTGAGTAATTGACAGTGAAAGTTCACATGAATAGGTTCCTTATCTAGTTCATAACCCTATAACATTCACCCTATCAAAGAGGTCTAAACTAGGGCTACCTTTCAATTGACACACATATAGCTCATTATGACTTTCCTAAGATAATATGATGTCGTTCAAGACAATCAACTCAAATTCCACCATTTATTTATATAAAAGATACCATTACGACTCTCAAACTTCAACATTCATAACTTACCAATAGGCTTAAGATTCCACATACATGACCTTCATAACATCATTTAAGGTCTCACATAGAATTCATTTATGCATGACAAGGGTGCAGCAACCTACCTAATCAAGATATCTCGTATTCACATATCATTCATAAATGTATCTAGTAAGGAACAAAAGTAAACCAAAACAAGGCACAATATTCTTTACTTTATTCAATATAGCATATCATTCTCTGGAGAACATAAAAATGACTCTTATCATCTTTATGTCATCCTATACCTTACTATATCATTATAAATACAACCATCATAGACTCATGTAGTCAAGTAGGAACAATTATGCATCAACGTCTAAGAATACACATATAAGGACATAGTCATAGTCTAACATTACCTCCTAATATTCATCGAAGGAGGACATACATTCATATTACTTCACATGTAGATATATAAGCTAATAATTCATATAACTTAACTACACAAATCATCATAGAACTTCAAGTATAGCCGACAAGGCAATCATCATCATATTGCATAAAATAACACCGACAAGGCCACATCAATTCACATAGCACCACCACCATAAGTGGACCATACCAATATTAATTATAATACAAAATCTATACATAATATTAAGAGATTTAGGGTAGTATACCACATATTTCATGTCACCACTTCAATCCAAATCTAAATCATCAAATTCAATACCAGTAGACCCTTACCCATAGCGATGAGCATCAATTCAATACATAATGTATAATACTCAATGAATCTAGGTAAATTCAATATAAATTTATCAATCTTAGACTAATTAGACATCAATTCAATACAATCCTTATATCATTCAATAGCCCATAGAAAACGACACTAGGATTCATAAGCATTAAGTAAATATCAATTCGATGAGCTAAATATTCAATATATCTAAGAATATATAATACTCAATTTATAAAATTGAAACATCATATAAACCCTACAATCATAATCTATACATGAATCAAAAGCCCAAAACAATTCACATGAATTTATTAATATCAAAGCATAATCATATAACCCATATTTTAGGCAAATTGAGAGATTTGAGAAGGTAAAGGGTTCATGGAGAATTTCATGCAAAACATCAATGATACAACAATAATATCATATCTTAACGTTTGAAAACATTTCATGCAAGAATCCAAGATTTAGAGTAGAAATTGAACTTTTTCATCACTTTAAAACTTGGAAAATCATCTTTGAAATATGCTCTAAGGTTATAGCAAGACTTAGATGATGAACTTACGTACTTATTATAAGAATCCAATAATAATTGAAGAATACACTCCATTGAAGTTTCATCTTCAAGCCCTATCTTCAACTTGAGCTATCAGGGAGGTTTATGAAGAAACATTGGGATGGAATAAGTTTTGATTTAGGTGCTTGGGTTTAAACGAGAGTTTTATGACTTATATAATATTAAAATAACCATAAAAACCCAAAATAACCGTCCTCCTATTTTTTAATACTTGGGGTGAATTTCCAACTTTACCTCTAACATTATAGTGAACCTACACATAAGACGGTCCACCAACGAATTGCCAATCAATGGCCCATTCCTTAACCAATGGACCGTCTTGTTTGTCCTTTGTTTGG
Source organism: Solanum chilense (assembly GCA_032847665.1). Classification (NCBI taxonomy): domain Eukaryota; kingdom Viridiplantae; phylum Streptophyta; class Magnoliopsida; order Solanales; family Solanaceae; genus Solanum; species Solanum chilense. The sequence goes on from CM064963.1 coordinate 37,743,992, forward strand.
GACTGAGTCTTGTATTTCGCTTTCTTGTCCCACGCCTAAGGTTCCACCTAGGCCTCCTCACCAACGGGCGTCGACTGACCCACTAGGGGTCGATTGCCTCCGTAGATTGGGCTGGTTTTTACAGTTTGGGCACTCTTGAAGGGTCCTTCCTCAAGGACCCTTTGATGGTCCTTGGGGATGTTTACCTGGACGTTTTTGACCCAAACATTTAAGTATACAGTTTAGGATCTCTCACATGATTTTAATTCAAAACAAACACGTAAAACTCTATGAAATATGCATAGACATACAAGGTCATTTCAAGGTACATCTTCCAAAAGTCATGGACGTTTGACCTCCAATATTCTTGAAACTTTACAAACTGTATATATACACCACAATAACCCATTTAAGGACCTCATAACCTGATTAATAACACATAAACACATAAAACAACATATGAGGCAAATATGTGACTTAGTCATCGAATGTCTTAGCCGTCCCTTAACATTTGATTTCCAATGCATCTAAACTGTTAGACACTGCCTCTATAACACATTATAAACCAATTTAGGACCATATAACAACATGAAAACCATGTTAGGTTCTAGATTCACCTAAGTCAGTTTTGGAGGTGTTATACCTTGCCTTTTGGGAAAGGACACCACTCATATCTAATTCGCTCGGTGCTAAGCTAAAATTCCTTTTTGAAATTTCTTTAGCACATCCTTAACATTATTTTATATTATAGGACTTCGCATAAATAACTCCTTGTAGATTCATGATCATAGCTCATAGGTTTAGAATGACAACTTCCTTTCATCACAACCTAACATTTAGTGCGATTAACACTTCACAGGTACAAAAACGAATATTTTTCAACCTTGCATGATCATACCCCTATCATTATATCACATTAAACATATTCCTAACATGAAACATTTCATCATATCATCATCTTCCTATTCCATTCACGTATACAGACTTCTATTGAACATTATCAAGAATAGACCAACATAATTGAAATAAAGTACTCATTATCTTTAAGTCTTACCAATGGCTTCCAAGAATCTCCTTCAAGATCTTATCCTCAATTCCACAACATTTATCCAATAATCCAATTGCCATCATGATATAATAATAAATTAAGCAATAGTATATCCAATTACAACATCCCTAATCAACTATCAATCTACTTCATAGTTACAGTTTAGGATAAGGGGCTATTCATGGATCATTAAGGGAAATTAGGTCAAAGACTAAGAAACTACAACAATTCACAAATAAAAAATCATAATCTATCAATTTAAATCATATAAATATCACATTAAATAAATTTGAAAGATAACCCACAAAATTGGATGAAAACCATAGTTTTGAAGAACATTAAAATCAAATCTTTGAAGAGCCTCTTGGGGAAGGGAATCTGATGAGTCAATAGATTCCATACCTTGAGAATGCTTGAATAATGATGGAGGAGAACATTAATCTAGACTCTTTAATGAACCTTTACCTTGTTCTTCAGTTGAAGTGTTTGGGTAGTCAGATAAACTAGAGAGAAGTGAGAGGTAATTGGGTTTGGGAAATTATGAAGTGTTAGGTAAGTTTAATGTGTTATAAATCTTTTATAGTACCCAACTAAATAATTTAACCACCCATAAACCATTAACTAATTAACTAACTTATTAACTAAACTCCCTTAACTTAACAGAAATTTGATAGTGAAACAGTGTCCCAAACGACGGAACCCCATCAACGGAGCGTCGACAAGAGCATGGACTGTAATGGTCAAATGTGATTTTGGTCAAGGACTTGATTTTGAAGACTTTTTGTGATTTTTCTAAGTGTCAAAAAACATAACCAAATGACGGAGTGTTGTTAACGATGGGTCATCATTTTCCCTTATGGTTGAACATTGCCACTAGACAGTTTTGGAGGTTATATGTTGCGTCCTCCTCAAAGACCCTTAGGGTGATCCATGGGGAGTCATACCGGGATGTTTCGATCCTAAACATAGTGTAATGTGCGTTCAAAACTTGTAACCTGATTTGAACTTTTTTCGACTCTTAAAACACCTTGAAACACACCGAGGTACACTAGCTCAAATTCACTACTCTTCGATCATTGTGGTTTTTTCTTAATGTTTTCATTCTAACACTTCCTAATTAAGATCATTACCTTTGATTAGGCTGTAAACACTGTTTTAAGGCCTATTTAATCATATAAGGCTCTATACTAAGTCTTGGAACTTCAGAGAGTTATAGTAAGGTTGAGCTATTTGAAGCAATCCCCTAACACTTATAGCATGATGCCCTACCCTTCTTATATTGTCAATACCTGGGGGATGGAGAATTCCTCTATTTGTGTTTCCAAATTCTTCATTAAACACATATAATTTCCAATGTTAAGATTACCCATACTAATCAATAAATTTACTTACTGACGAACTTAGTTCAATGATCAATTTCCTTTAGAATACTTCTTAACTTATTTTTTGTGCAAGATTAATAAGTCCACTAGCAACGTTTGACTTGATTAAAACTTTTAAGATTCTCAAAAAGGCATGTTATAAATCTCAAAATTGAGATACATATTCCGTCAACTAACTTATTATTTCACATATCATCAATCTCTTATATATATATATATATATATATATATATATATATATATATATATATATATATATATATATATATATATATATATATATATCATCCAACCTATCAAATATATTGACACATTTTAGAATCTAAAATTTTAATAAATTGAAACGATAATTAATGTATACAAGTCATAATAGTTATATCATGATTAAGAATATATGTATATTTAAAAGTTTATAGAATATGCTTTGGTCACTCAGACTAAAGGACTATTTTTACTCGGTCCGAAAAAGTACATGCAAAATGGAATAGCATAAGAAGTTGGAACCATACCGTTCCCATGATCAACATGAACTACATATATAATCTAGTGCTACAATCTACCAATGAAATGTCCATTTCCCACCATATATTTCAAATAAAAATCTTTATACTTATAAGAACCGATAATATGATCCTCTATGCATAAAGTTAAACTCTATACACTAAATAATCTACTATATAAGTAAACAGACACCATAGACGACTATATGATCTATTAAAAATGAATAAATAATTAGTCCATAATAAATACTATATCTAAATGCATGGTTAATAGCATTTATTCTAACAATCTCTCATTTAGACTTTTAAACATCAGAGTTGTTATAATGTACTATATCTAAATGCATGGTTAGTAGTATATACCCTAACAATGTCCCACAAAAATATAATGTAATTTCGAAAATTCTTAGAATACTATTTCTAAACACATGATTGATTTTACATACCCTAAAAATTGGGTTGTCAGGTTATGCTATGACTATATTAGGAACCTTTGATTTTTCAAAAATCATCAAATGAGAGCTTTCAAGTATCAAAAGAAAAGTCGAATTGTTTTATTGTCACGTTGGGAACTAGAATAGGGTTAGAAAATTTCATGAAGAAAGTAAATGTTTTTTTGGTAAAGTAATGTTTTCAATATAAAATGTAAGAAAAATAATGTGGAAGAAAAAGTTCCATTTTTTGTTAAAGTTTAGATGTTAAAAGACTAGCGACTAACATTTATATTGTTTGATGTAATGGAAGAAAAATATACAATAAGCCTATTTTAGTTATACATTTAACTATGATGTAATAGAAGAAAAATCTACAATAACCTGTCTAGATGGACAGTCTCATCTCATGAGAAATACAAGAACCTCTGCCTTCCAAAAGAAGGAATCGCAACTCATAGCTAGCCTATCAGTGCCCAATATAAAGTTACGTTGCATTCATCTCATACATCATAGATGATGGATTCTAGCATGAGGGAACCATACCTCATTAAATGATTTCTCATCCCATTATTAGTATTAAGTATGCATTAACTTTTAATACTTTCATTAGAATGTTCATATAGACTGGTCTCTTCATTAACATTACAGTCTCATAGGCCAGTACGTTTTGGTAACATTTACTTAGAATCATTTGATATTACTCTCATATTTAACATTGGATTCTTATCATGTTGTCACCACATCCATTAATCTTAGCACATTTTCCATTCATATTACTCACCCCTTTTTTTTACGTGAATGTTCATTTCATCACACGCCAATGTACTTTGCCTTTTAGTGTGTTTCACAATCTTACTTAACCCTTTTGGGGTCTAATCATTCCTCACATAACATCTTAGGCTCACTTTATAACATATGCTGGACTTATGAGTCCACACACACAAGCCATGAGACTTCATTCATAATTTATTTACGTGATTCATATTGCTAAAGATTATATGATACAAAACTTATGCATCTTGTAAGTATGCTAAAGTCTCAATTTGATTCCTACAAGCAACTTTCATTGAATATTTAATTACGTATGATTTATGTGTCAATATGGAATTTGGGAATGGGGACCCGGTTTCGAATACCTTGAACAACACCTATGCATTCCTAAATTTTAACATTTGTGTCACTCGGCTTGCGGATCCAGGTTCGATCCCCATTGCTCACGTTAATATTTTTGTTTCTTTTCATATTTCATTTTGGCTGTTGGTGAGGGCGTGGGATCGATTTCCCACGACCCCATAGTTTTCCTTTAATAAATTTTCCTTAGTTTCTCATTTTCTCTATTGGTCGAGGGGTTGTGGGATCGATCCCCCATAACCACCCTTTTTTACATTTTCTTTACTCCTTCGCTACCTACCTAGATGACGTGGGTTCAAATCCAACTCCTAACATTTATTTATTTACGTTTTAAGTAAAAGAGTCTGGCTAAGGGCACATGGGTTTGAATCCCGTGCGCCTTACTTCTTTTTAATTACATTCTTGGGGGATCCTCAGTGTCGTGGTATCTAAACCCCAAAGAAACATATTTTTCCCTTTTTCTGCCGAGTTTTGCTAGAACCCCAGCCCTAGTTCGAGCCCCACTTAGTACACCCCTTTTAATTAATTTTTTAATGTATTCTTTAGTGATGTCTTGGGTTCGATCCCTGCAGACCCCACCTATTTTTTTTAATATTTAGACGCCCAAAATTTCACGAAACCATAAGCAGCAGATTAACATATTCTGGAACTTTGTAACACGTTTTACATAGCATTTTACGATTAATTGAGCACATCTTTCTTAGTCATTCATTATGGTTCTTAAGACAAGTTAGAGGTATGATTTGGTCATTTGTTTTAACAAGAATTGATAGCATTTCAACCATGTGAACATCACGATTTTAAGAACATCTAATTGCACACAAAACACGAGTGATCTGTATGCTATTAACAATGCTCAAACAAAGACTCAAATTCATGGTCATAATCGTGCACACATACATTAGTGTCTACATTCATATTTCTGAAAGTCACAAAGTAGAAACACATAATCGTGGAAGCATACTCGAAACTAGATCATCACTTCAAACACAGTATCCCTAAATTCTACCAGCAAGCATACCCAACTTAAGATCATAGGGAGCTAGTGATAAGGACATGCAACGGGGAAAAACAGTAGTTTTCGAGTAGATTCATCAGAGCTTAAAGGGTCTCTTGGGAAAGGGATAAAGAGGGATGAAAACTGATACCTAAAGTTGTTCCTAAGTAATTCAACATTCTGCCTATTTTCAATCTAAGACAACGCCTCACCACCGAAACCACAAGAAAAATTCATCGAGAAATTGAATTTTACTTGTCATTTTAAGCTTGTTTGAGCGTTCAACTTCAGGTTGAACTTTATGTTTGTATCCATTTTGGTTCTGTTTGTTCTCTTGTCTACAGAGAGTTGAGTGTGAACGTGAGAGAGAGATAATGAGAAATCTGTGGGTGTGTTAGCTTAGGATTCAGATATTAGGGAGAGACTTAGTCAAATTAGGATTAATTATTTTAATAAATAAATAAAAATCTTATTTATCCTTTTTATTAAATATGAAATTAAATATTAATTAATTAAATTAATTCACCAAATAAAATATTCAAATTAAATCATTGCTCCCACATAGGTTCAAACCCGGGTAGAGCAAGATTTCACTCAAAGGGCCGATTTCGGCCCTTTCAACCCAAATTGCCATTAAATCATAGTAATTAATTAATTAATTTAATATTTAAGGTAATCAAAATACTACTCTTAGCATGGAAAAAGACCATTTTACCCCTAGCCCCTCAAAACTTAAGATTACCCTTTTTAAGTCCGGTTAAGACTCATCCGGGTAGATCTTCATATTCGGGTGCCCTACATGGATGGACCCAACCTATATAAGCTTAAATAACTCACCAAGTTTGTTGGCTTGGCTGTTTTAAGGGTATAGAGGTATGGTTCTACGCGCATCAATTCGTCCGAACCCGGTCAAGCCGTGGGTATTCTATACACATTAAACATTACTTAGCATATCCATTTTTAGGGTTGTTACACCTAGAGCCTTGTATGAAAGGTTGTAAAAGTTTTTATAGAAAAATGTATTCAAGAGGAAGAAAATTGACAACTCGTTGTTTTTTATTAAAAGAGATCAAGAACTGCTCATCATTCAGGTGTATGTGGATGATATCATTTTTGGAAAAACCTCTAAAAAAATTTTGGAATAATTTGCTACATTCATGGGAAATGAATTTTAGATAACTATGATCGGAGAGATAATCTTCGTGATATGTCTGCAGATTAAGAAAACCTCTAGTGGCACCTCAATCTGTCAAGGGAAGTATACAAAGGAGCTGCTAAAGAACTTCCATATGGTGCATTTTAAACCTATTGATACCCCTTAGGTGCAAATAAAAAATGGGAGCAGATGAGGTTGATACTTTAGTAAATCAATCAATGTACATGGACATTACTGGATCTCTATTATATTTGACAGCAAGAAGGCCGGTCATGGTATTCAGCATGGGAATGTGTGCACGATTCCAAGCATGCCCCAATGAATCTCATCTAAATGAAGCTAAGAGAATCCTGAGGTATCCAAAGAAAATAGGGGATTTGGTTCTGTTTTATCTTGTAGGTAGTTCATTTAAACTAGTGGGATATGCAGATGTTGATTTTGCAGGATATCAAATGGACTGAAAGAGCACTTCTGGAATGGAATATTTCTTTAGATCCTCACTCATCAGTGGCTCTATTAACTGTTAAGTCTTAGTGTGTAGTTGTTGCTTCCAATTGTGCCTAGTTTTTTGGATAACAGAACAACTTAAGGAATTTGGAATCCACGTCAACACCATCCCTCTCATGTGTGATAATGGAAGTGTAGTCAACATGGGAAAGAATCTAGTTCAACACAAAATAACCAAACACATTGATGTCAGGCATCACTTTTTGAGAGATAATATTGAGAAAGGAGACATTATGATGAAATACTGCAGAACTGAAGAACAGATTACAAAGATCTTTACCAAAGCTCTCAGCAAGGATCAATTTGAGAGCAACCGGGTGAAGTCAGGGATGACGAGCATGCACTAACCTATTCTTGTCAAGAAGCATATAATTCTTATTTCGGGTATGATCTGGAGGGCATGTATCCATAGAACTTGTAATATATAGTTTAAGTAAGATCATCTTTGTACTCGAATATAGGTATACACCCATGGAAAGCACTAGAGCAGAAAATGGTAGAACCATTCAGGAATTGTATTTCATTTGCAGTTGAGGAGTAGGTCCTTGTCAAGGTTAGCACTCTTTACATTTGTTTTACAGTGTCAAATAAGAACTGTCCATATCTTCACATGTCAATTACCGGTCCTTCTAATTGTTGTCCTATCACCTTTATCCAAGCGATATGTATATCTAGGGACCTGACACACTATTTCAAGTTCTTTTATAGTTCCTTTTTCTTCGCTATATTTCTTACTTTTAAAATCTCTCTGTAAGTGTAAGCACCATAACTTTTTCTGTCTCCATATCTCTCACTCTTGTATTCCAGTTCTTTTAGAAAGTCATGTGTCAACCCCTTTTCATCAAACAAAATGCTAGATTCTCTAAATGAGAAAGATCCAGTGGCTTTTTATGTCTCATCTGAAGTAGCTTCTATTGATAAAAGGGACAAGTCATCTAAGAGGGCGAGTAAGGGTAAAAGAAAAAAAAACTAAGACTTGTGCGGGAAAAAAGGTTGTTGTGGATAAAAAGAAAAAAAATCACAGTGGAAGAGGGAGACATCAAAGAGAAAGAGAGAAACTTCTCCAACTGACCAACATCCATTTGAAGAGGGACCTAGTCCCAACTGTAATTTTGAGGACCACACCACGAACACGCAGACAATTATATATAATCTTCACCTGTAGAAGGTCCTATGTTGAAGGGTATTTGCATGGATTCTTTGCATGATCTTGTTGATATTTAGTATACGAGTCATCTTTTTGAGGTCAAATCCATGTAGTTCAAGAGAAAGAGGTGCAAGAGTTTTACTATAACATTGCTTTTGCAAAAGATAGAAGCATGAGCACTAGACTAGGAAACCAGAGTATGAAGTTTGACGAATAAATGCTTGGGAGAATTTTGGGAGTACCTAGGAGTGGAATTAGATCGGTTGTTGGAAAAACATGCTGTGAAAAATTTGTGAGGAGTGCTCAAAGGTTCCTAATGTTCGTCATGCTGAAATTCTGAAAAAACTGATAAAAAGAGCTAGAAAACTTGGTACTGCTAAGAAACCATTAACTCTCTGTACTCTAGTGGAATATGAGTGTATTTAACGGAATGTAAATCAACAGAGTAAAGTTTCTCATTTGATCAAATAGCAGGACCAATTGAAACACGAATTGAATGGGATGACTCTTCTTGTGAGCAACAACGAGGCTGAAATTGCTATGTTAAAAAACATCTGGTCAAAGCCCAAACACAGGGAACTGGTAGTGAGGTTGTCAAGAAGCTACAAAAGAATAATGATGATCTTCTCGCAAATGTTCTTGCTCTTCAAGAGAAAATCATCAAGGATAACTACGCAACAAACTCTAGAGTCACCCTTGTTATTAATTCCCTCTCTCATCTACCACCCTCCCTCCTCATAGTCCTTCTTGTGTCTTTTCTCTGTGTAGACAGTGTCCGGGATTCTTAGTTTTTCAGTCTAACTTAAAGGTAATGAATGTTAATTTTGTTGTGGCTAAATTCTTTTGTTTTTTTTGGCTTATTAACTATGTTGGTGTAGTCTATAACTTTGATCTTACTTATTAATATTACTTCATTTGTTTGTTTAGTGCACTACATTTTTTATGATGAAAAAAGGGGGAATATATTGGGGTATTAAGATGATTCTTAGGTTGGTAAGAATGCATAAGTTGGTAATAAGTACAAGGGGGTAAGAAGCGAAAAGCGACAGGGGGAATGATAACATGAAGGTACCTGTGTAACTCAGTGACCTTGTGAAGGTACCACGTCCATGGTATAGGAAACTAATGAGTGTGTCTACGTGATAGGGGGAAGAAATGCAGGCACCAGTGTATGGTTTGTTATCATTAGGAAAATGTTACCTGTAGTTTTGAGGATTTGACAAACCCAGAGACCTCATCTATCATGCAAATTTACTTACAACTGTTAGGTCTTGTTCGACAAAGGAATGAAACATGGAAGAACTTGTAGAAACTGGTATACAACTTGTCATCATCAAAAAGGGGAAAATGTTATTTGTAGTTTTGATGATTTGACAAACCCAGGGATTTTATGAAGGGCCTTGTTCATGGTTTTATAAACTCTCCACTGCCAAGCTCAACAATTACAAGTGGTTATTGCAAAGTCTCCAACAGATTTCAAGACAAACCCAGGGATCTTGTAAAGGGACCTGGTCTTTGGATTGACACAGTTCTCACTGCCACGATAGAGAAGGTACAAAAAGTTTCTGCACAGTATCCAATAGTGACCGAAGGGGCAGACGCGACAGAAGCCTTGTCCAATGGCATGGCTTCGAAGGTTATAATTATTCTACATAAAGTTTATATCCAAAAGTTATAATTTTAGTTTGTGTAATTGAAAACATCTCAAAAACACTTCCAAAGGCTCACAAAAGGAGTGAAGAAGCATAGTCAATATTAGCTCGAATCTGAAAAAGCTAGAAGCTTAGTTGTTGTAGATTTATTTATTCTGAAAGATTATTGTGTATCTGTTCCTCAAATTATAAAGGATTTATATCTCTTGATTTGTCAAAAAACCTTAGTTAGTTGACTCTAAATGATTTAGTGGGCAACCTTGTGTGTTGCTTAGTAAAAATCCTATGTCATCCGGATCGTGGTGATTTAGTAGACAACCTACGTGTTGCTTAGTTGAATCCTATGTTGTCTAGTAGTAATAACTTAGTGGGCAGAGCGGAATCTACTTAGGCTCTTCAAGCAGTAGATATTTTGCTTAGTTGTGAGATTAATAAATTTTTTCTCATGTTGTTGTATTCGGGTTTCACTTTTTCATGTCAAGATTAGTGAAAGTGGTTGAAAATCATGTATGACAGGTCATGATTTTACTCCCTTAATTAAAGAGGTTTCCATGTAAACTTCTTGTGCTATTTCATGTGTATTTTTTCTTTGTTTTTACTTCGAGCGTGTCAAGGGATGATACACTCAAATTTACTTCTCGAAATGAAACTAGTGAGATTTGGATTGTTCCCACGTGGAAAATGGTTCAGACTTAACTTTGTTCTATTATTACTCCTATTCAGTCAATTATTTCCCGAAATCAAATTACTAAAGGGGGGTTTTTATTAATGAAAGAAATTAGCTAAATTAAAGTAAACAAGTGACATGTTCAAGTATTGGAGTTTAATCAAGTAATGAGAACAACTAGGGCGTAAGTGTTACCCACAGGTTCCTAACTAGGTAATTCTAGCTATAACAATCCTTTCTTAGTATCTTACATGCAAAATGATAAGTTAGGTATCTCTAACTTCTTGGTCTAGCATCTAGAAAATTTCACTCTGCACCTTGGTCCGGCTACGTGTGGTTTTTTACTAAACCTTATCTTTATCTCATATTAATCATCATATTCAATATTTGACTAAATTGTTATTACGTTCCAACGGACACTAGCCTATTAGATAGTATACACTAAATCTATGTTGATAATTATTTTCTTATTATCTACCTCCTTGGTCCGGCAAGTAGCAATGAGGTGAATTCTAACGTTCGCCATCCGTTAAAAAGACTTCTAAGCGAAGGAATTATTAATACATGCAAGACACTGTTCTAGAATTGTTATTTTAGCTAGGTTTAACTTGTTATTTACCCATGGTTCCCACAACCCTAGTTATGGAGTTTAGTTACCCATGCTAATAATCACACAATTCATAATAATAATGTTAGAATTCATGCACTTACTTTGATGAGAATGAACAAAATCCAGAAATTTACTTAAAAAACCACAAAACACCAATAATCGATTCCAAAAAGTAATATCAAATCCCAAAATCGAATGTTCAATACTAAGACAATAAAACTGAAAATTATCCGACAGTCTGACCCCCAAAACAATTTTTCTGGACTATTTATAAGAAGCAAAACATACTAAAAGAGGGAAATCTACTTAAGGAAAAATCTGCCCGAAATGCGTCTAAGTCGGTGACCCTCATTACAGACCATAGTGGACACGACGGACCGTCGTGGTCTTTTGTCGCTCCATAGTTAGCTTTTTTTCTGCTACTTTTATTCATAAACTCTCTGTTACCATCGACGAACAGGTTTGATGGACCGTTGTGAGAACTACGGTCCGTCGAGGGGCTTCGTTCCACGACACTTAGAATCTTCTAAAGTTGTGTATTGGGACTACTCTCTGTTAGCATTGAGAAATGTGCAGTACAGACAATCGTGGGTATGACGGTCCGTCGTGAGCTTCCATAGTCCCACATTTGGTCAGAATTGCCCAACTTCCTTCAGCAGCAATTATCTTCTCATGACGGTTAACCCCTATGGACCGTCACAACCACGACGGACTTTCGTGGGGTCCGTAGGTGGTCACTTCTGCAATTTCAGCATAAAATCTCTGTATTCTCCTTTGGATAGATGTCCTGCAAATAAATATAAAACTACATCAAAAATCAATACTAAAGGTTTTAGAAACACAATAAACTTACGAAAAAGGCATTGAATGTACCGTGAAACCACGGTACATCAATATCCTTAACTTAAATTCGTTGTTTGTCCACAAACGACGCACTATGACTCACTAGAAAATCTTTGTACAAGAGTATCCGTATTTTAGCTTTCACAATCATTTGGCAATCAATCCTAATTATTCTTATTATGTTCTTGCATGCATTCACTATTAGGCTTGAATTATGTGGATCAGACCATGACACAGACCCAGCACAAACTAATACATATCCTTTTCGATCTCTCTCCTAGGTGCTAATTTTTCCGGTATTGCAACTAGTGTCCTCACTTCAAAATAACAACCTAATTTTCAAATCATGATTACAGTTTGAGTATAAGAATTACTTTTAAGCACTTGCTCTCAAAACAACTTCACAACTCATTTACACATATTGCCATAGGCTTGCCCTTATTTTCACTACTTTAATTTTGCCATAACAACTCTTAGAATCACGATAGGACTTTCTTAGCTTGTAACATTCGCTCAAGTTCAGGTAGGGTATATTTAGGTATATTTTAGAGACTTGTTGCCCTCCTTGACATATCGTCTAGGCGTACTACCTTTTTATCATTTTATTTTCCCTATTTCTCAATTTTTTTCACCTTGCTATTCTTCCTTTCTTCTCCTTATGTGTAAGTAACTCTTCTATTTTCTTCTGTTCATTATATATATATATATATATATATATATATATATATATATATATATATATATTATCATTATTATTTTTATTTTTTAAATCACTTTTGTATTGTTCTTTCTTGCTCCTTATTCTTTCAACTCTACTTTCTGGAGTATTCCTCATGACAACCACACTCAACTCATGATTTCTCTATGAGTCAAGGTTCACAATACCCAAGATTGGGTCAGGGCCACAACATGGTTGTTTTCTGCATTAGCCACCCTGAACTTGTGCTTTGGGCAATAGCTGAGGTGCACATATCCAATGAGGGACCAGGGCCAAGACATTGTTCTTAGAAAAGATCAGATGGGGTGAACAAGAAATATCTATTTTAATCTCAAACTATTTGGATCAATAAGGAATTACTTCATTTGGTTTTTCTGTTATGTTAGGCCAAAGAATGACTATTTCGAACAAGGGTCTATGATCCTTTCCTCATTGTGTATTACAACTTACTTTTAGCAGGAGTAACCATGCAACTTCTAGCTCAGTACCAATGGTGGAATATTCAAATTTTCCTCAAACTGACTTGATATATCATTACTCTACCAAATTATAAGACACCTAGTTCTAATCTTTGATTTAGGGTCATGTCGTAGTGTATCTCTGTGTCATGCTTAGAGTCACACATTTATCAGTTACTTTGTTTAGTCATGCATCATTTTCATTAAATTAGGATATAATTTATGTTTTAGCCATCATTCTTCAGAGTTATACTATGTACAAAAGATACTCATACTTTAACCTAACACTCACTTTCCATTTACCCCAGCCCCAACAAAAAGATATGCAATTGTCCCCAATGCATAAAATAATGTAGAATAATAGAGTGGTAGGTGAAGCAAACCTCAGGCGCAAAGCACCGGTGATCAACAAGCTAGTGGGTCTGGTGTCCCATTTACGGGTTTTAACGTGACTAGTCCGCGTCGACTGTCCGTCGTAGGCTCAAAGGTCCAACTTGGGGATCCTTCATGCGTGCCCTAACTTAGAAAAAATTGAAAAACATACCTGGACCAGACAGATGCTTTCAACGGTCCATCGCAAGCGTGACTGTCCGTCGATCGGTCCGTCAAAGGTTGCTGCAGACCAATTTTCTGCAGATTTTCTGGTGATGTGATAACTTCAAATTTAACACCCATTAAGCTTTTTTTTTTTTTGTATTTTCTGGACATTTTTTTGAACACATACCCTAAATTTTGCTCTAGCCAAAACAAATATTTCAATGGAATGTTTAAGGAAATAAAAGAAAAGAAACATGCAACTATAACTAGAAAATCATGAAAAACTTATCGGTTGATAGAGGATACATATTGAGTTTCCTCCCAACCACCGCATGATTTAACATCGTGGAACGGCGTAGGACACTTGATTACTCAGAATTTATCAAGATGGTATGCCTCGATCACTTCATTCGTCATTTTAGCATGCCCCAGATATATTTTGATTCATTGTCTTTTCACCTTAAACCGCACACCCTCCTTGTTCTCCAACTCAACCGCTCCGTGAGGGAATAGTTGGGTGATCAAGTAAGGACCAGTCCATCTGTACTTGAGTTTAACCTGAAACAAACACAACCTAGAATTGAATAAAATTACCAAATACCAACCATCAATCTTTTGGTCAAGGTACTTCTTAATTTTTTCTTTGTAAAGGGATGAACTTTCATAAGCTTTTAGGCGGAATTCATCAAGCTCATTCAACCCATTTAACCTCTGTTTAGCAGCTTCATTCCAATCCATTTTCAACTTTTTCATTGCCAACAAAGCTTTATGCTCTAATTCAACCGGTAAGTGACAAGCCTTCCCATATATAAGTTGGTACGGGGACATACCTATGGTAGTCTAGTATGCTGTCCGGTAGTCCCAAAGAGCATCATCAAGCCTTATTGACCAATCTGTTCTACTAGCATTCACCGTTTTTGGAAAAATATGCTTAATCTCCCTATTTGACACCTTAACTTGCCCACTATATTTAGGATGGTAAGGAGTGGCCACATTATGGCGAACCCCATGTTTCTCCGATAATACCTTAAACAATTTGTTGCAAAAGTGGGATACCCCATCACTAATAATAGCCCTTGGGGTGCCAAATTGGGAAAATATGTTCTTTTTCATGAACCCGGTGACACCCCATCACTAATAATAGCCCTTGGGGTGCCAAATTGGGAAAATATGTTCTTTTTCATGAACCCGGTGACACTTTCCCTTCATTATTTGCATGTGAATTAGCTTCCACCCATTTAGACACATAATGGTCCGCTACTAGAATGTACTTCATCCTAGGAGAACTCACAAAAGGGCCCATAAAGTAAATACCCAACACATAAAGTAGCTCAATAACAAGAATGTGATTTAAAGGGAGCTCTTGCTTTCTCGATATGCCACCATTTCTTTTGCATTTATCACATGCCTTAGCGAACTCATGAGCATCTTGGTGGACAGTTGGCCAATAGTAGCCACATTGCAAGATCTTGTGAGCGGTCCGGATACCACTAGGATGTCTGCACACGGGTGAAGATTGGCATGCCTCCAAAACACTTACCATCTCAACTTCAGGAACATAACGCCGAATAAGCCCATCTGTACAACTTCTATACAAGTATGGCTCATCCCAAAAGAACTTTTTCACATCATACATGAACCTCGGTTTCACATCCTTCTTTCCCATGAAATGTCTCAAAGCAAAATGATCAGTATGCACTAACCCTGGTGCCAAGAAAATTGGAGCGAAATTTCTCAGAAGCAATGACTACGGAAAGAAGCTCTTGCTCAATCATGGTGTAGTTCTTTTGGGCATCATTTCGGGCTTTACTAGCATAGTAAATGGGGTGAAGGATTTTGTCCCTTCTTTACCCCAATACCACACCAAGAGCAACCCCTCTAGCATCACACATTACCTCAAATGGCTTGCTTTAATCCGGCGAAATAATGATAGGTGCAGACACCAACTTTTATTTGAACTCACCAAAGTCCTTAACAAAGGATTCATCAAAATAAAATTTACACTCTTTCTCAAGCAACTTGCACAAAGGATGCACAATTTTTGAAAAATCTTTTATGAACCTTCGGTAAGAACCTGTTTGCCCAAGAAAGCTTCTCACACCTTTTACAGAGATAGGTGGGGAAGTATCTCTATTACCTCAACTTTAGCTCGATCGACCTCTATACCCTTCTCTGAAATGCGATGACCTAATACAATAACCTCTTTCACCATGAAGTAACATTTTTCCCAATTCAGTACTAGATTGCAGTCTTCACACCTCTAAAGAACCTCAGACAAATGACTCAAACGCATCTCAATGGAGTTACCAACCATAAAAAAATCATCCATAAACACCTCAATAGTGTCCTCCACCATATCGTAGAATATCAACATCATATATCTCTGAAATGTTGAGAATGCATTGCATAACCCAAACGACATTATCTTGAAATCAAAGGTCCCATATGGACAAGTAAATGTGGTTTTCTCTTTATCTTCCAATGCAATACAAATCTGATTATACCCCAAATAACCATGAAAAAAACAGTACCACACTTTTCTGACAAGTCTATCAAACATCTGATCCATGAAGGGCATAGGAAAATGGTCATTTTGGGTCCATATATTTAATTTTTTGTAATTCATACACACCCTTAAACCAGTCACCGGTCTAATTGGAACAAGCTCATTTTTCTCATTGGGGACCACAATCATTCCCCCTTTCTTTGGTACTCACTAAACAGGGCATACCCAACTACTATAAGCAATTGGATATATCACTCCGGCATCCAACCAGTTAATAATTTCCTTCTTCACTACCTCTTCCATAGGTGGATATAGACGTCTATGATGCTCAATACTTGGCTTATGATCGGGTATGTGTTGGATTTTATGAGAAAACATACCAGGAGGGATCCCAATAATATCCACAATTGTCCACCTATTAGATATTTTGAACCTTTTTAACACTTTCACCAAACTCTCAACTTGATGCACATTCAAATATGATACAATAATAACAGGATAAGTGTCATATTTTCCCAAGAATACATACCTCAGATGAGGTGGTAGAGGCTTAAGTTCTAATATTGAAGACTCCTCAACAGAAAGTTTCGCGGGTGGAGATTTGTGATGTTGCATAACTAATTCATATTTCTTTGGCTTAAAACAAACATTACCTCGATCAAGTGCTGCGAACAATGAACCATACTCTTCAATGCCATCACTATCAAAATTCATGATAAGTGCTGCCAATGCTTCTACACCCAGATGCTCTTTAATTTGTACATCAGATGACTCTTCAACTCTGTAGGATATAGCAGATACAAATTGGAGATCACCACTCTGTCTCATGGACTTATAAATGGTGACAGTCACTTCTTCATTATTCAATCGGAATTTCATCTGCCCCTTTTCCATATCAACTAATGCTCTACCCGTAGTAAGGAATGTCCTCTCAAGAATAATAGGCATCTCAAAATCGTCCTCACAATCAAGAATAATAAAATCGGCAAGAAGTATGAACGACTCCACTTTTACAAGCACATCGTGGAATATACTAATGTGCCTTTTTACCATTCAATCGTCCATAAATAGACGCATCGCAATGGGGTTTGGGTCACCCAATCTAAACTTCTTGTAAATCGAGAGGGGCATGAGTTTATGCTTGCCCCAAATTACATAATTCTTCCGCAAATTGTAATAACCCGATTGTAAAAGGAATAGTAAAAGCACCCGGATCTTCATTATTTTGCAAAAGAGATCTTGTAGCAATAGCACTACAGTGTTTCATTCTATCATCATCCTCAAAAGTGACTAATCTTTTCTTCGTAACCAAGTCGTTCATGAACTTGAAATAACCGGGCATTTGTTCAAAAGATTCTAACCAAAGGGACATTGATAGATAGTTGTCTCAACATCATTATAAAACGCCGACATTTACCATCCTCGGTCTTTTTTACTAACCTTTGTGGGAAAAGAGGTGTTGGTCTAGGCATGGTGGTCACCTTTTGGGAAACCTGAACATCTTTAACCGTTTTGTCTTCTTACTCACCACTAACCTCCACCACCGTATCATCATCTCTTATCACCTTTTCTACACCAGTTGACATAGGTGCGTCAATGGTTTGCTTACCACCCCGGGTAGTGATTGCCATACAATGCCCATCATTTTCTAGATTTTGGACAGTGTTTCTACGAAAAGTGCTCAGTTTCCGTGTGTTCACATTTGCAGACAATTGGGCCATTTGAAATTCAAGTGCTTAATCGAGATTGCATGTGTATACTCTTTCAGCCTTGTACCCGCTAAGTCATTCCTTAACTCTTTAGTGTGATCATCACTAGCATTGAACCTCATCATCATCTCATGCATCATATCTTCAACTCGCGCCATACTACCTCCACCATCCCTACGACCAACTTTACTATTTTGAGGTGGAAAATAGGGTCCACTCCTATCATTTCTGTTACCATAGTTACCCTGGTTGAAGTTGTTGTTGCGGTTGTAATTTGCATCTCGTACATAATGACCCTCGCTGTTATAATTACCACAGTTCTGACATTGGTTTCCTTGACCTTGGCGCTAATTCTCCTGATTGGAGCCTTTTGCGTTCGGTCAGAAACCCCCTGTCTGATAATTCCCCGCATAGGAGTCCTCCTCATAGTAATTTTAATCATTTCACGGTGGTGGTTAAGACAAGTAGTACACCATATTTACCTTTTCCACACCCCCAGAAACATGTTTCAACACCAACCCAAGCTCAATTATCATTTGAACCATCTCTTCACGAAGATCATCTGCGAATGAGTTGTGTGCCGATTGGACTATGAAGGTGTTTCTTCCGGTATCTAACTTCCTATTACTTAAAGCTTTATTATTTTGGGAGATTTTCTCTAACTTTTCAGCAATTTCGGCTTAAGGAAACTCCCCATAAAACCACTTGCTATAGTATCCAACACCATTTTGTTATTATCATCTTGTCCCCGATAGAACTAATCTTTTAGAGACACATTATCTATGCATTGATTTGGGACACTTCTCAAGAACGATGTGAACCTATCCCAAAAATTGCTAACTGACTCTCTCGGTAGTGCCACAAAGTTATTCACTATGTCTTTGTGGTTTAATTTCTTAGAAACTGGGTAGTATCGTGCAAAAAAAACATTGCTCTATTGATTCTAAGTAATGATTGAGTTATACGGAAGTTCTTCAAATTAAATAGCAGCCTCTCCTGTCAGTGAGAGAGGAAAAACTCTTAGCCTCATTACATCCATATTCAAATCAGGCCTCCCTACAAAACTTTTGCATACTGCGCTTACCTTAGGAATGTGGGCATTTGGATCATCAGATGGTAGCCCTTAAAACAAACCTCTGGCAGTGAGCATTTGCATCAGACTACTAGTTACCACAAAACTGTGATCGTGTGGTAGAGGGGGCAAGACGAGTTGCCCATGAGATTCTGCGATATTTTCATAGACCATATATTACTCTTAAGGTCGTGGAGCGGGAGTTTGTCTCTGTATTTCACCTTCCCCACGAAATCAGGTAATACATGGTCATGAGTGTCGACCAATGGTGGCATTTGCGGGTCGTTCTCATCAGCATAGATACCCAAATTCTGATTCATTCTTCTTAAAGTACGCTCTAGTTCGAGGTCAGGTTCAATTATGGGTATTCCTCTACTCCGTGTGTTAGGCATATAAAGAAGTTAGACCTGCAGGAGATAAAAACAAAAAAGAAAAAGTAAATTTGGAATATGTTCACTAAATATCGGTAATAAGTTTAAAGTTAATTTAAAAGCTATTTCCCCGGCAGCGGCACAAAAATTTGATACTCTCAAATTTTTTTCTCAAAACGAAGTAAAAATGGTCGAATCAAGTAAAAAAACCCAACTAGTGAGGTTGGAATCATTCCTACGAGGAAATGGTTCAGACCTAACTTTATCCTATTATTACTTCTATTTAGTTATTTAATTCTCGACAACAAATAACTAAAGGGGGGTTTGGTTAATGAAAGCAATTAGCTAAATTAAAGTAAACAAGTGACAGGTTCAAGTATTGGAGTTTGATAAAGTAATGAGAATACTAAGGTGTAAGTGTTCCCCATAGGCTCCTAACTCGGTAACTCTAGCTATAGCAATCCTTTCCTAGTATCTTGCATGAAAAGTGAAATGTTTGGTATCTCTAAATCCTTGGTCCGTCATCTAGAGAATTTCACTCCGCAACTTGGTCCGACTTTCTGTGTTGCTTTACTAAACCTTATATTTACCTCATATTTTATATTTGACTAAGTTGTTACTTCTAACCAACTGACACTAGCATATTAGATAGTATACACTAAATCTATGTCGATAATTCGTTTCCTATTATCTACCTCCTTGGTCCCGACAAGTAGCAATAAGGAGAGTTATGAAGTTGGTCATCCGTTAAATGGACTTCTATGCGAAAGAATTACCAATACATGCAAGACACCATTCTAGAATCGTTATTTTAGCTAGGTTTTAACTTAATATTTACCCATGGTTCCCACAACTCTAGTTACAGAGGTTAGTTATCGATGCTAATAATGAGACAATTCATAATAATAATGTAGGAATTCATGCACTTACATTGATGAGAATGAAAAAAATCTAGAAATTTATTTTAATAAATCACAAAACCCCAATAATGGATTCCAGATAAGTGATATCAGATCCAAAAATTGAAAGTTCAATACTAAGACAATTAAACTGAAAATTATCCAAGAGTCTGACCCCAAATGAGGTTTTTCAGACTATTTATAAGAAATGAAACCCAATAAAAGAGGGAAATCTATTTAAGGAAAAATCTGCCCAAAAATGCGTATGAGTCAATGACCCGCGTGATGGAATGTTGTGGACACGACGGACCGTCTTGGTTTTCCATTGCTCCATACTTAGCTCTTTTTCTGCTGCTTTTCTTCATCAACTCTCTGTTACCCTCAATGGACAAGTGTGACGGACCGTTGCAAGCACGAGGGTCTGTTGAGGGTCTTCGTTCCATGAAAGTTAGAATCTTTTGAAGTTGGATACTGGGACTACTCTCTGTTAGCATTGAAGAATGTGCAGGATGGACCATCGTAGCTATGACGGTCCATCGTGAGCTTCTGTAGTCCCACACTTGGTCAGAATTGCCCAACTTCCTTCAGCAGCCATTTTCTTCACACGATTATTGACCCCTAGGATGGTCACAGTCACGACGGACCGTCGTGGGGTCCGTAGGTGGTTACTTCTGCAATTTCAACTCAAAATCCCTACATTCTTCTTTGGACAGATTTCCTGGAAGTAAATAGAAACCACATCAAAAATAAATACAAAAAGGACTTATACACACACTAAACTTGAAGAAAAGTCATTGAAAGTATCGTGAAACCACAGTACATCAAGGGACCTGGTCCATAGACTGGTAGTGGATGCGCGTATTCTAATACCCTATCCCTCGAAAATTTGAGGACATAGCAATCTTGAGAGAGACATCTACTTCTGAAGCTTCAACTTCTAGAAATCCTCACTAGCCACCACCTACACATGTAGTAATAGAGAAAAAATATGGAATTAGTACAATTAATACACTAAGTGAGATGACCATGCAAGAAAACCATCTAAAAAGGGACACTTTATTTGAAACCCGCTTTTTACACACATTTAATAAAATCCAATAACAATGTACAAAAGTCATCATGCGATTCATTATACTACTCACATAATCTTCAACATAAGATCATAATCATTAAGTCACCCATTTAGACATTTAGACCCTTTACCTAAGGTTGTCCTAACTCCCACTTAAGTGAGACATGAAGAGATTGACCATACACCCTCTTAAATACACACCTAACTGTTCCTCAAGACTACCTAAGATAAGGATATTTTATTTCTAAAATAACCACAAATAGTAAACATTCATTACCACAAATCCTAACAGAGTCATTCATGCATTTAAGGGACTTTGCATAATGGTCTTGGAAGACCTAGAGAACTAACTTTATTATTTTCAAATCCTACTCGTGACATGTGTAATTAGAGTTCCATTCCAATAACTATATTTTTTAGCACCTATCTTATAACTAGAGTTCATATCCCACATGATGAGAATATATATTAACCGACATAGACAAATCTAGCTAGGTATGTAATCTAGTGTCATAAAACCCCACACCGTGGAAACTGTTGTACTTGCCAAAGGTAGAACTAAAGACACATACAATGTAGGAACATGGTTTATGAGATATCAAAGTCTTCTTTGTACTCTAGTCTAATCCTCAAGTGGAGATACTACCATAAGCATATCCACTAGGTTATTTCCTTGTTTCTCATAGAGTAAGTTCATTCACATAATAAGATTTCGAAAGGTACCATTTCTATGTACTACCAACTCATAATAGCACTGCAAAGAAGGTGTCCACAAGGGCTGCTGATCAAGGTTCATTATGATATCTCATTCATTAAACGGTTACCATGCTAGGTATATCCAATTCACTTTTTTATGAACCTTTTTTCTTATTCAAGGTTCCATATAAGTCTTTCATATAAGGATACCTAGTTTAGGCCTACATATCCTAGACTTTCATTCTTTCATACTTTCTTCACAAGGGTGTCTAAGTTGACCTAGTCGAGAGATCACATTTACATAACCTTCATGTATCAAGTATGGACAACTAGGTCTACCTAAAAAAGACACCATGTAAACATATAGAGACTCTTCATAGTCTATAATCATCACATACCAGCATTTAGAGGAACATGATTTAATCTCACTCATTCACGTATATCGTCCTTCACATTGTACAATTGTAAAAGCCATAACATGATAATACTACAATTCACTTAATAATGCTTACAAGGCCATGTTTATATAAATTATAACAATTAAGCACCGCCACCATAAGTGGACCATACCAATCAGTACAATTCAATATCAATTCTACATTAAATAAGGGAATTAGGTCATTTACCAGCGTTCATTAGTCACAATTACCATCTCTTAAGATCTCCAACAATTTCCACACAACAATAGGACTTAACCATTACCATGACCATAAGTCTAGAACATCAACTCATCCTTACAATATCATTTCAACATATATAGATATAGATAAGAATAAGAATCAAGAAGATAAAACAATCTAAACACAATTTCATCCATAACTAATCACAATTATCAAACCCGCTTTACAATCAAAATTAGAGAATTAGGACGATTATGTGTTCATGGGATTTTTTATGATAAAACCACAAATTTACATTGGATACTTCATAAATCATCAATTTAAGCATTCTAATGCAAAAACCCATGCTAAAAATTCGAAATGGGATTTAAGGATTTTTTAGATCTTCTAAAAACCCTTCGAAATGGTTCCTTTAATAATTGAATAATCAAGGATGAAACCACTATACGTTATTGAAGTCCTATCCGCGAAATTAGGGTTGAAAACTTGGAGAATTGACCTTCTTCATATGAGCTTCAAAGCTCATTAATGAATGTTTTGGAGAGAGAGAATGGAGAGATTTTGATTTCAAACTTGAGGATTTTGTTTTTATTGCTGAAGTGTGGTAAAAGTGACTCGAAAACCATTTATAATTATCCTCAAAAGTACCCAAAACACCTCTAGACAAGTTGGTCCTTTTAATTAAGTCTAACTTGACTTTTAAAACGGCACAACCAGAACTGGGATATGGACACTTCTAATTCATGGTTCGAGAATTTTAATTTGAGGTAGAGTGATTCATGAGCAGCCTACATCGCTAGGAAAAATATTTTCCTTTTGAGTGTAGGGCGTGTAACGTGCCAACAACTTAAAAAAGGGGTTGCTTGCATGATGCCTTGCCAGCCTGTTTGCCAAACCATAGGTCCTCCTCAAGGACCCTTTCGTTGTTCCTCGGGGAGTCATGCCCAAAAGTGTTGCCCCTAAACTCTTTTAATAAGATACTAGGTTCACCATAACTTATTAGACTCTAAACAACACGTAAGCACACATACAACACATAAGGACAAATAAAACTAGTATTCGGCCGTCTTTGCCGTCGTTTGACATTTGACTTGGAAACTCTTAAAAACTAACTTCAAAAACAATTTTTCATTATTTTAAAAATTATTAACTCAATATAGTCACGTGAAGCTCTAATTTATCCTAATTGATTTTTAGGGTGTAAGACCTACTAGCCCAAGGTAGAACCATACTTTTACTTTAGGGGTATCCACTAGCTAAATACCTATGTGGGAACATAGTTTATGGGATAAGGAGATTTATAGTAGAAACCTGTCCACAATAAGGTATAATATTTCCATTTCATAAGTTACATACTTTGGAAACCCTGACACAACAAAGGTAGAAGACACCCATTTGGAAAGCCAGACTCAACTAGTATAGAAGTTTCCATCTAATATTCTATTGGTGCAAAGCCTTAAATTCCATAGTTTACATATGATTCTTTAATTAAGTTCATATTCATGGAACATTGACTTGACACTCAATCCAATATAATTCATACTATAGCTCATAGATTGAATTTATGAGAATAACATTTAAACCTTAGAAATTTTATATTATGACAAAATCTTTCACATCATATGATTCTCATACATATGTTTGCATATGAGTATAACCTACAATAACATAAAAGCTAGATCATAATCATATTATCTTTACCCTAAAAGTATTCTTAAAACATATGCATAATCCTCTTAATCATGCATAATTCTCATACTCTGCCCTGCAAGTACCATAGATCATATTCAATAAACACATCTAGTATTATTAAATTATACATGGATGATAACATGATTTAGTTAGTTGAGTTTTTATAAGCATACTCTTATAATGCTTTTCATTCCACAATTAACAAATTCAAAATGTAATAATTTGGGAATATGGGGAATTCATTGATTCTTGGGAGATTTCATAATAATCTATTATAAATAATCAATGAAATCACTACATAAGGTAAATAAATCAATATAATTGTTTTTTAAAGGCATCCATGACTTGGAGTCAAACGTTAGATTTTGGGGAATTTTTATCTTCGAAATTGGGGTTTGAAAGGGAGCCCATAGATGAATTATATCTATGGATGAAGAGAAACAATACCTTAGCTATGAATTCCAATGAAATTGAGTAGAAAACATTTGACGTTCAACCCTAGATTCACCTTTATTTTTCTTCTTCCTTGGAGTTCTGCAGAGAAAATTTTCGGAGAACGTTTTCGTCTTTCTTTTATAATTCGGAATTATTAGGAAGAAGACTGAATTTGGTAACTTAAAAATATGATATAGTTTTTCTTATTTCATATAAAACTAGGTAAATAAATATTTGTTAAAACTAGAAAACACCATAATACCCCAAAGTTTAGGTGCCAAATGGAATTTTCAAGATTCACCCAAGACCCCAAAACCACAATCCGTGGATGGACACATGAGAATTATTGTTAACCGTTGGTGGAGGTTTAGAGATCTGTTTTTTGTAGGTCGTGACCGATGAACCCTCACCCACAGGGTGTGCACTTACCCACGGGCGTCAGTTCTCTCTGTGGGTCACTATAAGTCAATCTTCTTAGGGTTCTCCTCAAGGACACATAGTTATTCCTTGGGGTTGTACCTTGACGTTCTAAAACAAAGTCCTATATTTTTAGGTATGGAGAGGTACGTTGTGAGACCCCTAAAATGATTTAGGGTGTATAGAGACTCAATTGTGCCTATTATATTGTTAACACGTTAATAAAGTGTTTTAAAGTATGCTTGGGTGATGTGGAGTCATTTGGAAGTCAAACGTCAAGGGACGACCAAGATGTTTGACGACTAGTCACCAAATGGGACCTTAAGTGTTTTTATGTGCTTATGTGGGTGTAATGAGCTTATGAGGTCCTCAAAATAGTTATAATGATTTTTATAATAAGTATATGTAGTTTCATAATGTTTGGAGGTCAAAAGTCCAAGAACGTCTAAAAGTTTGGAAGTTAGCCCTTGAGACATTCATGTATGTCTTGTTGGTGCCTAGCCTGTCTGAACGTGTTGAGTATATTTCTTAAGAATGAAATGATGTGTAATATTCTTGACTTGTTAATGTTCAAATTTATATTGTATACACCAGTTTACGTCTTCCCAAAGGGCCCTGCAATAAAGCCTATAAGGAAGACCTAAAGGCTGTCGAGACCTTACCTTGATAGTGTTAATCTACAAGCTCAAAATGACGCCCCATTGGTTGAATGACGCCCCGTTGATATGGAGGTGTCGATGGTTACTTATACTTGAGAAGGCTTGGGCACATGACAGCCTCGGACCCAAATGACGGAAGGAACAAAACGGTCCCTCGATGGACCAATGCCCCGTCGTTGGGTCCGTTGATGCAGGCCTTGTGTCACTGCCTGCGCACTGTTTCATTGAAGGGGTGAGTGGAAATTCACCACACGTACTAACCTGAACCTTCTAGGTTTACTTAGATATTTTTTGGTGTAATTAAGGGATGAAAAATGTGATAAACCCATTCCCAATTCCTTCAACATAAATTAGACTTTCCCTCCAAAAATATTCTCTCTAGAACCTCCATTAAAGGTGAAGTTCTAGAACAGATTACAACTTGGATTCCTATGATTTCTTCATCAGGTTTTAGAGGTTTTATTCTAGATAAACGTATGATGATCCTTCATCTCTAGTTATCCTTCCATCTAGAGAGATAATCTTAATGTTTTTAAAGAGATTTCATGATCAAACTTTCAATCTTACAATCTAGCCATGGGTTTTTTGTCAAAACGTTTTCAAAATCTTAATCATGATTAATTGATAATAATGTATTGTTTTTAACGTAAAAAACAATCCAATTGCATTGTTAACCTTTGTCCCTTCTAAAAAACGATTTAGCCCATGCATGGGCATTGTGATCATGGTTTGTTATTTATTGAATGTTGATTCTATTACATTGAATTTATTATTTCTACTGTTATTTATGTGTATTGAAGATGAATTGATGATGAAGTATCATTGTGGATCAATGTATCAAGATTCAAACATGTATAGCTTAGATAACAATGTGTTAGCTGTAACATTGCATTTGTAATAATTGAATGTTGAATTCGATTAGGTGAAGATGATTATAGCTACTATCGTAGGTTGATGTTTTGAGTAAATTGTGGGTATAAACCCTTGATGATCAAATCAAAGGAATCTTGATAAGGATTAATCTACATGTTTTATCCTGAAGGTTGATAATGCTATAAACATAATGTGTTCTCAATCTTGGGTAGTTGAAACACGATTTAGTCTTGATTATTATCTCTAGCTACCTCCCTAGGTTGGTATTATTTGTATATTATTAATGTTAATCATGGTAATTAAAGTAAAGAATATTAATAAGGGATCTATTAGTTTCTACTTTCTAGTATATATGTGATGCCTTGTATTATGTTATAGCATGATCATGTAGCAACTTGTACACATTTTCTTTTATGATTTAATGTATATTTAGATACATCCACATAATCTATTGATGATGAAAAAGGTGTATTGGTCAATGATGATGAAAGGTTGATGAATTGGTAAGAATGGCTCTCCCTGTACTTTTATTATAATATTGATAGTTGATGAAGCCTTGCATGGCATTGTGTGCTATGGTCCACTTATGATGGTCGTTTTTACCTTATTTTCATTATATATATGTTTTAATTATGGCCATGAAAGCAAATTGATGAATATATGAGTGTGTGGTTATGATGATCACACAATCTGAATCCTCATGCCTACATTCGTATTCTAGTTGTGATGTAGGGTGTATGGATATTGCATATGTATGTGTATGACTATATTGGAGTTGATTAGGTGCTGCTTTAGATGAGTATAAATGTTTAATGCTCCCTTACTCATGTACCCCCATGTAAATGTATGAATAACTAATGTTAAGAATCTTCAAGTGTAGTACGAAGTTAACTTGCCTCTTATCCTAAATTGTGTTGCTGGGTTACGCTTGAAAGTGAAATGCGATCGTAAGAGGGTGGCCGCCTAAATGTTTTGTTTATAGCCATTATATAATCATGTTGATCAATGTACACAAAAACATACACATTATTCATGCTTACAATGTAGTAAAGGTTCATAGTGTGTACTTAAAGGTTGATCGCATATTCGCTAAATATCTATTATTATGCATGTAAGATATTATGTGAATAATGTTATGTATTCCATTAACTAGGATTAATTGATAGGTGTAGTAGTATGTGAAAGGTATGGGACCTTATCTATGCATTATACATATGTGTCTTGATAGGTTAGTTCCTAGATCTGGTTTCTATGAACATGAAAATGAATATATGGACATGCTATGAATACTCTTATACGCTATGATGTTAAGTATATGAAATGATTAAATATGAATATTCATAGTGTTTTAAAGTGTTTATGTGAAAGGATTGCTCATAGATTTACACCTATAGACTTATGCATTGATATAACATATGTGACATTTATGTGTTATGTGAAAGGTTTTTCACATAAAAGTAATACATGTATGGATATCTAGTCAATAGAGGGGTCTTGAAAGGTGTGATCATGTGTACACTAAAACTAGATAGGTGCTTGAATATGCTATAATCGTATACGACATCAATATCCTAAGCCTATGTTATATGAAGTTATGTAATAAAGGATTTTAATAAAAAGGGAATATAACTTAGCACTGAGTGAACTTGAGGATGAGAGGTGTTGGTTTCCCATGAGTAAGATTCACCACTGGTTTCTCATAGAGTGTTGACTTCCCTTGGAGTACAATTCCCTATTGGGTTCCCATAAGGTTTGACTTCCCTTAGAGGAGTATTAACCTATGGTTCCACATGAGGTGGTTGCTTCCCTTCTAGGAAGGTTCACCTATGTGTTCTCATTATATGAGGCTCCAATGAGAATGAGCAAGTAGAGGGTCATGTATATCTCTTAGTTCCATAAATTATGCTTTTCACATAGGACCTAGCAAGTAAATTCACTTAGGATTCTAGGATGTATGTTAATGTTCTACATTTTCTAGGTGAGAACACCTTCCATTGTAGTAAGGTTCTACAACACCAAATTCCATGTTTAGCAATCATGGTCTTAGCTTCTGTTAAGGTTATAGTTTCCCTAAAGTAAAATTGAAAATGGAAGTAAATGACTAAGAACCTAACTAGGATGACCTGAGGTAGGTTACTTAGAATTGGTGGAAGTAATTACCCTACCTAGACATTGAACAAGTGGCACCTTAGGGTGTTCTAGAAAGTATATTTAAGGTTTATGATTATGGTTATATCTTTATGCATAGCATGCTAGAATTCGTCTACTTCTTATGAATATGTACATAGTATGAGTCAATATCATGTAGTCTTATCCTTATATGCACTATTTTGGTCTTAACTATATGATGAAGGTCTTGTATTCACATGAATAAATTTGTGTTCACTAACTTGTTGATGTATGAAATAGAATGTTAAGGCTTGTGGTCTTATGATAGGTTTACTAAGTATATGTGAATTTATAGGCTTCGCATATACATTTCACTAGTATACTTAGAGTAGGATTATGAGTAAGTTCTTACAATTCATTGATGTGAAGTAAAGTTAGTATATGTGCAAGTTGATGTAGCAAACTGTAATGTTGTTATGTCTTGGCCTAATTGTACTTTTATGATGATCTGTGATAACTTGTATAGGAGGTAGGTATGGTTTACTTGTGGCCATAAGGTTATGCACTGCACCATGTATCACGAGAGGGTTACTTAGGAGGCTAAGAATTTAATGGAAAGATACTCACTGTTAAGGAAAAATGCTCACTGTAAAGTAGAACTAGCTCCATGTAAAGTGAACTCAAATATGGCTTAAATTATGCCTATATGAATAATATGAATGATATAAATGTTATTGTATAAAGGTTTTATGAAGATTTACTCAAAAAGACATGAAGTGTGATTTCAAGAAAATGTCCCTTTTAAATGCATATTTTTTACATGGTTGCCATACTTAGTGAATTCTTTTACTAACTCCATTCTTCTCAATATTTTTCACAAAGTGTAGGTTATGGATGCTTAAAATATGTCTATATGATTGAGGAGCTTGATATGTGATTCCTAAGCTCAAGGAAAGGAATCCCTAAGTCCAGGGATATCCTAATGTTTAGCTTATCTTATGAATTGTATAGTTATGTATTATGTCATAATGGTCGTGTCCCTATTTTACTCTTATGATGTTCTGTCTAGTATGGCAAAGAGACTTAAGGTCTAAACATGTACTTACTATATTATATATATATATACATGAGATAAAGTTTCTAGCATATGATTTGCTATTAAAAATTTTAAATTTTCCGCTAAAGTTACTATGACAATGTGATGAATGTAAACTATGGGCTTGTATTACACCTCCAAAAGGTCAAGTAATGTTAATTCTAGAAGGTGCTCCCCGTATGTGACATACATTTACAGCTCTTACCCTTTTGTTAGGCCTATTTTATCCTACTAGCTTCAAGAGTGTTACATTCAAGGAAGAAATGCCACAAAGATATCAGATAATCCACTTTACAACCTTGTAATAATCACTACCCGAATAAGAAAGAAAAATATAACAATACCATGATCATGAGCAATATCTTATATTAAATACACCATTGCATGCATCAAAAAACCAACAACTAAATCATAAGAAACTTTCTTCGTATCTTCCTTCTCACCATCACTAGGAGGACAATGTATAGCATTCAATTTCAAGTCCATACCTAAAGGTTTACTGACAACCGTAGTTTTGTTCATGTAAAATCTACGAAGTATTTCCTTAATGTATTTTCTTGTAATAATTAATTTCTTGGATTCTCTATCAATGATAATCTGCATGCCAAGAATCTGCTTTGCCTGTCCCAAGTTCTTCATATCAAAAGACTTATTAAATCCTTGCTCATATTTATTATGTTTTATTTTCCTTGATTTCTTATTATAAATCAGTTTCCTTTAGAAAATATTTTAATATCTTGCTAGTCCTTTTATTTTAGGAAAGGTTTTAGGACTTTATAAATATAGATTTGTTCCTTCTAAATTACTCAACATTCACAATGTAGACCTAGGGTTTTGAGAGTTTTGGTTATGGGGGATAATTTTGTGTACCTCCTTGTTTTCCGAGTGAATTAGTGGAGCTTGTTTCTCTCTGTGTTTTGAATTCTCATATTTATAGTTTATCGCTAATCTCCTTTGTGGACTTATGTCAATTGACCGAACCAAATAAATATTTTTTGTCTTTTAGTCTGTTTCTCGTTTATCTTCTTATTCACGACTTCCGAGGTTTGCTTTGCTAGATTGCTCATTACACCTGCTTATTTGGGTCCGAAAAGAAATGCTATGATAATAAGATCATAAAATCCCAACAAAGTTTTTGTCAAGGCGTTAGATAGGGAGAAGATAAAGAAGAAATCTATTTTTTTAAAGCAGTTGCAAGAAGAGAAACCCATACAACATTTGGGAAGAGATAGAAAAGCAATCAAAAGCATTAAAAGAACAAATCATTTTGACAATGCTCTTCAAAACAAAAGATTTTTTCTTGAATTGTTGGTGCTACGAATCCTTGGTAAAAGAGTTTACATATTTGATGTAGTAAATAAAATTTACTACTACTCTTGTATCATAAAATAAAGATGTTATTGAGCCAAAATAAATAAGTTGATATCTTGTGAAGTGCAAACTAATATATTATTTATATTGTTGTATCGTAAGAAGTTTTAACGAATTATTTTTGGTGTAAATTAAATCGGTATAATAAAATTATGACTAATAAGCTCTATGAGTTTTATCGATATATGGAAAGATTCATTTTGTTACGCAGTTTTACAGTACTTTCAAGAGATACAATGTGAAAAAAATGATTTAATATAGTAATCAAATACTTATTTTTGTTATGGGTTTCTATGTTGAGACTATCCAAAGATAATTCAGTATTGATTTAGTGTTGGCGTAATGTACTAGAAAAGTAACAAATTAAAGTTTATTCTAAAATGACAAAAATGAATAAACATATCTTTAGGATGAGGCATGATATCTCGCTCTCTTTAAAGATGTTCATGTTCACTACGGCATAATCTACATCGATCCTATAGTTTCGCTCTTGACTTTCCCCTTACATAACACAACAGTCTAATAACATCGTACAACTCAAGCAATTTTGAATTAGATGAAGAGTTCAAAACTCAACAAAAGAACACATTCCTTCAACCTATAATATCTATTTTTTATGTAATGAATATTGTTTAAGAATTAGACAATTATCTCTTTCACTACACTAAGTTCAGTATAAACACAATACAATACTACTCATCTTTTTCACTCTATATTTTTTTTTGTATATCTCTTGTTTTACTCAACAAAAATTAAGACCACACTATTTCTATGTGAGAAATTCTTTTTGCAAAGAATAAGAAGATAATGGGTGGTAAATTAGATAAGTGAAAGGCCTATAGTTGATAAAATCAAAGAGGTAGAATAATGGGTGAATGAAGAGTTGGCGGTTACAAAGTTAGTTACTACAACCAATGACCATATTCTGCCACAATTGATAACTATAAAGAGGCACAAATATAATGTCCGCTAATTCAAATAACATGATACATAATGTGACAGAAAATATATTTTTATTGATATTAAATTTTCACAACAACAATCCGCCACCCATTCTAATATTAAGATAAGAGAGTTCTTCACAATTTAATTGAAGGTAGACTATTATGCTTAATGAAGGTGTGCTCTACATTGAACTTTCACTGAGTAAACAATAATGTTTTCTCTAGATCTAGTAGTTAACATAAACATTAACTATGAATTCTAAAGAGAAATAAAGTATCCTTTCTTACACACAGTAATCAAGAAACAAACATAAGCTTTAATACCCATCACATTACATCCTTGTGCTCTCTAGGTTTTCCTGAGTGTTTTTTAGAACAAGTCCATTCACACATAAAGCGGCCTACTTTCGCACTCAAAAGGTTAAATATGTCAAAGGTCCACTCATACGGGATATATAATTTCTTTAAGAGTTCAAATGACTCAACCTCTACAATGGTGACGGGATAAATACATTCACATAATAGGGATTTAATAAAACTATTATTAGTACATTACACAACAAGTCATGATATGGTTCGTTTTTCTATGTTGGGTTGCCTCATAGATGAATTATAATTTTTTGAGCTTCAATTATTCCCCATGATCTGATTTAGACTATTGATGTAACATTCTGGAAATGGATTGATTAAACTAGAACATAAATGAATGGGGTAAGAGTCAAGAAACGGGGCGATGGCCTAAACTACCTAACAAGAGTAAAGGAAAATATTTTTTCCTTGACCCTTTTGCGAGGGGGAACATGGTCCCCCAAGTCACTTGGCGAGTCATAAAAGTGAACTTGGAATCACCTAGTTGACTGTCCCCATGACCTAGCTGTTGGAAATTAGGGCAAGCTGAGTCGGGGCTCGCCAATCCACATGGTGCATAGCCCAGGGAACCTCCCCATTGACTAGCAGGCTTCCTCCATGGGGAGGCATTCTAGAAAATTTTGCAGATCAAGGGTCCACTATGTGAGTCATCTAGTGCCCTTAGCAAATCAAATAGCTCAATGTAGATGGTTTTAAGTGAGAAATTTAGAGGTCTTTAGTTGTTGATTCTACAAAGTTTTAATCTTTCCGTGTAAGTATATAAGCTTTATTGACTTAAATTTCCCCCAATTATGTAACTTTCCTAGGATAAAAAAAAACCCAAAAATATCCATCTTTTCCAAAATATTTTCTCTCTAGAAATCAAGGAAGAAAAGAGTAAAATTGGAGCTAGGGCTTAAAAAATCAAGACTATTGAAATTAATTTTTTGAATAAACATTAGTAGCGTAAATTATTCATTCATCCTTGGTTAATTTTTATCCCTTGAGTCCCTTAAAATTTTATTCAAATCTAGTGATTTTACCAAAGTTAGGGTTTGTCTTCAATCGTTTGGATTCTTTACAAAAACATTTTTATAGGTGGGTTTTTGATGGATTGTGATTTAATTAATGATTTATTAATGAATTCTACTACTTTCCGAAATGGGATCTAAAAGGTTCGATGAATTGCAGAAAGAGAAGTATTATGAAATCGTGATTATAGTAGTATTAGTAATAAAATCATGCTATCATTCATGTCTAATGTAGAAATCCTAGATATGTTGATGAATGTGATTATGGTCTATGAAAGGCAAAACATGAGAAGTATGTACATTTATGAGGTTTATGCTAATTGTTGCGTTGATTGGATGTTTACTCTCATGTACACACTTTAGGTTAATTATACTATGTTGTAACGTGTAGTTATTCTAATGTTGGAAGACCAGTCTCACCTTTTGAATCTAGGAGGAATAATATGGATTATTTTGAATGAGTGTCAAGACACCCTTCCATGAATATAACTTAAGTCAAGAGTCAATATATAATGCATAAGAATTTATGCTTTAGCACCAAGTGGATATGAACGTCAGATGGAAACATACAATAGTTGAGTCCGACTTCCCAATAAAAATTTCTATAGTAGTTGAATCCAACTTTCTAAATAGGTTCCTTATACACTAGTTGAATTCCGGTTAGAAAGGTAATTATTTTATGAGATGAATACCTTCTACTTTGGTAACGTTCGGGTTTCTAGAATCAATCTCATTATACCACAAACTATGTGCCCACATAGGTCTTTAGATAGTGTATCCACCCAAGCTAAGAGTAGTTCTACCTTAGGTAATTAGGACAACCCCTTTCTGTGTGGGGTAGACACCCGATTCCATGTTTAGCTGACATGGTCTATGTTGGTTAAGGCTTATTCTCTAATAAGTTAATGTAGACAAGAATATAATTTATAGATATAGTTACTCAAGAAGATTTACTTAGTGTAGGTAGGATTACGAGATCTTACTTATGCATTGCACAAGTGGACTTTCAAGATATTTATGATACTGATGATTCTACAATATATTCATAATGTTTTCAACTTGATAAAGTGCATGTTTTTAAACTAAAATGTCCTTTGTAGCATGATTTAACGATTTCTTGCATGGCTTCCAGATATAGTGCATTTTTATACTAAATGATATTTCTTCGACATTTTCTATAAGTGAAGGGTCTTGTTATGTAAGGAACCCATAATGAACAAGGAGAATCTAGATACTAACATGAATATAATTATGTAATAGGGTCCTAAAATGACTAATTTTAATATTTAGAGGAAGTATATGAATTTTTGAAGAGTTTGGAGGTCAACGTCCAAAATGTCAGGATGGTAGTCGAAATTGAGCTAGTGTGTCATACGATTTTGTAGTGGATTTTTGGAGTATGGTTTGATGTGAAATTGAGTATCGAGGTTTCTAATACATATACGGACATGCAAAAGGTTTAAATGTCCAAGAAGGATGCCCTAGAGACTAGCCTAGTTTTCCCTGAGGAGGACCCAATGATGGGCCATTGAAGATGCCGGGCAGCCTTAAGGTGGAGGCTGCTACACGACGCACAATCATAACTTCGAGGGAAAATTTTGTATTGCAACGCAGCGCCGTCGGGAACCATTCTGTCCCAAATTATCTTTGAAAACCAAGAATCAAAAATTCCTCGCAACGCGCAATAAACTCTAAAATTTGGTTGCGTCATTTTAAGGAAAATTAGAATTGGTTAAATTATCCAATAGCTGCAGGGATATTTTGGGCACTTTGGTGATAAATTATTGGTGATCATTTAAGGTATTTTAAGAGTATTTAAGCACTACAATATCCCAAAAATCTATCAAGAACACCATTGAAGAAGGAGGGAAATTGGAGGTATCTTTTACGATGAAATTAACCAAGGTTTCAAGCATGGTTTAAGGATAAAATATAAGGTATGTGAAGATTATTCAACAATGTATTTTTCCATTCATGGTGTCCCCTTAGTTTTCCTTAATTGTGAATCCAAAGAACCTTGAGAGGGTTGTGATTGCATTATGGGTAAGACTTGATTGTGATCCCAATCTAGTGGGTATGATTCAATAAAGTTCATGTGTTAATTATGTGATGTTTTCATGGTGAATTTTTGTAATTGATATTTATGGTAATCATGGTGATTTAGAACATTAGAGGCAAGATGAAGGTTCTAAGTTGATCTTTCTTATTCAATTATATTGTTTACTACTTGATCATGATTGAATCGCGTAGATATGAATTGAACTAGGCTTAATTAATCTAGGTTGGTCTTTACTTGTAATGATCGAATCGAACCCATATGATCACGTATTCCTAGACTTACTTTCTAATGATCTAATTGAATGAAGTAAGCATGAAACTGAACACAAATCATATTGAATTGAAGGTAATTATCGAGTATGCGATGTTATGCAAATAATGCCAAAGCTTTTAGGATAAAGTCATTAGGAAGATATTATGATGAGGTTCTCTTATACACATAGATATGAATAATATAGGAGAAACAATTTGTCTTACATATATAAATGCGAGTTTGACCTAAGAACCTAAAATAAACAAAAACATGATGAATTAGATTAGCTTGAAGATGGATTACATGATCACTTCTTGTGTAATAGACATGGTTAGACAAGACCAAAGCATGATAGCTTGAGATTGTGAGTCTCATCATAGCTTGAGCTGGTGGTTCTCAAGGGTATCTTGGGATAGTAAATCTCACGGAGGTTTGAGTTGAAGAGCTCACGGTAGCATGAGATATTGCGTCTCATGGAATCTTGAGTTGAATTACTGATGGTAGTTTGAGGTGATGAGCTTCATTGTAGCTTGAGTTGGAGGAAGTAAGATCTCTCATTATTAGCTTGGACTTGTGTTGTATGGATACTTGATAATGTTTGTTCACTTGGTTAGTCCTAAACCATTTCATGAAAACTTTAGCGGAAACGGTTATATTCTCCTAATTTTAGCTTCACTTGAATGCTAGGTGCATTTCATGATAGCTAGTCTTGCATGTGAGGTGCATTACATGAATTATCTTAGGATTAGTTCTCATGATCGCTTAGAGTTTAGGATTCATGATCCACTATTGCAATATTGCATCTACATGATTTATTTTATGATGGTTAGAATTGTTGTGTCCTTCATTTAGTTATCATGGCTAGTATATTAAAAAAAATGTTATCCATGGTAGTAGGTCTATTATGATAGTAAGTTAAACTTAATAGACAAGAGTGCTAGATAAACTATCTTGGAATAAGGTAGTATAGAGAACTACTTAGTGTGGATGGTAGTATGGAATACCATCCATAAATGGCACAAGTATGACTTGAAGCTACTTATGACATGACAACTACATGTTGTATGTTTAGCTTGTATATTTCTATAGTTTCCTTCCATGACATGATGGACTTAAGATGATAGTTCCTTGTCAATATGAAGTAGGTCTACTAGAGACTCCAAAACTAAAATAAAGGGAATAGGGTGACTTCAAGACAACCTTAGTGTGCGGGGTAGAATGGAATTCTTCATATGCATTGCAAAAGTGTGCTTTGAGGTGTCCTGGGGGCATAGTGATCATATGTTATGATGAACATATGGTCTTAATTATTAATGTGGATTATGATAAAGAATTACGAAACAGAGGTACTTAACTTTAGTAGTAATATGGGATGCTACCTTAGTCTTGGACTAGCCTACTTGGAGGTGACTTGTGAGTAATTCCTTTGAGTAAGAATTATAATGAATTCAGTATGAACTCTTATATTCTTCATGATCATTTATTATACTTATGATATTCATGTTATGCTTATGTCTTTAGCTCCTATGATTTTGTCTACTGTGGACTAACCCTTTGATATATCTTATGTTTTGAATGATTGTTA
Source organism: Solanum chilense (assembly GCA_032847665.1). Taxonomy (NCBI): domain Eukaryota; kingdom Viridiplantae; phylum Streptophyta; class Magnoliopsida; order Solanales; family Solanaceae; genus Solanum; species Solanum chilense. The sequence goes on from CM064963.1 coordinate 37,781,574, forward strand.
TCATACTTAGAGCATGTCCTAATAACACATATTTGTGCCTACATTCTAATGTAGGGTCTTGAGAAGGTTTATGGTATTGAAGGGTAGAGTTCCAAGGCTTTCAAGGAGAGAAGATTGATTAGTCCTCATAGCATTCAAGGACACCACCACTACCATGTTGCCTTTTATGTTCTTTTCTATGTTAGACTTTCATGGACCGTGAACCAAGACTATTGTACTCAGATGTCATAGATGGGTTTTTGACACTTATGTTAGATGTTTTATAAAGTCATTCCGCATTATGTTTTGAAAGATACATTTTTATTCCACACTACTTTTTGTAAATATGAAATGAATGATATCTATGGCTTGTACAAGACCTGCGACAGGTCAAGTACGTCGTTTTCTAAGTTGAAGGATGCCCTAAATTCTAGTGTGTACTTTGGGTCGTGACAAACATCATAGCAGAGCATAAGGTTATGAAACAGTTCTAGGATGTCTCAAAACTACATCTACCAGAGTCTTATTCATCGGTGTGAGTCACAACACATCTATGAGTAAAAGGCTACAACATTCTTAGGAAAGTTTCACTTTTCCATTCTTCATGTCGTGCAATAGAGATTGGCTTGAGTAATTGTTCTCTATGTTATGTCTAACACTAGGGATAATGCTATGAAACAAGGAGATGTCATTAAGAATCACTAGGATCCTCCCCAAGGGAATCAAGTCCTCCTCAAGTTCCTAATTCTCCTTAAGTGGATAATGTGACTTCTAAAGGAATTTCAAACAGTTTTTAACTGGTTTTCTCAAGACAATAGGGAGGTGTGTCTAACCCTTTAGGGGGATTGTGTGCTTAGAGAATTATAGAGTTCTTGAGAATGAACCCTTCAGAATTTAGTGTCTCCAAGGTGGAGGAGGATTCAAATGGGTTTACAGATGAGGTTTATAAGACTCATTCTATTATGGTATTTACTTCTAGGGAGAAAGAAGAGCTAGCTGCTTACCAATTTAAAGATTTAGCTCAAGTTTTGTATGAGCAATGGAAAGGTTCTTGGCCGGTAAAGGCCGGTCCTATAGAGTGGGAGACTTTTAAGTCAACTTTCGTTGATAGGTTCTTTCCTAGAGAATTGAGGGACACTAAGTGTGGGGAATCCAAAAAAACCTCAAGCAAGGAAAGTTGAGTGTTAAGGAATATGCTTTGAAGTTCACTCGACTTTCTAAGTATGGTCCATGTTTTGTAAAAAATCCTAGAGACTTGTTGAATAGGTTCATGACGGGGGTATCCGAACTAGTGAAAGAAGAGTGTCATATGGCAATACTTGTAGATGAAATCGATATCTCCCAACTAATGGTGTTTGCTTAGCAAATAGAGGAATCAAATCTTATGAAAGACAAAAAGACAATTAGAATGGAAAGTGAAGGGTCTGATGGACATGATCATTTTAAGAATCGATAAAAGTCTTCCAAACTCCTATGTTTGAGAAGAACAATGAGTAGTCCCGACCTACTTGCCCAAGGTGTGGTAAGAAACATGAGCATACGTGTTTGGCCAGTTGAGATGGTTGTTATGGGTGTGGTGAGAGTGTTCATATGATTGAAAATTTCCCTAAGACAAAAGTTAATTTTAGAGAAGGTAAGCAAGTTTCTACTTATCAAGTGGAAGTTGGTCCTCCAAAGAGGAACGTGTTCTATGCTCTGTAATCCAAGGGTAATCAAGACTGATTCTTTATGTCCCTTTTTGTAGGTGTTAACTCATTGAAGTATGAAAAATTTCCCGAAGTTTTTATGATTATGATATGCTTTGTGAAATTGCTATTTTCCTAATGATGATTAATTGATGTTAGAAAAACATGTGTAGCTTATTCCCAAGTGAGGTATGAATAGTCATTTTCATAATGTCTGAATATGGTTATGTGTGGTTACTGTCTAGTTTTGAATTAAATATTTTCCTGGATTTGGGTATGTTCATTTAGGTATAACGCATATATACGATGTGCTGTTAGTCTAGAATTGGTCCTTTAGTAAGTGTTTAAGAATGTGTCTTTCGAGGAAGAATGTTCTCCAAGTGGGGGATATCCCAAAATGAATTAGGAGAATCTAGATCCTAACATGAGTGTCATTAGTTAAAATGGTCTTACAATGAATAATTCTAATAATTAGAGGCATTATATGGTTTTTGGAAGAGTTTGGAGGTCAAACGTCCAAAATGTCCGTAAGCTAGTCGAAGTTGAACAACTATGCCATACTATTTTGTAGTGGAGCTTCGGGGTATTGTTTGAAGGTGAAATTAAGAATCGAGGATTCCTATACGTTCATAAAAATTTAAAGGGTAGAAACTTCCAAGAACGATGCCCCGGGGACCATCCTTATGCTCTCCGAGGAGGACTCAAACATGGGCCATTGAAGCTGCCGAGCAGCCTAAAAGTGGAGGCTTCTGTGTGACGTGCACCCATCACATTGAGAGAAAATTCTTCTCTCAGATGTCGGTCCGTTGCAAACTATTTTATCTTAAATTATTTTCTAAAACCAAGAATAAAAAATGCCTACGCGACGCGAAGTAAACTCCCATATTTGGTTGCTTCGTTTTTAAGTAAAATTAGGATTGTTGAAATGGTCCAATAGTTTCAGGGGTCTTTTGGTCACTTTAGGGATTATTTATTGGAGGTTTTTAGTTCTTTTAAGTTTATCTAAGAAGTACAATATCCAGTGAGACCCCAGACTCCAAATCAAAACATTTCTCTCCCCAAAGTCTCTTAAGAACACCATTAAAGAATAAGAGAAACTGGAGGCAGAGTTTTAGGACGAAATTTTCCAAGGTTTCAAACTGGGTTTAAGACTCCAATCTAAGGTATTTGAAGATTATTCATCAATTTATTCTTCCATTCATGAACTCCCCTTAGTTTTCCACAATTGTGAATCAAAAGAACCCCAATCTAGAGAGGGTTGTGATTGCATTGTGGGTAAGGCTTGATTGTGACCCCAATCTAGTGGGTAGCATTCGATTATGTTTATGTCACTATTATGTGATGTTTTCATGGTGAATTGTAGTAATTGATGTTGAAGATGATAATGGTAATTTTAGGCCATTAGAGGCAAGATGAAGGTTCTAAGTTGATCTTCTTATTTCAATTGTACTTTATACTACCTGATCATATTTAAATCACCTTGATATGAATTTAACTAGACTTAATTGATCTAGGTTTATCTTGTCTTGTAAAGATGGAATTGAACCTATGTGATCAGGTATGCCTAGATGTACCTTATAATGATCTAATTGAATAAAGTAAGCATGTAATTGAACATAGATCATAATTAATTTAAGTTAATAATCAATTATGGGCTATTATGATATTCATTCTAGAGTTTTAACGGTGACGTCATTATAAAGAGATTATGACGAGGTTTTCATATACACTTAGACATGAACACGATAGTATAAGCAAGTTCTCTCACATATATGATCGCTAGGTTGACCTGAGAACCTAAAATGATCCAAAAAATCATGAACTAGATTAGGTTTAAAATGGATTGTATGATCACTTCTTCTGTCATAGACATGGGGAGACAAGACCAAGACATGGTAGCTTGAGATGGTGGATCTCATGATATCTTCAAATGGTAGGTCTCAAGGGTATCTTGGGATTGTAAATCTCAAGGAGGGTTGAGTTGGAACGCTCCTGGTAGCTTGAGATGTTGAGTCTCATGGATGATTGACTTAAATAACTCATGGTAGCTTTAGGTGATGAACTTTATGGTATATTGAGATAGAGGAAGTAAGTTTTGTCGTGATTAGCTTGGTCTTGTGTTGTAAGGATACTCTATCATGTTAGCTTGAATTTGTTAGGCCTAAACCATTTCATGACAACTTTGGGGAAAAGTCTTATACTAATATAATGTTAGCTTGACTTGTATGGTAGATGCATTTCATAAGAGCTTGTCTTGCATGTGAGGTTCATTTCATGAATTAGCTTGGGATTAGTTCTAATGATAGCTGAGGGTTGAGGATTCATATTTCACTATGGTAAGCTTGAATCTACATGATTCTTTGCATGGTGTTTAGAATGGTTGTGTCCTTCCTTTAGTTTGCTTGGTTAGTATGTTGAAATGATTTCCATGTGAGTAGGTTTAATATGATAGAAATTTGAGATTAATAGACAAGAGTGCAAGATAAGTCACCTTAGAATGGGAGAGTCTAGAGAAGTACATAGTGTAGATGGTTGTATGGAATGCTATTTATACATGACACAAGTATGACTTGAAGTTACCTATGACATGATCACTACATGAAGTATGTTTACCTCGGATAGTGCTATAGTTTCCTTTCATGCAAAAATGCACTTAAGATGATAGTTCCTTGTCAATATGAAGTAGGTATACTAGAGACTCATAAAATAATATAAAAGGGAATACGGTGGCTTCAAGACATTCTTAGTGTGTGTGAGGTATAATGGGATGCATCATATGCATTGCACTAGTGTGCTTTGAGGTGGCCTAGGGGAATAGTTCTCATATGTTATGATGAACTTAAGGACTTAATTATGAAAGTGGATTATGATCAAGAATGACCAAATAGAGGTACTTAGCTTTGGTAGTAGTATGGGATGCTACCTTAGCCTTGACCCATTATACTTGGAGGTGTCTTGTGAGAAGTTCATTTGAGTAAGAATGAAAATGACCTAAGTATGAACTATTATATGCTTTATGATGACTTATTATGCTTATGATATTAATGTTATGCTTATGTCTTTATCTCTTATGATTATGTCTATTGTTGACTAACTATTTGATATATCTTATGTTTTGAATGATAGTTTCCATACTTAATGTATGTCATATTGTTTGCCAAAATTCTAATCCAATGTAGGGTCTTGAGAAGTTCATTGGCTTTGAAGGGTAGAGTTCTGACGCTACAAAGTAGAGAAGATTCGTGAGTCCTCATAGCATCCGAGAACACCAACACCATGTTGTCTATTAATTTCTTTTTATGTTAAGACTTTAATGGGATGTGACCAAGACTATTGCACTCATAATTTCATAGATAGTCTTTTTAGACTTCTGTTAGAAGCTTATAAAATGATTCCGCATTATGTTTTGAAATAAAAGTATTACTTCTGCTCTACTTTTTGTATATATGTAATAAATGATGTCTAAGAGCTTGTACAAGAACTCCGAGAGGTCAAGGACGTCGTGTTTAGACTTTAACGATTCCCTAACTTCTATGGTGTACTTTGGGTCTGACGGATTCTTGAAGTGATATCCTTATTTGTTAAAGCTTGGATCAACCATTTCCCTTGAGATTAGAGAGTCCTTATGGTTCGAGGATGGATGGTGATTTTCTTGTTTTGTTTCTTGTTCTTTCATTTGAGAACGATGTTGTGAGGGTCATGAACCTATTTTGAGAGTATATTGTAGTACATGGCTGATTGAGAAAACTCTAGACTTCCGCTTGATTTTATCATAATTTCAAGACTCGTAATGTGTTTTTACTCTTATTGTTATTTCCTTATGGTATGATATGCTATTGGATAATATGGTGCCTTTTGGTGTCCATGTGCCATGTTACATCTAGGGTGTACCCTTGGATCTTGATAAACTTAGTAATCATTGCAGAAGTTTTAGGATGATTCTAGGATAATCTATCATAAGCGACCTCCAGTAGATTCTTAATTAGTGTGAAGCGTGCAACATTTATCAGTAAGAGGCTATAATATTTTTGTTAAAATTTCACTTCTTCCATTATTCTTGACTCGTGCCACAGAGTCTAACTTTGTAACGTCCCTCTCTTGATCCTTCTCTTGTGTCTTCAAAAAATAAATGTGTGAATGGTTAATGCTCGAACAGCGGAGGAGGAGAATGTGAATAATGGAATCCTCAAGGTAATAAAGCTCCTCAAGTCAACCCAGTTCTGCTTGATCACATGGTTAAAAATGTGACCTATGCAAAATTTTTGTCTACTATCCAATTGTTGGATCAAGCAGTGACATATCATGCAAATAGAGAGGTGATGGCTATTGTGAACACCAATGTAAATTCTGTGGCATCTAGATTGAGGGAATTTTTATTGAATGAACCCTCATGTGTTTCACGGTACTTAATTAGGAGAGGATCCTAAAGAATTTTTTTTATAAGGTTTATAATATAATAGATTCCTTAGGGGTGACATTGATAGAGAATGCTGAGCTAGCCACTTATCAATTGAAGAGGGTTTTTAAAATTTGATATACACAATGGAAGAAGAATAGACTAGTAGGAGCGGGTCTAGTAGATTGGTAAGGCTTCAACTCGATATTCCTTGATAGGTTTTTTCTGCAAGAGTTTAAGGAAGTTAAGGTGGAAGAAATTTTTAACCTTCGTCAAGGAGGTATAAGTGTTTAACAATATTCAGTCAAGTTTACAGAATTGTCCAAGTATGGTCATGTTTTGTGGCTGATACAAGGGAGCAGATAAGTAGGTATTTGATAGGTGTGTCTAGGTTTGTGAGAAAATAATGTTGTTTTGAAATTTTTCTTGATAATATGGACATATCTCGTCTAATGGTCTAGCTCAACAAAAAGAGGACGAGAAACTTCAAGACAAGAATAGATAAGTGAAGAGGTCTAGAACAAGAGATAAGAATTTCTCTAATGCTAGGTCCGATGGACAAGGCAACGTTCAAACAAAGGTTATCTCAAACCAAGGCCCCTCTAATGCTCCCCTAAGGGTCAATAATTATAGGTTCTCTAGCTCTAAACCTCAAGGAGGTAATAGTGGTAGTTCTTATGTTTCTAGGCCAAATTGTTCACAAGGTTCTTGAAGGTATGAGGGAAAATGGTTAGTCATCATTTATGGATGCAATGGTTGTGGTATGAGTGGCCATAAGATGAGATATTTTCTATTCTCAATGTGAAGGGAAAGGAATATAAACAAGCGCCTCGAAGCGGTTCCAACCCCAATGCCCAAAAGTAAAACCACTTTAATGCTCTTCAATCTGAGGTTACCAAGAGAGCTCTCCATATGTGATGACTGGTATGTTAATAGTATAATCTATTTGTGTATATGCTTTGTTAGACCCACGATGCCACTTTTTCCTTTGTTACACCCTTTGTGTCCATAAATTTTTAATTATTACCTGAAGTGTTGGTCGATCCTTTTTTTGGTCTCTGCCCAGTTGCTGACTTGGTTGTGGAAAAAAATAGTCTATATATGTTTTCCTATTTATTTGTCCCACCAAGTTACTTTGGTTGATTTTGTAGAGTTAGACATGTTAGACTTTGATGTAATTTTTTGTATCGATAGGTTTCATGCATGTTATGACTCTATAGATTGTAGGACATGTGTGATCAAATTCTTGTTTCTAAATGAGTCTATTTTAGAATGGAATGGAGCAATTGTATCCGTAGAGTATGATTGGTTTCTTATATCAAATCTAGGAAGATGATCTCCGAGGAGTGTATTACCATCTTGTTAGGGTGATGGAAGTTGAGTTTGAAAACCCTTCTCTAGAGTCTGTCCCGGTAGTGAATGAGTTTCTAGATATTTTTCAAATTATTTGCCCGAAGTTCCTCCCAAGAGGGAAATGCATTTTGGCATATACATTTTACCAGATATGCAACCTACCTTTATTCCTCCTAATGGAATGGCTCAGGACGAGTTAAATGTGTTGAACGAGTAATTAAGAGTTTTGTTATGTAGGGGTTTAATTCATCCGAGTATATCTCCATGGGATGATGTTATGGTTTTTGTTAGAAAAAAGGATGGATCTCTTAGTATGTGCGTCTTATATCGCCAATTAAACAAATTGACTGTTGATAATAAATATCATCTTCAATGAATTGATGAATTGTTTGATCAATTCCAAGGGGCTAGTTACTTCTCGACAATTGATCTTCGTTCAGGTTATCACAACCTAAGAGTCAGAGGGGTTTATATTCCCAAGACAACCTTTAGGACCCTATATTAACACTATCCATTTGTGGTTATGTCATTTGGGTTGAAAAATTCCCTGGCGGCATTCATATGAAACTAATGAAAAGTGTTCCAAAAATACATTGATACGTTTGTGATTGTGTTTATTGACCATATCTTGATTTACACAAGGACTGAGGTTTAACATATGAACAATTTGAGGGTTCCACTACAAATTTTTAAGGACTAACAACTTATTACAAATTTTATCAAGTGATAATATTTGTTATGGTCCTTAGCTTTCCTCGATAGTATTGTAACAAGTGAGGTATTGGGGTAGATCCTTAGACAGTAATTTGCCTAAACCTCTAACTCCTTTTAACATTAGAAGTTTTTTGCTTTTTGTCAATTACTAGAGGAGGTTTGTTGAAGGTTTTTCCGTTATTGCTTCCACATTAATAACTTTGAATAATAGTAAAACTATGTTTGAGTGGTCGTAGGTTTGTGAGAAAAGTTTTCAAGATCTGAAGGATAGACTTACTTGTATAGCGGTGTTAACCTTACCATAATGGACGAATAATATTGTTGTATATTGTGACACCTCTAGAATTGGGTTTGGATGTGTGCTCAGGCAACGTGGCAAGGTGATTGCCTATGCCTCAAGGTAAATCAAGGTTCATGAGAAGAACTATGCGAACCATGATTGTGAATTAGGGGTTGTAGTGATTGTTTTTAAAGTATGGGGACATTACTTGTGTGGGGTCCATGTGGATGTCTTTATCGATCACAAGGGTATTCCATATGTGTTTAGTCAAATAGACTTAGATCTCCAACAAAGAATGTGGTTAGAACTTTTGAAAGATTATGGCATGAGTGTCCTTTACAAACCCAACAAAGCTAGTGCTGTGGAGGAAGCACTGTGTAGATTATTCATGGGTACTGTGTACAATATAGAAGATGAAACAAAAGAGATCATCTGTAATATGTGTAGATTGGCCCAACTAGGTGTCGAACTACTGGATTCCACCAAGGATTGTTCGTGGTTCATTACGTCTCTAAATCGTCCTTTGTAGTGGATTTTAAAGTCTAACAAAGATACTTTTTCTCTGATGGTTTAGTTGAAAGAGTCATTACCCGAGAATACTGTTGAGGCTTTCTCTTAATGGGGACATAACATTGGTACCAAGGTTGATTATGTTTTCCGCATGTCAATTGTTTGAGAAAGAATTTTAGAAGAGACTCATAATTATTGATTTTCTATTCATCTGAGAGCCATAAAGATGAACCATGATCTATGGAAAGTCTACTGGTGTAATGGTATGAAAATGATAATGAGGAATTTGTAGCCAAATGTCCAAATTGTCAACAAGTTAAGGTTAAGCACCGACGACTAAGAGGCTTTTTGTAAAATACACCAATTCTCACTTGGTAATGGGAATAAGTTAAAATGGAATTTACTGTAGGTTTTCCTCGTACTCGAAAGAAAACAATATTTTATTTGGGTCATTGTTGATACGATGACAAAATCAACTTGTAATATTCCCATCAATGTTTCACATTTGGCGGAGGACTGTACCAACTATTAAATAAGGGAGATAGAGTATTGTGGTACTCAATTTACTTCTCACTTTTGGAAAACATTCCAAAAAGGGCTTGGTACTAAGCTTAATCTTCGAACGATATATCATTAACAAACAATGGTCAAGCAGAATACTCTATTCAAACTTTAGAATTTATGTTGTGTTTTAGATTTCAAGGGTAATTGGGAGGACCACTTGCCATTAACAGAGTATGCCTACAACAAAAGTCACCATTGAACTATTGATATGGCTCCTGTTGAAGCTTTATATGGCAGGACATGCAGGTATCCAATTGGATTGATTGAGGTAGGTGAGATTGATCTTAGTTGTCTTGAATCGGTTAATAAGGTTAATGATAAGGTTCTTCTCATTAGAGAGAGGTTTGAAAGGACTCAAAGATGGAAAAGTTCTTATGCCTATGTGAGGAGAAGGGACCTAGAATTTGAAGTGGGTGATTGAATCTATTTTAAAATGTCATCGATGAAGGGTGTGATGAGGTTTGGAAAGAAAGGGAAACTTAGTTCCCGGTATGTAGGCCGATATAAGGTTTTGAGGCATATTGGGAAAGTTGCCTATGAGTTGGATTTGCAAAATTATTTGGCCCTGATTCATACGGTATTTCATGTTTCCATGCTTAAAAAGTGCATTAGGGATTCGGTTACCAATATTCCATTAAAAGGTTTGTGAGTCGATTAAAGACTTTTCTACGAAAAAGGCCTGGTAGAAATCTTAGACTGGAAAGTCAAGAGAGTGAGAAACGATGACATATCTTCCTTTAAGTCTTGATAGAGGAATCATGTAGTAAAGGGTTCTACTTCGGAGGCTGATACCAATATGAAGTCCCAATATACTCATATCTTTCCTTCTACTCCTATTCAATCTTGAGGTAATTAGTCCCTCTTGAGCTTTAGTATTTCAGAAGTCTTGTGTGAATAGCGGTTTAAAATTTTCCTTACGTTATGCATGTTCTTGATGAATTTCATGTTTATTGACAAAATGAGTTTTCATGATTTATGTTCCTCATGTAGTTTTACATTTATTATGAGTTTTGTTTTGACTTCATTAGATGTGCTGATGAACATGCTTTATTATGCTTCTGAGTGTAATTGCACATTGGATCCATGATGCTTTGTTGAGCGTTATTTTAGTTGGTGAATGTAGTTCCTCCTATGAATATGAGATATATGGAGCTTCATCCATGTTGGATTGACAGATTTAGCTCCTACTCCCTCGTATTGCATTGAATGTGTTTTAAGAAGGATTTGATGTTTCGACCTTTGGGTTGACATTTTTTTTATGCTTCATGCATGATGGGCTGTAAGTATTGAGTCTCTATTTACGCAAGGAGTCTAGATTATCATTGAATGACGAATGTTCCCAAATGGGAGATATTGTTACTTTTCTGAAATGTGTAGACTAAACTAGATCTAAATGAAAGGGCTAAGAGTCATGAGAAGGGTCAAGGGCCTAACTACCTAATAAGTGTGAAGGAGAACAATTTTTTTATGTGGACCATTTGGAGAGGGGCAGCATGGTCTGCCATGTAACTTGGAGAGTATCCATAATGCACTTGGGGTCGCCTAGTGGATTGTCCCCATGACCTAGATGCTGGAATTTTGGGTGATCTAGGTTGGATCTCGCCAGCCCAGTTGGCACTTCGACCAAGGTCTCTCCCCTTCACCAAGTAGGCTGCCTCCATGGGGAGGCATTCTGGAAATTTTGGCGAACCAAGGGTCCACTTGGCCAGCCAAATCCTTCAAGGTAGGTGGCTTTAAGTTAGAAATTTAGGGATATTTAGTTATTCTTCCTAAATTGATTATACAATGTTTTACTCTTCCCCCCAATGAAGTAACTTTCCTTGAATAAAAAAAGAAAACCAAAATAACTTCTCTCTAGAACTTAAGGAATCAAAAGATTAAATTTTGAGCTAGGGCTTGAAGAATCTATAATATTGAATTCCATTTCTTTGAAGAAAATTACTAACGTATTGTAGTCTTTCATCCTTGGTTTGTTTCAATCCATGAAGTCCAAATACTAGTGATTTTCCCTAAGTTTGTGTTTGTGTTTAATCTTGTGGGTTCTTTCCATAAAGGTTTTTGATGGTTGATTTATAATGGATTATGATTGAACTGATGAGTTACTATTGGTTTATGATGATTTCACGCAAGAACCAAGTATTTCACCTATTCTCGTAAATGTGATCTAAAAGTGTGGATGAATTGTAGAAAGAGAAGTATTATAAAAGCATGCTTATAGTAATTATAGTAATCCATTGATGCTATCATTCATGTCTAATGTATAAATCCTACATATGTATGATGATGATGATGATCATACTAATAATAATAATAATAATAATAATAATAATAATAATAATAATAATAATAATAATAATAGTAACAGTAATAATGATAATGATAGTGATAATGATAATGATGATGATAATGATGATAATGATGATGATGATGATGATGATGATAATGATAATAATAATAATAATAATAATAATAATAATAATAATAATAATAATAATAATAATAATAATAACAATAATAATAATAATAATAATAATAATAATAAACTTATTTACCTCTTATGTGATAAAGATCTTCTCACTATTATTATAATTTTTGTAAGTTTATAAGATTGATAGATTTAAATTTATATGGATTTATGATAAAATCAAATGTAAATATTTACATATAGAATGTTATTTCTAAATTTATTTTATAATAACAATTCAAATAAACTAATATTTTTTTATTCAAATATGGGTAAGCCCGTTTATTGAAAAAGGGGGTTTTAACATAAATTACTTGAGTCGAATATTGATCCAAGACAAAAACTAAAAACCATCAGCAACTACCTGAAACGACCAAAAACACACACAAAAAAATGAAATGTTGGAACCAAAGGACACTCATTTCAGGTCCACGATGGACGTCCAAGGTGCTCGAATATTTCTTTACTTTTCGAATCAGAGAACTAATTTAATCTTGAGTTCAAATTTGAGGGCTTAAAATTCTCACATACACCATGAATTCGAATAAATGGTGAAGACTTCTTCAATTAAACACTGGTTTTATCTTTAACTATTCTGCTTGTACGTCTTTTGATTCAACCTTAATCAAGAGAAATAACCTAATCTATCCTTATCTCGTGAAGATTGAACTCAAGATAACTGGTACCACTGCATCTTAGTTCGGGATATCATAGGTTTTTTCTCAATCTTGATCCATAAACGCTTGAATTGCGACATACAACACTCTATGGAGAGTGATTGTTTCCTTTTTCTATTATGTAACTCTTCCTACGAGATTTGTTAATACTATTTATTATAATTTTTTAACTTGAATCATGATTTCTATTTTCACATTTCTTTGTTCGGAGCCTTGATTTACCTAGATTGTCTTCTTAAATTATTTTTTCTGCTTGTAATGACATTTTTTCATTTGAGAGAAATTGCATTATAGTGCAACAAAATCATACACAAAATTATTTTTAAAGTAACAAGGGTGTTGACTTTCCTCAAAGTGTATACTATCACAATTTCTCTTTTCTTTAAGGCTCCTAAATACATCTTATGTTTATTAATACGTCCCATAGAATTTCTTTGATTCCATCTAAAAAAAATTTAATAATAAAGGAATTATTTTCCATCACAAGAGTTAAATTATTATTCTTGACATAGGGCCATGTTTGATCGGTTTCACATCTTTTTCTAAAGCATCACATAAATCAATATTTTCTGCTCTGGCAAATACCAATTCATTGTGGCTATCTGTAAGATAAAAGATCTTAGTATTGCATTGAATATTTTACTTAATAGAGCCATCAGTGTTGCACTTATAACTTCTTGCACGAGGGCAAAACTATCTAACAACTTTACAAGAAATAATAGGAGTATAAGATTCTAGAAATTAAACAATTTGAGCCTAGGGCTTAGGTACATTAATAAGCCAAAAATATCGAGAAGAAGTGATTAGATGAATTTTTCTATTTATCTCTCTACATTGCATTCTTGGACCTCCTTCCTCAATGTTTTGTAATATAGATTTTTTCAAATTTGTCAAATGATGAATATTGGAAAGCTCTATTAGGGGGTTCAATTTAATGACACAATCAACACTCCACCATTTATCCAGGGTTTGTTTCAGTTGAAAAAAAGGACCATGTATCACACCTATAAATTTAATCTATTTAGACTTAAGATCAGTGCAAGACACAAAAAAGGTTGTCAAAGATTCTTGTTTTGAGTCTGAGCAACAACAACATTTCACGAAATCTGCAATATACTTTTTAACCAAAACATCTCCTCTAGGAATTCTTTGGAACCACACCCTCTATAATAGAAAATATATTCTTAATGGAATACACTTTCTTCATATGTTCATGACGCGATGTAGTTCCTCATCCTTTGTCTATTCATGTTCCAAACACTATCAAGTGTAAATTATCTTTTTTTATTTGAATCCACCAAGGTCTGTCTTTTTATTCTAATAGCCTCCTAGTTCACAAGATATCAACCACACTTATCTGGTCAACGATTCATTCATCACAATAATGTTCCACCAATCATGCTCCATGATATTATGAACATATTCATATCCTTGTGTGAGTCCATGTGTAATAGGTAACATATAGTGTAATCCACATACTTCTGTCCAATCATCAAACCAAATATTAGTATGACCACCTCTAGGTTCCCTCCACATCTCGTGATTTATCTTATTTTTGTTTGCATCATTAACTTTTCTAATTTAGATCTACCCTTCAATTCAACAATTTATGGTGTGTCTTTTGCAGTACTGGTTCCATAAAAAATGATCCCGTAAAGACTTCTTGGTCCTAAAATTCCACCAAAGTTTGGCATATAGTGCCTTTGAAACATCAAACATAGACCTCAATCCTTGCCCTCCATCTTCTCTGATTCGACACATGTCTTCCCAAGCCACTCACTACCTTTCTCTTCCTTCATTTGAAAATTAGATAGAAATTTTGCAAAAACTCTATGGTCGTAAATAATATATTTAGAAGGTGTGATAATAGAGAGCATATATATTGGAAAAGTGTGCAACATGTTTAATAAGCGCAACCTTCAATCCAAAAGATAACAATTTAGCCTTCAAAAACCATAACTTAATATGAATTTTCATAATCAAATCAACAAAGTCATTTTCCTTTTTTGGCATTGCCGTTACGACTACCAAGAAAATATAAAAGGGAAATTACCTCTCTATAAACAATGTGTCTCTTCTCTTACCTTAAATTACTCAGTTGCAACTTACTAAACATATAAAATAAGACTTTTATCTTTATTAATTTCTAGCCTGACTGATTTTCATATTCATGCAACACCTCGTCATCAATAAAAGATAATTCTTTTATGCTGATGCAAAGATAATAGTATGATTTGCATACGTAAGATGATTTAACTTGTGACTCCATTTAGACATTCCAATACCATGAAATTTATTTTTATAAAATATTCAAGGTTGTGTATAGGACTTTAAGCTGAAAATATAAATAAACAGGTGAGATGGGATCCCGTTAGTTAACCCACCGTTGATGATTGGAAAAACTCTTGAGCCTGATCAGTTATGAGAATAGAGTATACCTTATGATTCTCAACTCTCTAAATGAGATCAATAACTAATTCATCATATCCCATTTGATAAAAAGAATCTAATTAAGAATTTTCAATTCACTCTATCATATGTGTTTCTTAGGTCTAGATTAATCCTCATATTCTTGAGTTTCCCGTCATTCTTTTTTGTCAATGATATTTTCTTGAGCTCGAAGAACAATCTATATAATATTTCTACCCTTAAAATCTAGATTGGTTCTGAAATATTAGCCTCTACTCAAAGCATTTTAATTGTCACAAACTTTTGGTTGCAGATATTGTACAGAAGTATTTAGTCACTTGCATATGTCTCAATAATTTTTTCAGAAAATATTTTAAGATCTTCTGTAACAATATCATCTTCTTCTTCCCAAGAACCATCAGGTTTTATGATTCCCTTCAGATAATTTCTCTTCCTTTTTTCCTTCACCAATCAATGAATGGACTTAGTGTTCTTATCCCCCTCTATTCTATTGGATGATGACCTTTTGTCTTGAAAATTCCTCCTCATAATGCAAATATAATTCATATTTAGCCTGACCATGTTGTAGAAACTTTCTATTGGATGCAGAACTGTCCTCTTCAAACAACTTTTCTTGTAACTTAACAACCTCCTAACTTATAAGTAGAAGTTTGAATATATGACCAAACTTATTCGTAATCCATTTAGCCAAATCTAACTTAATGTCCTTCAATATAAAATTGCATTGCACCAAGAAATCTCCAGAAACCCCAACTTCTCAATGATATAATACTACTTTTTAAAATTCAACCTCTCGGACAAATGTTTTAAAAACCTAAATGGTTTTACAATTTTTTAGTCTAAGCGTCCACAAGTAAATAATATAGGATCATTACCAATCATTTTCATAGCAAAATGTTTCATATCCACCTTCCCAAACATATAATATAATGCTTGGTTAATGACAACTTTGTCAGTTCTCTTACAAATACAATCTACATAGACGCTACAATTTCAGTATGTAAAAGGAGTTCTTGTAAATTATAAATCAAACAACTAACATGAATTGATACATAAAGCAAAGTCCTCATATTCTTGTAAGTAAACAGGAAGTCGACCAATCTTTTCATAAGCACACAAAACAACATTGAAGTCTCCACCTATCATTCAAGACATTGAATAATTGTAACCAATGTTATATAGATATTCTCATAAACATAGTCTCTCAACTGAAGTACAATTAGCATATACAACAATAACATGTACTTGATTACCATAAGCTTAGTCTCTACATAACAATCCTTATTTTATTCCTTGTATTCCCACTACTAAATGTCATTCTTTATTTCCCTCTCGGTACACGTTCTCTAATTTGAAGATTGTAACTTAAGCTTTTTTATTTCCTCCAAATTATGTGACCCATTTTAAGATGGATTTTCGTAACAACCTGGTATATAGTGATATTGTCGGCTCTAGGCCGAGCCTGTACGCCTTTAAAACATGTTACTAGTTTGTAAGTCCTGCTTACGTATATACCCTACATCTTTACAATGTTTTGGTCGATGATCGAATTATTGTATTAAGTAGGGAGTCACATACTCCCCCTCTATGGACCTAACCTCGTCGATGATGTTTACCCTACCATATGGAATTTATCTAGAGTGAACATTGAGATTCATCCCGCCTTATCAGGATTTGACTAAACTCAATTAAACTATAGACCACATCGACAAGGCTAGCAAAAAAATCGCTCTGATACCATTTATAACGGCCCATGCCTATAGTGATATAACTTTATTGGGGCCTAGACTTGCATGACTTTTTACTTGTCCCTAGTTTAAAGGCTTGATATAAATATTCTTCCTATACAATAACCTGTTGTTCTCCATTTATCAATAGAACCTTAAGGTCCCATGTAAATATTGAATTTTTTAATAGGATTCTTATCGAATTCAGGAGAGTTTGATGTTAATTCAGTAAAAGGGGATTTTTGTTTATTAGGATTAGGTTTTTTCTCTCTCATAGACAATGTCTTGGAAGAACTATGTGCAAACATGACTACTGGTATGTATTCATAGAGATTACCTAAGGATTAATGTTCATTTTCCATATGATGCTCTTCGAACACTCTATTAGGTTTCATAATATAAAATATTTGTCAAGGGTAGAATATTAAGTATTTTCATGCACCGAGCCTACACCCTGTGCGGGACTAAAACTCGAGAACAATTGCTGGCTCTAAGCAAAACCTTGGTATGGATAGACTCTCTACACATGATTTTAATCATTATTAAAAGAAATCAAATGCATTTAATAATCTTTCTCAAAATAACTTAGAATATATTAAGTCGTATTGGCAACTAGGCTTTAACAAAAACAACTAATAACAGAAACACTAAAGAACTATAATTATCCATCTATGAAGCCTCTAAAACTATGAGGTAAGTCGGGGAAAGACCCCCGATCATCCTAGCAACTGAAAAATACTAAAACAATGTAAAAAGGGATACTCTAGAAAACAAAAAGGCTTACCAAATGACTAAATGCTCAAGTGGATCAACGAGATATTGGAGGTTGATCCTAGTAATTTGTATTTGCATCATAAAATGATGCAAGCCATATGGCATCAGTACATTTAATGATCAATTATGGGAGGTGGTAACTAATCATTGCATAAGCTTGAACTTAATTTGGAATGAAACACTCACCTTAGGTTTACAAAACTCAGAGTTACTGAACTCAATGTAGATATAAACAACAATAAAGATGTAATTTATATAAAGCGTTTTTAACCGTAGGTAGAAACTTAATGTAATGAAAAAGCACAATAACAACTTAAATTATATTTAATAGAGTATAATGTAACTCTATGGTAGTTTTTCTAACTGACAACTATCACCACGAGCTACGTGATAATGTACTATCTCGCCCCAATTACTAGAGAGGTCCTATAACTTGTCGTGTTATTGGATGTATCAACTAAGAAGATCCACTATTCCATAATTAAAAAAAATATCTAAATCATCTAAAAAAATATGAACAATTCTACCCACGATGGTTAAATGGTTTATGGAGACTTGAGTTATTATCAACTCGTCCATATATCGGTGCTCACTACTACTACCAAATATATTCAGCTCATATGTTTTAAAACATAAGTTTTTCTTTGACGTTTGAGATTATTAATCAAAAATATTATTCCATATAGGATATGGAAATCAAAACTACTCATGAAGACTCATTGGCAAATAAATGTTTCCTCTTATTTTAAATGTGAAAAGATTTACTCTTTAGGTGTGTAACACTCTGAAAGTCTAAAGCCTAATATAGAGCCTCACTTGAGTTTCTAAGAGTTTTAAAACTTTTATAAGGTCAATATTAATGCATAAAAGTAATATAGAAAGTTTTAAAGTCAAAACATCAAGATACTTCCATGACCTCTGGAGACTAAAGCAAACGGTGCTAGCGTGCCTTAGTCTATTTGACAAGGTTTTAGGAGTCAAAATTTAATGAAATTTAGTAAGAAGGTGTTAAACACGTATAAGAGTGTTTTACGGTAAAAAATTCATTCTAAGACTTCCCAACGACCAACCAAGAGTTTATGAGGAAGACCCGTGCATTGTGGCTAAAAGTTGTCTTAAGACAATAGCGATCCACGATTGAAGGCTACATGGTGTGGCCTGATCAGCGAGGCTTCGATGGACACCAGCCATGGTCACCTAGAAATTTTCATGAAGGGATCATTTTTCCAAGTCTCCGACCTAAATGACGGATGAGCAACCGGAAGGGGACCTTGGCCGTCTATTGACCTACGACCCGTAGGTTGGGGTCTCGTAGGTCAGGTCTTTGTTTTACCATTTTATTTTAATTGTTTCATTTATTTATTTAGTTGGTTAGTTATTTCATTAAGGTTTATTATAGTTCTATTTAAGTTATTTAATGACTTCTATAAAGACGTAAGCCTAATTAAACTAAAGTAATTCTCAATATTCAACAACCCAATTGCTCTTCCTCCTGTCTACATTATATATCTCAAAGAAATTCCATACAAGACCAAAGTCAAAGACGGTTATTAGTAACAAACAAGACTAATTTTATCCATAATTATTCAACAATTAAAAAGGTATGGGATCCTTTCACCTTTGGGATACGTTTCTCCAAAGGGTTCCTCAAAAATTGGGTTTCAAAAAGATTAATTCTTATGGGTTTCTTTCTATTACGAAATTGATCTTCTAAATTTCATTGTTTATGGTTTATTTTGATTATTATTATTATTAGATAATGATGTATTATGACTAAATTATGCTTGTTCTTGATGAGTTAACCTAGTTTGTGAAGTAGATCATGAAATTGACACGATTCCTTTAACCCTAGTTTTTGAACTAGTGATGAATTGATATGTATTAATTCAATTGACTTCATTATTGTATTAAATACTATTTGGTGATGATATTTCACCCAATTTTTGGTTTCATTGGATGGTTTATTGTAAAACCTTGGATGATGGCTTGTCAAGGAGATTGGGTAAGTTTTGTGATCTCAAACCTTTACTTCAATTTGATTACTTGTGTTTAGTGATGAAGTTATACTGAAGTATAACTTATGATGAGATTTATTAGGGCTGGTATGATGTTGAATTGCAATTTCTTTATTATGTGATTATTAGGTTATTCTTAAGATGTAATGATATAAGGTTGGTGATGAATTATCTATTTACTTTACTATGATATAATGATGTTAATGCGATAATCTCACATATGAGGGTTTTAGTGAAAGGTTTTCTCATGCAAATCCTATTTTTCTATAACTATAACTATATAAGGGGTATACCTACATAACTAAGTTATTTTTAATGAAAGACATTAAAAAAAAAGTATTGTAGCTTATCATTGAGTAAACTAGAAGTGACGAATGTCCCGTCCCATATAGGGAAGGTAAGTTCACTAATGTACTCATGAGATAACTATAATGTGTGTAGCATCAAGAGGGTCCCAAATAAATCTCCTAGTTCTTGAACGATGTTGCCCCTATAGTAATACTACCTAGTGGATCCACATAGATGCTATGTTCATTATTTGATACTACCTTGGCAACTTGTTCACCTTCTTTCGATGTAGGTTTCCATGATACCGGATTCCTCATTAGATCATGTATTCTATGTAGATTAAGGCAAGATTTTCCCAAAATTAAAATAAAGTAATAATGTGAACTCTAACTAGGATGACTTGAGAGGTTTGACTTAGTCTAGGTAGAGGTATAGGACTCTACCTAGAGAATGCACTAGTTTGCCCTGAGGGAAGTCTTAGGAGGATGTTCTTATGTCTTATGCTCCTATAAAGTGAATGAAATGTATGTGTTGACATTATATATTGATGATACTATATGATGTTTGTTTCATGTATGGAGATACTATTTGCCTATATTGTTAAATATGATGATGATTACTATTGGTGCTATGTTATGAGATGGTAGGCTTTGCTTACGATTCTTGGTTGGGATCACTTGATTGAGTAAGGTTATGGTGCTTTACTTTGTCATTGCACTTGTAGGCTTGATGGAGGGTTATGCATAAGTTTTTTTGTGTATTGTTTTGACATGAACTCTTTCATGTACTTTGTTGATATAACATGATGTTGAAGTTGTGTTGGTTAAGGTTATAATATGTTATTAATTATGTTGACTTGGCTATATTTGATGATGTTGGTATTGTGTTGAATATGATATTGTCTTAATGAATATGTGGTTATTATCATATATGAGTTCTTGATTGTGCATAGGCTTTTCAAACTGTCTTGGCATGCTGTTGAACTAAGGTCCTTTTTGGCATGATTTCTATTTATATATGCATATGATCATATAGTTAGTACTAGTGATGTTCTAACCCTATTCTCCATTTCCCCTAGCATTTTAGGTTCCGGTCATTGAAGGGTTTGTGACCACTATTAAGGAAGGCTCGTATCTTTCTTCAAGTGTGGGTATGTTCTCATGTTCCGAGAATGATTCCTTTCTATCACTCTACCTATGTCACACTGGAATATTTAATGGCACTCATTTTAGTCATGTTGATTGAAGATAGTCTTGTTACATTGAGTGCCACTTTAAAATTTATGTATGGTCCATGCCCATATTGTTCTATTCTGTTAAGATGGTTTAATATGAGACATCTATTTTAAGACAATCTTATGTAATCTTCTTATACAAGGAATATATGTATACTCACTGTGAATATATTATGTGTAAGCGAGAGGTCTAAGTAAACCTAATGAAGTTGATTTATATAAAAAGTTTAAAAATTTCCGCACTTTTTATACTATGAATGTAATGATGAATGCTAAGAGGCTAGGCTTAGTCCTCTCCGAGGACGAAGACGTCGGTTACATCTAGGGGTACTTCTCGAATGTGACAAACACGGTGTCAAAGCATGAGGTTGAATATCCAAATAAGTGATGTCTCATTAAACCACATCTATGTTGATTTTTATTCATAATTTTGAAGTTTGTCACACTTATGAATGAGAGACTATATGATTCTTAGAAACTCTAATCTTCTTGTATTCCTATGTCGTGCCTCTAGAGTCTTGTTATGTGCTACCACCTAAACCTTGTATTGTGGTTATATTAATGAATACTCGAAGAGAAGCTGCTAGATAGTCCAAGGAATAAATGGTTAATGTGGGAGAACAAGACAACCAAGTGTCTCCACAAGATAACCAAGTGCCTCCACATGAGGAAGTTGCTATGGGTGATCATGTTCTGATTGTTCCACCACTGATGACCGATGGAGAGATAAGGAAAGCTTTTCTCACTTTGGATCAATCCATGACCTCTTAAGCTAATTTAGTCACCTCTCAAGTCCAATATAAGACATTTCAAGTTAATAGGGAGGTTGGACCTCGAGTGCTTCAACATGCCAAAATTGTGGCCTCTCATTTGACAGACTTTACTAGAATGAATCAACCTATATTCTTCAGGTAAAAGTCGGTTGAGGACCCTTTAAAATTTTCTCTATGAGGTGCATAAGATGATTTATGCTATGGGTGTGACCTCAATTAAAACGTCCGAATTTGAGGCTTATCAACTCATAGATGTGGTCAAAATTTTGTACGTACAATGGAGAGATAATAGGGCACTAAGGGGTGGTCCGGTGACTTGAGATATCATCAAGAGGGATTTACTTGATAGTATCTTTCCTAGATAGATGAGGGAATATAAGGTTAAAGAATTCATCAACCTTTGTCAAGGAGGTACGAGGGTACTTGATTATTCTTTGAAATTAACTAAATTGTCAAAGTAAGCTCCATCCTGGGTGTCAAACCCAAAGGATGAAATGAGTCATTTTCTTACGGTGGTGTCCTACGAGTTGCTGGAAGAATATCATTTAGTTATGCTTCATGATAATATAAATATATATTTCCTAATGGTTCATGCACAACAAGTTGAAGAAACAAGGATAAGGAGGAAGAATAGGGAGGCCAAGAAGGCAAGGGCTTATGAAATTTGTTCTTTTAAGGGTAGACTAGACATTTAAGAAAAGCCTAGATTCAAGAAAAGATTTTCTAACCATGTTCCTTCTAAATTTCCAAAGGCTCATGATGATGGCGTGCGTAACCATAATCCTCTAAAGGGAAAAGTTCTAGTTCACCAAGTATGAAGTCAACTTGTGGAAAGTGTGATAAGAAACATTATGGTAAATGTCTATTTGGGATAGGAAATTGTTTTAGATATGGATAAGAGGGTCACAAGGTTAGGGATTTCCCTAATATAAAGAGGAAAGACAAAGGAAGAGGACAATCTAAAGCTAGTGGTTATAATGTGGATGCTCCAAATAAGAATCTCTTTTATGCTCTTCGCTTAAGGGGTGAACAAGAGAGTTCTCTCGATGTGGTGACCGGTATATTACAAGTATTCTCTATTTATGTTTATGCTTTACGTGATCCAGGTGCTATATTATATTTTGTTACTACCTTGATAGCTGAGAAGTATGATATTTTTCT
This sequence comes from Solanum chilense, assembly GCA_032847665.1. Classification (NCBI taxonomy): domain Eukaryota; kingdom Viridiplantae; phylum Streptophyta; class Magnoliopsida; order Solanales; family Solanaceae; genus Solanum; species Solanum chilense. The sequence continues at coordinate 37,804,598 of CM064963.1, forward strand.
CGTTATCCCAAATGAACGTTTCATGGTAACTAACAGAGTAGGTGAGTCGGTGGTTGCAAAGAAGGTATATCGAAATTGTCCTATAATTTTTCTCAATAGAGTTAGTCATCTTGAATTAGTTGAACTTGATATGGTCGATTTTGATTTCATTTTGGAGATCGATTGGTTGCATGATTGTTTCACTTCCATTGATTGTAGAACAAAAACTGTCAAGCTCAATCTTTTTAAATGAACCCGTCTTAGAGTGAAAGGGGGGAAATTCTATTCCTAAAGTTCGTATCGTTTCTTGTTTGAAAACTTGTAAAATGGTCTTAAAATGGTGTTTCTACCATATTTTAAGAGTCAAAGATTTAGACTCCAAAAATACTACACATGAATTATTCCCCGTATTGAGGGAATTTAAGGAGGTATTTCCTAATGATCTTCCCAGAATCCCTCTCAAACCTTAAATTTATTTTTGTATGGACTTGCTACCGGATACCAACCCCATTGCAATTCCACTTTATCACATGGCTCCGATCAAATTGAAAGAGTTGAAGGCTCAACTTAAGGACTTGCATGAAAAAAGTCTTTATTAGACCTAGTATTTCTCCATGGGGTGCACTGGTATTGTTTGTGAAGAAGAATGATGGATCCCTTAGAATGTGCATTGATTATCACCAACTCAATAAAGTCACTATTAAGAATAAGTATCGTCTCCCTCAGATTAACGACTTTTTAGATCAACTCCAAGGGGCAAGCTACTTTTCTAAGACTGACTTGAGATCATGGTACCATCAAATTAGGGTGAGAGGTGAGGATATACCAGAAAAAACATTTTGGACTAGATATGTTCACTGTGAGTTCTTAATAATGTTGTTTGGTCTCAATAATACCCCGACGGTGTTAATAGATAGCATGAAATGGGTGTTTTAAAGTTACCCTTATCATTTGTCATTTGTCTTCATTGACGACATCTTGGTATATTAGAAAAATGAGGGTGAACATATGGTCCGTTTGAGGGTGGTGTTGCAAGTGCTTAAGGAAAATCAACTATTTGCCACGTACAAAAAATGTGAGATACGATTGAGGTAAGTGGTGTATCTTGGTCATATCATCTCTAGTGATGGAGTTGAAGTTGATCACAGAAAAACCGAGGCTATCAAGAATAGGCCTAGAACATTGACATAAACTGATACTAGATGTTTGTTGGGTCTAGTGGGATATTATTGTATATTTGTGGATGTTTTTTCATCCATTGCATCTCCCTTGACTACCTTGACCCAAAATATTATGAAAATTGATTTGTCGGAGGCATGTGAAAGAAGCTTACAAATCTTGAAAGAGAGGCTTAGCTCTGCTTTTGTGTTGACTTTACCGGAGGGTACCAAGGGCTTCATTGTGTATATGATGCTTCTCGAGTGGTCTTAGGGTGTGTTCTTATTCAACATGAGAACGTAGTAGCTTATGCTTCTGTGCAACTTAAGGTGCATGAGAAGAATTATCCAACTCATGACCTTGAGTTAGCGGTCATGTTATTGGCCTTGAAAATATGGAGTCATTATTTGTATGGTTTTCATGTAGATGTGTACACATACCACAAGAGTCTTCAATATCTGTTCACTAAAAAGGAGTTGAATCTCCGACAAAGACGAAAACTAGAATTATTTAAGGATTACTACATTAGTGTTCTCATCCACCCCGTCAAGACTAATGTGGTTGCAGATGCTCTAAGTCATATGACAATAGGTAGTGTGTCTAATGTAGATGAAGCCAAGAAATACATAGTGAAAGATATTCATAGGTTAGCTAGATTGGGTGTTAGATTGGAAGATTCTCCAAATGGTAGTTTTATGGATTAATAACGCCGAATCGTCTTTGGTGGTTGAGGTGAAGTCTAGGAAACAAATTCATCAATTATTGATAGAGTTAAAGGTGTCGATTCTTAGTAAGCTTAATGAATCATTCTCCTTAAAGGGGGGTGGTGTCTTGTGGTATCAAGGAATGTTAGGTGTGCCCGATGTTGATGGCTTGAGAAACCATATTCTTGAAGAAGCTCATGGTTCCCATTATTCCATCCATCCGGGTTTTGCAATTATCTATCATGACCTTAGATAAGTGTTTTGGTGGGAAGGATTAAAAATAAACATAGCGGAATATGTTGCAAAATGTCCAAATTGCCAATAAGTGAATGTCTAGAACCAAAACCCAAGTGGTTTACTTCAAGAAATACAAATTACCACTTGGAAGTGGGACCATATTAACATGGATTTCATCGTAGGTTTCCTCGGACACAAAAGCAACATGACTTTTATATGGGTGGTTGTGGATAGGTTGAAAAAATCTGATCATTTTAGTCCCGTCAAGTTGACTACTCAGCGAAGGATTGTGCAAGTATTTTTATAGATGAGATTGTATGTCGCCATGGTATTCAGTAATACATCATTTCGGATTGGGGTACATAATTTAAATCTAGGTTTTGGAGGTTGTTCGATAAGGGTAGGGTACAAAGGGGAAGCTAAGCACCGCTTGTCATCCACAAACGGATGGTGAAGCGGAGCTTACCATTCAAACCCTTGAGGATACACTTAGATTTTGTATTATTGGTTTCAAGGAAAATTGGGATAAACATTTGTCTTTGGTTGAGTTTTCGTATAATAATATTTATCATTAATCTATATATATGGCTCTTTTCAAAGCGTTTCATGGTACGAGATGTAGATATCCAATTGGATGGTTTGAAGTGGGAAATTCTTCACTCTTGGGTCCAGAATTGATTTATCATATGATAAGGAACTGGTTAAAAATAGCCTATTGCCGACAAAAGTCTTATGTCAACTATAGGAGAAGGGACATAGAATTTTTAGAGGGAGATAAATCTTATCAAACTATTTCACCCATGAATGAAGTGGTGAGATTTATCAAGAAAGGAAAATTGAGTCCTCATCATATGGGTCCTTATGAAATTTTGCAAAGGATAGACAAGGTTACAAACGAGTTTAGATTACCTAATGAATTTGCTTCGGTTCATCCGGTTTTCCATGTTTCCATGCTTAAGAAGTGTATCAGTGATCCCGAATCCACTCTTCCTATTGAAGGTGTTTCTGTTGAAGAGAACCTCTCCTATGATGAGGTTCTGATTAAAATCCTTGATAGACAAGTAATGAAATTGAGGAACAAGTAGGTGGCTTCTGTAAAGGTGTTATGGAAGAACCACCTAGTTGAGGGAGCATCATGGGAGGCCGAGGCCGACATGAAGCCCCGTCACCGTCATCTCTTTGTTCATTAAGGTTAGTTCTTCCTACTAATAATAAAAATAATGAATAAAATAAATTTGCCTTTTATTGTAAAGATGTGCATGTTTGTGATAATGTTTTTTGCTAAAATAAAGCTTTATGTAAAAATGCTCTTTTTCTTGAGTTGCACTAATTTGAGTCTTTAGTATGTGTTTTCTTCATGAATTGATATTGACAATGTTGTGAAAAGGAGTTTTTTTTTTGCATAATTGACTCTTTAATGATGTGTTGAGATCATGTTGTTATGAAAAGAAGATTTCTCATGTTATGATCTTTAGCTCTTACGTGTCGTAATTAAGGTTATGAACTGCTATGAGTAAATGCTATGTTGAGTTGTAACTCTTGTTTTGATATGTTATTGTTTGTTGGGCTACTAGTCTTGAACATATACTCTACCTTCAAAAGATTTATAGTGTCATTCCTAGACGAATATTCCTAGGGGTGGATAATGTAACACTCCGAAAGTCTAATGACTAATATAGAGCCTCACATGAGTGTCCAAGATTTTTAACACAGTTTTAAGTTCAATATTAATGTATAAAAGTAATTTAGAATGTTTGAGTCAAAACGTCACGGAACGTTCACGACGTCTACATACTAGTGCAAAAAGTTCAAGCGTGCCTTAGCCTATTTGACAAGGTTTTAGGAGTCGGTATTTAATGAAATTTGGTGGGAAGGTGTTAAACATGTATTAGATTTTGTTTAGGGTCGAAAAAAATTGGAAATACTCCCCAAGGAAAAAACAAAGGTCCTTGAGGAGGACCCTTGTATTGTGGCTAAAAGTTGTCTTCAGACAGTAGCCATCGATGGTTGCAAGCTAGAAAGTGTGGCCTGATCAACGAGGCATTGATGTACACCAAGGATGGTGACTTAGAAATTTTCATCAAGGGGTTGTTTTGGAAAGTCTCTGAAAAAAATTACCGATGAGCAGCACGGAGGGGGACCTTGGCAGTCGACTGACCTACTGCCCGTAGGTCGGGGTCTCGTAGGTCAAGTCTGTGTTTTACTCTTTTATTTTAATTTTTTAATTGAATTAGTTAGTCGTTTACATATTTTATTAAGGGTTAGGGGAGTCCTAATTATGTTAGTTAATAACTTATATAAAGACCTAAGCCCAAATAAACTAACCTAACTCTCACAATTCAAAAACTGAATTGCTCTTCCTTCTCTCTACTTTCTCTCTCCCAAAGAAACTCCATAGAAGATCAAAATCAAAGAGATTTATAGGTAATAAAGAAGACTAATTTTATCCATCAAAATTAAACAATTAACAAGGTATGATATCCTTTCAACTTTGGGATTCCTTTCCCCAAAGGGATCCTCCGAAATTGGTTTTCAAAAAAATGATTTCTTATTGGTTTCTTTTGATTTCAAAATATATCATATAAATTTCATTGTTTATTGTTTATATTGATCTTTATTCTTCTATTATGGTGTATTCTGATTCAAATATGCTAATTCTTGATTAGGTAATATAGTTTTTGAAGTAGACCATGAAATTGACCGAAGTCCTTTAACCCTAGGTTATGAATTAGCGATGAATTGATGTGTAGTATTAAATTGTGTTAATTATTGTATTAATTACTATGGTGTGATGATATTACACCCCTTTTTGGATTTAATTGGATTGTTGATGGTAAAACCTTCGATGATGGCTTGTGTAGGAGATTGGGTAAGTCTTGTGATCTCTAACCTTTACTTCAATAATGATAACTTGTGTTTTGTAATGAAATTATATTAAATTTTACCTTTTGATAAAATTGATTAGGGTTGGTATGATGTTGAATTAACATGTCTTAATTATGTCATTGTGAGAATATTCCTACGATGTAATGATATAAGGTTGGTGATAAAGTAAATATATGCCTTACTATGATATGATGATTTTAATGGGCTAATCTTACATATGAGTGTTGTAACTAAAGGTGCTCTCTTAAAATTCCTATTGAGCTATGAATATTACTATATAAGGGTAGACCCTATGACCTGAACTGAGTTATAATTGTTAATGAAAGACAATTCAAAAGGGCCTCTAGCTTAGCACCGAGTGGACTAGAAGTAAGCAGTGTCCCTTCCCACATAGGGGACGTAGGGTCACTAATGTACTCATGAGATTGGACACTATAATGCATATAGCATAAAGAGGGTCCCAAATACATATCCTAGTTCTTCAACTATGTCGCTCCCATAGGAATACTAGCTAGTGGATTAACAAAGATGCTATGGTCATGTTTTGGTACTACCTTGGCGAGTAGTCCAACTTTTTTGGTGTAGGGTTTCATGAAACCGGATTCCATATTTGCTCAGGTGGTCTATGTCTATTAAGGAATGATTTTGCAGAAAGTGAAATAAAGATATATAGTAAACTCTGACTAGGATGACTGGAGAGGTTTGACTTAGTCTAGGTAGGGGTATGGGACTCTGCCTATGCATTGCACTAGTTGGCCATGAGGGAAGTGTTAGGAGGATGTTCTTTTGTCTTATACTCTTATAAAGTGAATGAAAAGTATGTGTTGACTTTATATGTTGATGATACTATATGATGTTTGTTTCATGTATGGACATGCAATTGGCCTATATTGGTAAATGTGATGATGATTACTATTGATGCTATGTTATGAGATGGTAGGCATTGCTTATGATTCTTGGTTGGGTTTACTTGATTGACTAAGGTAATGGAGGTTTACTTTGTCATTGCACTTGTAGGCTTGGTGGAGGTTTATGAGTAAGGTTTTATTTTTATGTATTTTTATTTCATGAACTCTTATATGTGCTTTGTTGATATAATATGACGTTGGAATTGTGTTGGTTAAGGTTCTAGTATGCTAGCTTGGCATAGTGTTGAACAGATGTCCTTTTTGGCATGATTTCTATATTGTATGTGCATATGATCCTATACTTAGTAAAAATGATGTTATAACCCTATACTTAGTAGAAATGATGTTCTAACCCCATTTATCCCTTTTCCTAAATATTTTAGGTATCGGTCGTTGAAGGGTTCGTTACCACTTTAAATGAAGATTTCGATTATTTCTCCAAGTGTGGGTATCTCCTCATGTTCCGAGGATTATGCCTGTCTATATATCTACCTATGTTTGGTTGATATAGTCTTAAGACACTCATTTCAATCATGTTTTTCAAGACATTGTTGTAATCCCTAAGAGGCACTTTTACATTTGTGTAACTGCTATGCCCATATTGTTCTATTCCATCTAGACGTTTTAATATAAGACATCCCTTTCAAGACTATGTTATGTATGTTTTCTATATGTGGCATAAAATTAGAAGACTATGTAATCTTCTTATACGAGGAGTCTATTTAAACTCGCTATGAATATATTATGTGTAAGTGAGATGTCAGAGTAAACCTCATGAGGTAGATGTAACTAAAAAAATTCAAATTTTCCGCACATTTTAACCATGAAGGTAATGATGAATGCTAAGACGCAAGTTTTAGTCCTCTTTGAGAATGAAGACACCGGTTACGTCTAGGATGTACTTCCCGGATGTGATAGTGTACCTAGTGACATTACATCTTTTTGAGAAATGAACTACGTTTTAATCTTTCTCAAACATAATGCTTATGCCTTTAAACTTGTTTAAAATGACTGTTAAAGAAGTTTGAGAGACACTAAGACCTCTCTTGAGTTGACACTTAACTCTACCTTTAATGTCTATTATGGATTCAAGGGTTATGATCTACTTCTATAGATAATCTCTCAAACGGACAGAAGTGGGAAAAGGTAGGAGACATGTTGACCCTAGCTTACTGAGTGGAGCAAGGCGCAAGATCCCTACCTAGAGAAGCTTTCTTGGGGAACAGAAAGTGGCGTAGCACCCCTAGTGACAAAAATTTAGGCGCCTCATGCTAGCGCACTGAGTGGCACAGTGTGCCATCCTCAAACCCAAAAAATCCCTGAATTTTCTTGTTCTTTTTTTAGCCCTAAACCATTTTGATTCGATTGGTTTCTTCGCCAAACACTTATATTAGAATACATAATAAAGGTATACAATAAACTACTAAAAACAACACTAAATATCATCAAAACATCTCAAGAAATTCTCCAAACTCAAAAATAAAGATTGAATTGTAATTTCAACAAATATTATCAAGTACTCATATACTCCTTTTTAATGGATATAAATATATTGAATGTCACGACCAGGGAGAACCCCCTAGAAGTAACATGGCCTACTTGGCCTCTCGGAGGTCTTATACAAGCCCAATTCATCATTTTTATAGGTAAATTATCAAACATTTTAATACTTTTTATAACACTTCATATGCTAGAAACTTTACTTCCTATGTATATAAAATATCATAAGTACATTCTAGACTCTAGTCTTTTTTGCCAACATAGACTTAACATTATTAGTATACTTAAAGACACATCCCTTACAACATAAAACATAGTAAACTATTACATTACTTTACAGTAAGTAGGACTTAGGACATCCTTGCACATAAGGATTCCTTTAAGAATCCATAACATGCACTTTGTGTAAAAAGTAGTGAAGGCTGGAGTAAGTTCAAGAATGCACTATGGCAACCATGCAAAAACATGCATTTCAAAGGTACATTTTCTTGAAATCATACTTCAAGCTTTTTTCATAAAATATTCATAAAACTTTTATAAAATAAGCATTATATCCATTAAATGCTTCATATAAGCATATTCAATGGTCATCAATCATAATGTGTTTTAGAACTACTTTACACTAAGAATTTTACTTCTTTACATATCACCTACGTATGCAAACAAATACCATCATAGAAGTGCAGCACAACACATAGACACCTTCAAGTCATGATCGTAAGGCATCACACTGAATTCTATTTACTTTGCACATATACTAATGTAACTTCACATAGAACCTTATAAAACCTTAATCACAATTCGAATCTAAGTCTACTAAAACTATGTAAATGTGAAGCCCCATAACCTCACACATACTTAGTACGCCTATCATGAGACCACAAGCCTTAACATCCAATTCAATAGGAAACATACAAGTCCAGCATTTATAGTCATAAAACATAGTGAACAAAAAAGAGGTAAAAGTAGGATGGTTGTAGATTATCGTAACTTAAATGGCAAAACTAAAACATATAATTACCCAATACCAAATAAAATACTAAAAATAAGACAAATACAAGGATATAACTATTTTAGTAAATTTCACTGTAAATCTGGATTTTATCACCTAAAGCTAGAAGAAGAATCTAAACAACTAACAGCATTCACAGTACCGCAAGGTTTCTATGAATGGAATGTTTTACCATTTGGATATAAAAATGCACCAGGTAGATATCAACATTTCATGGATAACTATTTCAACCAGTTAGAAAATTGTATTGTATATATAGATGATATATTATTATATTCTAGAACACAAGATGAACATATAAGGTTATTAGAAAAAATTATAAATAAAATTAAACATTCAGGTATAAGTTTAAGTAAAAAGAAAGTAGAAATAATGAAACCAAAGATAGAATTTCTAGGAATACAAATAGATAGAAATGGAATAAAAATGCAAAACCACATAGTATAAAAATAATCACCCTTGATGAAAATATAGATACAAAAAAAGAAATTACAATCCTTTCTAGGATTAGTAAACCAAGTAAGAGAATATATGCCGAAATTAGCAGAACATTTAAAACCATTACATAAAAAACTTAAAAAAGATGTTGAATATCATTTCGACAATAAAGATAAAGAACATATAAGACATATTAAGAATTTATGTAAAAAATTACCAAAACTTTATTTTCCTGATGAAAATAAAACATTTACTTATATCGTTGAAACGGATTCAAGTGATCATAGTTATGGAGGAGTTTTAAAATACAAATATGAAAAAGAAAAAATAGAACACCATTGTAGATATTATTCAGGATCTTATGCAGAAGCACAATTTAAATGGGAAATATATAGAAAAGAATTATTCGCATTATATGAATGTTTATTAGCATTTGAATCATATATTGTTTATAACAAATTTATTGTGAGAACAGATAATACACAAGTAAAATGGTGGATAACGAAAAAGGTAACAGACTCAGTTACAAGAAAAGAAATAAGGAGATTAGTATTAAATATATTAAACTTTACATTTACAATTGAAGTGATAAAAACTGACAAGAATATTATTGCAGATTATCTCTCACGAGGAAACTAGTCCAAATGTACAAGAAAAAATACTCACTCCCATAACTACACTTTGCCAAAAAGTGGAATGTCTTGACAGTGAAGTGCACCTATTGAAGAAAGCATCTAACAGTCAGCAGCATGACTCTAAATATGCGGAACTACGTCGTCCGGCAGACGATAAAAGGCTAGAACTAAAAGGTGACGTTGAGAAACACCTAAAAACTCAAAATACAAACAAATTATCGACTGCAGGTACAAATGAAGCAAGAACAAGTAAAGGAAAAAATATCAATCTAAACAATCTATTTGAAAAACCATTCATTCCCAGAAAACAAATTATAGATATAACACCAAATCCACAAACTACTACCTACGCAGAAAGCCTAAACAGAGAAATGAAGATATATAACCATATTACCCAATCATATATTAAAACATATATACAATCCAAACTTTTTTAAACCTCAAGCCAAGATCTACTACCACTACAGAAAAAACACATGATTACGTAACCCAACATTTGCAAGGCTACAACAAACTAATCGCACAACCTAAAACTAACCCAAACTTGTTACAGTTACGGACTACTTAGTACGGTATATACATACGATGGTACAGAAATATGTGGAATCCCTGAGATCCACAAAGCCTTTTTAACATACAAAAGAATTCCAAAAGGCAACTAATTTTTTATAAAATTTTATACAGCACCAGCAGAAATACTTTTCGATGAAATAAAACCAACTATCCAAGTTGTGAAAATGGGATTGACAAGGGAAATGATAATACCAGAGGATATATCAGCACAGCTAGAAATACCTAATGTTGAGATACCTAATTTTTATGCAAATAAAAGAACAATTGGGCTAACAACTATATTCGAAGAACTAGCTACAAATTATCTACAAGGAATTGCTATTTGGAGTTATTATTCCAGAAATCATTTAATGATATATGCAAATTCCAAAGAAGTTAGGACAACAGATATGGCAGAAGTATAGAGATGGTTATTATCTTTTTAAAGCAAGAATTACCACCAACAACTAGAGCTTTGAAGCAAGGATTTATTTCGAAAGAATTATTAACCAGATATTGCAAATTGATTGGACATAAGTATCAAGAACATATATGTTCAAAATGCAATGGGGAAGATAACTATGTCCCAGAAGTACAGCTGGAATGAACTAAGAAGAAGAAGATAAAGGAAAAAATAGACATAAAAAGATATGTACAAATTAGTCAATTTGTATAGTTTTACTTTTTGAGTAATGTAAATAGTCATGTAAATTGTCGGCCAAGAAGGACATTAAAAAAAAGTCATTGTGTCCTATTAATGAATAGTAGAGGACAAAAAGTCACATTCATGAATAGTAGGAGTCAAGTTACTGTGTAAATAGTAACAGTCAACTTACTGTATAAATAGTAAAGGTTAGTTACTATGTAAATAGTAAAGGTTAATCGTCTTTTAGTAAGGATGAAAGGTCATTAGGAACTTGTATATAAGTGGCATTTGCCTTTGTAAATAAATCATCAATCACTAACCATCCATACATCTCTCTTTTCTCACAATTCTGCAATATAGTCGATCCCTCCCCAAATTGGTATCAGAGCTAAGTTAAAAATAAGCTAAGATAAGAAAATATGTATGGAAAACAAATCAACTATGACGGATGATCTACAAGAACATGTATATTTATTTATGCTTATGAATAACTAAGACTGCTTTATTCCTTAAAATCTCTTGATTAATTATAAATATCCATCATGCTATAGTACTGTTATGATAATCATCTTTAGAAGGTTTGCTATGGAAATATTCTGAGAGTAGGTAAGCCCAGACTATGCCATCCTAAGGGGGAAACCGGTAGGCAAGAAGGCCGTTTAGGGGAGTACACAGAGTTGAGGTGTTGTTAAGTTAACTGATTGAAGAAGAAAATCACAGTAATGACTAGAACAGATGATTAAAATAACTTTAGTATAATGTGATGAATAAGTATAATCAACTAAGAGGTTAGAGGGAATAAACTTTAAAAACTAAAACAAATGATAAAAATGAATACCTATTTATTAAATGATGAAGTTAATTACAAGACATTGTTACTCTATTTATTAAAAGACCTTGATTCTGACATAAAGAGAATAATTTATGAAAAATTATTAATATTAGAAATAATAGAAGAAACAACCCAAAGTTGGGCAGAACTAATCATACCAGATGACATAGATCAATATGATGAAATAGAATTAGAATTATAAAAGAATGATTGAACCAAAACGGTTTGAAATTTGGCAAAAAAGAAGTAATAATATTTATAAGATAAAATTTATCAAAGATCCAAGCAAATTAAGTAAACTTTTTAAAATTTTGTATAGAAAAATATAAATGGATAAAGAAATAGAACATAGACAAAGACTAATAGAAAAAATAACTGAATTAGAGCAAGAGTTAGAACATAGAAAAAATAGACTTGAACAAAATATGTTAGCAGCAGTATGTCAAAAATCAATACTAACACAAAGAAAAGTGATATTTATCTTAGAAATACAAATAGATCACCTTGAATATAAATTACAACATAACATAATTTATAAATTATAATGAATAAAGAAGAGTTTGCAGTAGATGAAAAAACATATGAAAATCAAGATGGATTAATGATAAAAATAATATTTTCAAAACTAGGAAGACGATATAAAAAATAGAAAATAATTTATATTTAATGTTAGAAAAAGAAACATCAACATTAGAAGCTAGTCTAACAGCTATGATAAGAATAGCAAAAGAAAATGAAGAAATAGATAAATCAAGAGAAATTGAAAAAATAAAAATACAAGCAAAGCAAGAAGTACAAAATTTAGAAGAAATAAAAAATACAAGTATAAGTGAATTAGAACAAGAATTAGCTATGTTAAAATTATTATATGAAATTAAACAAAAAGAAAAACAAGATTAAAAAGAATTCAAATTAACAAATGAAATAAATGATATAAAACAAAAATTAAATGAAAATATTGAAGTAAATGAAATAGATGAAGCAAACGAATCAGATACAATAAATGATCAAAACACAGAAATAAGTGATATAAGTGAAACATACACAGAAATTTTAGAACAAGTAAATAAGCCGAAAAAATTAGAAATAAACACAGGAGATATGAATCGACCTAGCACATCAGGAGTTAAAACCCCGGATAGTAGTCCTAGAACTAGTCCTAAATGGACACCACCAACATATTATACAGAAAATTATGAACAATCAGATAGAACAAAAGCAATATGGAATAGCAGATTAAATAAAAAATGGACACCTAAGCCAATAACTGAACAATATAATTTTTTAGATTTAGATTGTGTTACAGATATAAATAAAGCAATATTACTATGGATAGGAAATACATCTAAACAAATAATTGATAATAAAATAAAACCTAGAGAAACGCCAAGATATATAGAAAGAACATTTGTTGGAACAACGAAATTATGGATAGAAAATTTACCCCCAGAAAGTTTAGAAACACTTAGAAGTGATAAGAAAATAGATGGATCTCCATCAGCAACAAATATAGACATACTAGATAAATATTAATTAGCAATAAGAAATGAATTTGGTGGTATGACCACATATATAAAAGAACAAAATAGAGAAAAAATAATAAATAGACAACTTATGACAAAATTAGCTATATGTAAAATGTGTTACATAGAAGAATACACATGCGCATTTAAAGAATATTATTACAAAGCAAAATACAATATAAATGAAGCAAAAGAAATAAGACAACAATATTTTACGAAATGACCATAACCATTTAGTACAAAAATAATTAAAGACTAGAATAATGAAGGATTAGTAGATACTTTAGGAGCTAGAATAAATTTTTTACATCAATGGTTTATACAACTATGTAAAAACCAAAAAGAAAAATCAAAAATGGAGAAAGTACTAATTAAGAATTTAGCCTGTTGTAAAAATAAAACAGCACCACATTTTGGATGTACAAATAAATATAAAAAGCAAAAACCTAGGCGATATAAAAATTATAGAAAAACTAAAACTAGGTATAAACCTAAAAAAACCAAGACAAAGGTATTATGTAAAAAATTACAAAATAAAAAGACCATATAGACCAAAAAGAAAAATATCCCAATGTAGTTGTTACAATTGCGGAAAGATAGGACATTTAGCTAGAGATTGTAAATTACCCAAAGATCCAAAAAAGAAAACAAATTACAGAAGTAGTCATAGATAATGATGAATATATGCAAATAGAATATATAGACTATGAATTAAGCGAAAATGATAGTATATATGAAATATCAGATATAGAATTTGAAAATGAAGAGGAAAATAATGATATAGATGAAATGGACGAAGAAATATAATGTCTGAAGCTGATATAAAAATCATATCTAAAGAAGATTATCAAAAAGAAGAATTATCAGAACAAAAAATCATATTTGATAATACAATATTTGAACAAATAAAATGAAAAGAATTAGACTTATGTGTTGAAAAAGTACATGAAATACCTACCTTAAGAAATTTGTTTAAAAGACAGAAAGAAGAATACTACGTAGTTAGCCAGAAAGAACATGTTATAGATTGTAAATATACAAGAGGAAAAGCACAGATACCTATACTAAATAAGAGAATAATTAATAGAGAAATACAAGATATAAAAGCTAAAATACCCATAAAATATGTACATTTAGGAGGAACAGAAATATTAATAAAAGCTTGTTTTAGAGAAGGAATAGATACACCTATTGAAATATACTTAGCAGATGATAGAATTATACATCCTATAGAGAAAAACGTAATCAGTGCAGTAAGAGGAAACCTAATATACCAAAAATTTAAATTTATAATAAGTGCCAACTATTCAGTAGCATTAACAGATAGGAATATAGATAAGTCATTAGTATTATATTGGAAGATGTCTGGAATAGAGCTAGCACCAGGAAGTAAAATATTCACAGCAAGATGTAAAAACTTATATATATTAACAACAAAACACAAAGTAACAGCAAGAAATAAAATTAATAAAATAAAAGTAGAAAATCCTTTCGAAAAAATAATTACTGTAATAGACAATAATGACTATAACTATAAAGAAATGGACATAGAAGAAGACTTAGAAATTGTAAAAGAAAGATTAAGTACTCCAAGCACACCAAATGCATTAACAAGAGTCACCTCATCAAGAATGAGTACATCTAGAAGAAACTATGAAATCCCACAAAATTCATTAGATAAAGATAAAATAACACCATACCATTACTTCATAACAGGAATAATAGACCAAAGAAGATATAAGATTTTAATAAATACAGGACAAGAAGAAAATTATATAACAATAGAATTAGTATTGGAAACAGAAATTATAAAAACAGGACAATTATGCCCCGGACTACCTAGCGAGATAGTAAATACAAATGAAGAAATAACAGAAAAATAAGTAATTATCGGAGGAATACCTCTAATTATAAAATTTAAAATTTACCAAGGAAATCAGAATATTACATTAGGAATAAAATGGCTAGAAAAAGTTAATTTATACAACATAGAAAATGAACAATTAACTATAACCTGCCAAAATAAGAAAATAATTATTAAAAGATCAAAATGAATAATGAAAATATACATACTTGCAAAAATTATTATAGAAGGATACCACGTCCTCTACTATTTATGAATAGGACACACTGACTTTTTTTTTAATGGCCTTCTTGGCCGACAATTTACATGACTCAAAAAGTAAAACTATACAAATTGACTAATTTGTACATATCTTTTTATGTTTATTTTTTCCTTTATCTTCTTCTTCTTAGTTCATTCAAGCTGTACTTCTGGGACATAGTTATCTTCTCCATTGCATTTTTAACATATATGTTCCTGATACTTATGTCCAATCAGTTTGCAATATCTGGTTAATAATTCTTTCGAAATAAATCCTTGCTTCAAAGCTCTAGTTGTTGGTGGTAATTCTGGCTTTAACAAAGATATTCATCTCTGTACTTCTGTCATATCTGATGTCCTAACTTCTTTGAAATTTGCATATATCATTAAATGATCTCTGGAATAATAACTCAAAATAGCTATTCCTTGTAGATAATTTGTAGCTAGTTCTTGGATTATAGTTGATAGCCCAATTATTCTTTTATTTGCATAAAAATTAGGTATCTCAACTTTAAGTATTTCTAGTTGTGCCGATATATCCTCTGGTATAATCATTTCTCGTGTAAATCCCATTTTGACAACTTGGATAGTTGGTTTTATTTCACCGAAAAGTATTTCTGCTGGTGCTGTATAAAATTTTATAAAAAATAGGTTGCTTTTTGTAATTCTTTTGTATGTTAAAAAGGCTTTGTGGATCGCAGGGATTCCACTTATTTCTGTACAATTGTATATATATACCGTACTACGTAGTCCATAACTGTAACAAGTTCTAACCAAGTTTGGGTTAGTTTTAGGTTGTGCGATTAGTTTGTTGTAGCCTTGCAAATATTTGGTTACATAATACTGTGTTTTTTCTGTAGTGGTAGTAGATCTTGGCTTGAGGTTTTAAAATGTTTGGGTTGTATATTGGGTAATATGGTTATATATCTTCTTTTCTCTGTTTAGGCTTTCTGCGTAGGTAGAAGTTTGTGGATTTGGTGTTATAGCTATAATTTTTTTTCTGGGAATGAATGGTTTTTCAAATAAATTGTTTAAATTGATATTTTTTTCTTTACTTGTGCTTGATTCATTTGTACCTACAGTTGATAATTTGTTAGTATTTTGAGTTTTTAGGTGTTTCTCAACGTCACCTTTTAGTTTTGGCCTTTTATCGTCTGCCGGACGACGTAGTTCCGCATATTTAGAGTCATGCTGCTGACTGTTAGATGCTTTCTTCAATAGTTGCACTTCACTGTCAAGACTTTCCACTTTTTGGCAACGTGTAGTTATGGCAGTTAGTATTTTTTCTTGTATATTTGGACTAGTTTCCTCGTGAGAGATAATCTGCAATAATATTCTTGTCAGTTTTTATCACATAAATTGTAAATGTAAAGTTTAATATATTTAATACTAATCTCCTTATTTCTTTTGTTGTAACTGTGTCTGTTACCTTTTTAGTTATACACCATTTTACTTGTGTATTATTTGTTCTCACAATAAATTTGTTATAAATAATATATGGTTCAAATGCTAATAAACATTTATATAATGCGAATAATTCTTTTCTATTTATTTCCCATTTCATTTGTGCTTCTGCATAAGATCCTGAATAATATCTACAATGGTGTTCTATTTTTTCTTTTTCATATTTGTATTTTTAAAACTCCTCCATAACTATGATCACTTGAATCCGTTTCAACGATATAAGTAAATGTTTTATTTTCATCAGGAAAATAAAGTTTTGGTATTTTTTACATAAATTCTTAATATGTCTTATATGTTCTTTATCTTTATTGTCGAAATGATATTCAATATCTTTTTTAAGTTTTTTATATAATGATTTTAAATGTTCTGCTAATTTCGGTATATATTCTCTTACATGGTTTACTAATCCTAGAAAGGATTGTAATTTCTTTTTTGTATCTATATTTTCATCAAGGGTGATTATTTTTTGTACTATGTGGTTTTGCATTTTTATGCCGTTTCTATATATGTTTGTATTCCTAGAAATTCTATCTGTGGTTTCATAATTTCTTCTTTCTTTTTACTTAAACTTATACCTGAATTTTAATTATATGTATAAATTTTTCTAATAACCTTATGTGTTCATCTTGTGTTCTACAAATATAATAATATATCATATATATATCCAATACAATTTTCTAACTGGTTGAAATATTTATACATGAAATGTGGATATCTACCTGGTGCATTTTTATATCCAAACGGTAAAGCATTCCATTCATAGAAACCTTGCGGTACTGTGAATGCTGTTAGTTGTTTAGATTCTTCTTCTAGCTTTAGGTGATAAAATCCTGATTTACAGTCAAATTTACTAAAATAGTTATATCCTTGTATTTGTCTTATTTTTAGTATTTTATTTGGTATTGGGTAATTATTTGTTTTAGTTTTGGCATTTAAGTTACGATAATCTATAACCATTCTACTTTTACCTCTTTTTTGTTCACTATGTTTTATGACTATAAATGCTGGACTTGTATATTTACTATTACTTTCTTGCATGTAATTATTTTCTAATAGTTCATCTATATGTATTTTGAATTCTTTTAAATCATCAAAGTTATATTTTAATGGTTTCTGTGTTATTATACTATTTTCATCTATTAGTTAAATTTTTACTTTTGTCTTATGTTTTTCCCATCCTTGTAATGGATTTCATTGTATCATTGTTCTAGTTGTTCATTAATTATTCTAACTTTGTCTATTGTAAATATGATAATCTCTAATTGTGTTATTTGTTTCTTATTTATCTTTTCCATTTCTTGGTTTATTTTTTCACTTCCTTTTATCCATTCCATAGGTTTTCGTTGTTTATTACTTACTCTTTTTGCTCCTATCTTGTTTCCGCATGGTGGAGTAAACCACCAATGTGTTTTTGTTATTATATGTGGGTAAAATCTATCTAAAAATGGCATTCCTAATAACATATCTTTTGTTGTAAATTGAAAATTGTACATTTCTTCTATTGTTAATATTTTATCCCATATTTGCATTTTTATATTTTTGCTTTGTATTTAATCATACTTCCTTCATTATTAAATACTGTTACTACCATCGGTGTTTTTAATTTTTCCCATTTATCTTCTGGTAAACAATTATATTTACATATGTTTGCTTCTGCTCCTGTATCTATGTAACGACCTGTTTAGTCGTTTGGAGCAGCAGATTTTATTTCTGGAAAAACTGTCTGAGTCGACGGAACCCACGACGGACCGTCATGGGCACGACGGACAGTCGAGGGTGTCTCGTTCCAAAACACTTAGAATTCTGAAATTTGGGTACTGAAATCGACTCTCTGAACTTTGTGACGGACCTGCAGGACGGACCGTCGTGGGTACGACGGACCGTCACAGACTCTTCAAGGAAAATTGAGTCTCTAAACTTTGTGACGGACCTGCAGGACGGACCGTCGTGGGTACGACGGACCATCACAGACTCTTCAAGGAAAATTGAGTCTCTGAACTTTGTGACGGACCTGCAGGACGGACCGTCGTGGGTACGACGGACCTGCAAGACGGACCGTCGTGGGTACGACGAACCGTCACAGACTCTTCAAAGAAAATTGAGTCTCTGAACTCTGCGACGGACCTGCAGGACGGACTGTCACAGCTATGACGGACCGTCACAGGTTGCGTAATCCCAGGCTGGGTCGGATTTCTGTTTAAGTTTTAAAGGGGCGTTTTGGACTATTCCTGCTATAATTATAAATTTCGTGGGTTAATATTAATAACTCAATTTCTTGGGGGATAAAAGAGGTAACCTTGAGTTAATTAGTGGGTCACTATTGTCATCTTTTAAACCTAATTATATGCTAATTAGGGTAAAAGAAAGAGGGTTTGAATAAGAAAAATAGAAAGAACAAAGAGAGAGAGAGAGAGGATCGAACGAGAAGAGGAGAAACGAAGAGGAAACAAAGCTTTGGGGAATTTGCTTGCTTGATCACTAATCTTCGGTGGAGGTAGGTTATGGTTTTTATACTATTCGTAGTAAACTCTTAATAGAGAATGATATGTATTGGTAGTATTGTAAACCCTTCTATATGCTTAATTGTATGCTTGCATGAATGTGATTATGTGATTGTGATAAAATAAGCAAGATGAAGCTATTGAATCCTAAATCTTGAAGAAACCCTAATTCACCTTGTTAATGATGATGCCTTGGTATAAAAGAAGGCTTCATGAACTAAAGTAATGAGATTGATGATGCCTTGGTATAAGAGAAGGCTTGATGAATTGATAGAATGAGATTAGTGGATCGGAGTGTTACGTTCTGACACATAGTATTAGGGGATCGGGTGTCAAGAACCGACACGTAGAAGTAGGGGATCGGAGTGTCACGTTCCGACACATAGTATTAAGGGATCGGGTGTCACGAACCGACACGTAGAATTAGGGGATCGGAGTGTCACGTTCCGACACATAGTATTAGGGGATCGGAGTGTCACGTTCCGACACATAGTATTAAGGGATCGAGTGTCACGTACCGACACATAGTAGTAGGGGATTGGAGTGTCACGTACCGACACAAGAGGAATAAAGATAATGAATCTGGAAAGATGTTAATATACTCAACCTAATGAACCTAATTCCCAAATGAGTATGGTATTGAGGTTTGAGTCCTCTTGGATGAACATACTTATTGATGATTATAGTACTTGTTGTTGCTACATGTTGAGCATTGTAGTTGATTTATGATATTAACTGATATATACTGTTTTCTATTTTGAGTTGGCCGATGATATCTACTCAGTACTGTGTTTTGTACTGACCCCTACTTGTATGTTTCTTTCTTTGTTATCTGTGGAGTGCAGCAAACGTGCCGTCGTCTTCTACTCAACCGCAACTCTAGCCAGTCTTCATTACACCGGAATTCAGGGTGAGCTAAGGCTTCTAGCTTGGACTGGATCTTCTTCTTCAAGTCTTGATGCCTTGAACTTCCGGCATGGACTAGCTTTTTACTTATTTTAGTTTCTTAGAATGCTCTTAGTTTAGTAATTTGATCATAGATGTTCTTGTGATGATGACTTCCAGATTTTTGGGAAATAATAGATGTTGAGTCTTTAGAAGTTATTGAATTAATTTTCATTAATGAGTTTAAGTCTTCCGCATTACTTTCTGTTGATATTATATTGAAATGTTGGGTTTTGTATTGGTTGGTTCGCTCACATAGGAGGGTAAGTGTGGGTGCCAGTCGCGGCTCGGTTTTGGGTCATGACAAACTTGGTATCAGAGCATTAGGTTCGTTGGTCTCATCAGACAAGAACGAGTCTAGTAGAGTCTTAAGGAATAGTAGGGGGACGCCTTTACTTTTCTTTGAGAGGCTATAAGACTTTAGGAAAATTCCATTCTTTCATTCTTTCTTTCGTGCTATTACTTGGATCCAATTGGTAACTAGGTGATACAAATTGGTATCTGACCATCTTAACTCTATTTCGCAGATGGTTAGAACTAGAGCAACGACCGCGCCAGCACCGACACGGCAAGACAGGATGCATCTGAGCCAGCCACTGGGGCTGTAGCTCGGAGGGGAACAGTGGCGAGAGGCCGTGGAAGAGGTCGTGGGAGGACGTCCTCTAGAGGAAGAGGACAAGCACCTAGCCCACCTAGTACTAGGGCGGTGACTCCTCCACCGACTGAGGAAGTGATAAGAGAGGGTGAGGAAGGGGAGAATGAACCAGTGTAGAACGAGGAATTGCCACCCCAACCTACCCCAGAGATGATCAATCAGGTCCTTGCTTATCTTAGCGGGCTATCTGATCAGGGCCAGACACCTCCAGTGTTTTCTGCACCAGCACCTCAGGTTCCGGAGGTACAACATGCGGCTACTGTGGCTCCCCGCATGTATGACTCATTGGAAATAGGCACGTTTCCTCGTCTGACTACAGGGCCTATAATGACAAATGATCAGCATGAACTTTTCAAGGGTGCTGAATCTGAGGATGCTTACGATTTTCTGGTTGACTGTCATGAGCTACTACACAAGATGGGTATAGTAGAACGGTTTGGTGTTGAGTTTGTGAGTTATCAGTTTCAAGGGAACGCCAAAATGTGGTGGCGGTCACATGTTGAGTGTCAACCAACAGAGGCACAACCTATGACTTGGTCATCATTCTCTAGCTTGTTTATGGAGAAGTATATCCCCCGGACTTTGAGGGATAGGAAAAGAGATGAGTTCATGAGCCTAGAGCAATGTAGGATTTCGGTTACTGCATATGAGGCTAAGTTTCGTGCATTATCTAGGTATGCCACCCAACTTTGTTTCAGTCCACAAGAGCGGATTCGCCGTTTTGTGAAGGGGTTGAGGTCAGAATTGCGGATTTTAGCCTTACAGGTAGCGGCTACGGCAAAATCCTTCCAAGAAGTTGTAGACTTCACCACGACATCGACATCAAAAAGGTTTCGAAAGGGAGGTGAGTTTAATGGTTCTTACTCAAGAGGACAGGGTTCAGGAGGTTACTCAGTCCGACCAATTCAGTCTTCACTACAGACTGTAGTTGGGGGTCCACCTCAGACCGGTCAACACTTCTCTGAGAGACCTATGATTGACTCCAGAGAGTGTTATGGATGTGGGGAGACTGGACATATTAGGAGGAATTATCCAAAACAGAGTTATAGACCCCCAATAGCTAGAGGTAGAGGTGGTCATGGTAGAGGCCGTTATTCTGGAGGACGTGGTGGTCGAGGTAATGGTGGTCACCGAAATGGCCGGGGTGATGGGCAAACTAGAGCCACTACAGCACAACATGGTAGGGGCAACGGGCAGACAGGCGATAGGGCCCATTGTTACGCTTTCCCTGGGAGATCTGAAGCGGAGACATCTGATGCTGTTATCACAGGTAATCTTCTGGTTTGTGATTGCATGGCTTCTGTATTATTTGATCCTGGCTCCACGTTTTCATATGTATCTTCCTCATTTGCTAGTGGTCTTAATTTACATTGTGAATTGCTTGACATGCCTATTCGTGTTTCTACTCCGGTGGGTGAGTCTGTGATAGTTGAAAAAGTATATAGGTCTTGTCTGGTGACTTTTGTGGGGAGCAATACTTATGTAGACTTGGTTATCTGAGAAATGGTTGATTTTGATGTAATTCTGGGTATGACTTGGCTTTCTCCAAATTTTGCGATCTTGGATTGTAATGCTAAAACTGTGACGTTAGCCAAGCCTGGGACAGATCCGTTAGTGTGGGAGGGTGACTACACTTCCACTCCGGTTCGTATCATCTCCTTTCTTCGTGCTAAGAAAATGGTTAGCAAAGGGTGTTTAGCTTTCTTGGCACATCTCAGGGATGACACTACTCAAGTACCTTCAATTGAGTCGGTTTCGGTAGTCCGTGAGTTTCTGGATGTGTTTCCTGCAGATCTTCCTGGTATGCCACCGGATAGAGATATTGATTTTTGCATTGATCTGGAACTGGGTACTCGCCCCATTTCTATACCCCCTTATAGAATGGCCCCAGCGGAGTTAAGGGAGTTAAAGGCCCAACTTCAAGAGTTGTTAAGTAAAGGTTTCATTAGACCAAGTGCATCCCCTTGGGGTGCTCCGGTGTTATTTGTGAAGAAGAAGGATGGGAGTTTTCGGATGTGCATAGACTACCGGCAATTGAACAAGGTAACTATTAAAAACAAGTATCCCATTCCTCGCATTGATGACTTGTTCGATCAGTTACAAGGTGCTTGTGTCTTCTCTAAGATTGACTTGAGATCCGGTTATCATCAATTGAAAATACGGGCAACGGATGTGCCAATGACTGCTTTTCGAACCAGGTATGGGCATTACGAATTCGTAGTAATGTCTTTTGGTCTTACGAATGCCCCTGCTGCTTTCATGAGCTTGATGAACGATATTTTTAAGCCATATCGGGATCTCTTTGTGATCGTATTTATTGATGATATACTGATATATTCCAGGAGTAAGAAGGAACATGAGGAGCATTTGAGAATTGTGTTGGAAGTATTAAGGGAGAAAAGGCTTTATGCCAAATTCTCCAAGTGTGAGTTTTGGCTAGATTCAGTGTCCTTCTTGGGGCACGTGGTTTCTAAGGATGGAGTGATGGTGGATCCTTCTAAGATTGAGACAGTGAAGAATTGGGTAAGACCTACTAATGTGTCAGAAATAAGGAGCTTTGTTGGTTAAGCTAGCTATTACCGCCGATTTGTCAAGGGATTCTCTTCTATTGCTTCCCAATTGACGAACTTGACTAAGCAGAATGTTCCATTTGTGTGGTCGGATGAATTTGAGGAAAGCTTTCAGAAACTCAAGACCTTGTTGACTACTGCGCCAATTCTTACCTTACCAGTAGAGGGTAAGAACTTCATCGTTTTTTGTGATGCATCCTATTTGGGCTTGGGTGCAGTGCTGATGCAAGAGAAGAATGTGATTGCTTATTCTTCGAGGCAATTAAAGGTGCATGAACGTAACTATCCGATCCATGCTTTGGAGTTGGCCGCGGTAGTATTTGCAATAAAGCAATGGAGGCACTATTTATATGGGGTTAAGTGCGAAGTCTATCATCGTAGCCTACAGTATGTCTTTACTTAGAAAGATTTGAATTTGAGACAGAGGAGATGGATGGAACTACTCAAGGACTACGATATCACTATTCTGTATCATCCGGGAAAAGCTAATGTTGTGGCAGATGCTTTAAGTAGGAAGGCAGGAAGCATGGGGAATCTAGCTCACTTGCAAGTTTCTAGACACCCGTTGGCTAGGGAAATCCAAAACTCGGCTAATGACTTTATGAGGCTAGAAGTAAATGAGAAGGGAGGATTGTTGGCTTGTGTGGAGGCAAGATCTTCTTTTCTTGACAAGATCAAGGGAAAACAGTTTGATGATGAGAAACTAAGTCGAATTCGGGATAAAGTGTTGCGAGGAGAGGCTAAGGAAGCAAAAATCAATGAGGAAGGTGTTTTGAGAATTAAGGGAAGGGTATGTGTGCCCCGTGTTGATGATTTGATCCACACTATTCTCACAGAGGCTCATAGTTTCGGATATTCTATACATCCTGGTGCAACCAAGATGTACCGTGACCTAAAGCAGAGGCCCAGAGGAACACTTCAGAGAATGCCCATTCCTGAATGGAAGTGGGAGAGAATTGCAATGGATTTCGTGGTTGGTCTTCCAAAGACATTGGGAAAGTTTGATTCTATTTGGGTAATTGTGGACAGATTAACTAAGTCTGCTCACTTCATTCCGGTCAAGGTGACCTACAATGCAGAGAAGTTAGCCAAAATCTATATCTCAGAAATTGTTCGATTGCATGGAGTTCCACTTCCCATCATATCAGATAGGGGTACGCAGTTTACTTCTAAGTTTTGGAGGACTTTGCATGCGGAATTAGGTACTAGGTTGGACCTTAGTACTGCATTTCACCCTCAGACCGATGGTCAGTCTGAGCGAACGATTCAAGTGTTGGAGGATATGCTTCGGGCATGTGTGATAGAATTTGGTGGTCATTGGGATAACTTATTACCCTTAGCGGAGTTCTCATACAATAATAGCTATCACTCCAGTATTGACATGGCCCCATTTGAAGCATTGTATGGGAGGAGATGTAGGTCTCCCATTGGTTGGTTCGATGCATTTGAGGTTAGACCTTGGGGTACTGATCTGTTGAGGGACTCATTGGAGAAGGTGAAATCTATTCAAGAAAAGCTTTTAGCGGCTTAGAGTAGGCAAAAGGAATATGCGGATCGAAAGGTTAAAGACTTGGAGTTCATGGATGGTGAACAAGTCTTGTTGAAGGTTTCGCCCGTGAAAGGTGTGATGCGGTTTGGAAAAAGGGGTAAGTTAA
Organism: Solanum chilense; assembly: GCA_032847665.1. NCBI lineage: Eukaryota > Viridiplantae > Streptophyta > Magnoliopsida > Solanales > Solanaceae > Solanum > Solanum chilense. The sequence continues at coordinate 37,829,502 of CM064963.1, forward strand.
GTCCAAGGTATATTGGACCATTTGAAGTACTTAAGCGAGTAGGGGAGGTGGCTTATGAATTAGCCTTGCCTCCAGGGCTGTCAGGAGTGCATCCGGTATTTCTTGTGTCTATGTTGAAAAGATACCATGGGGATGGAAACTACATCATTCGTTGGGATTCAGTTCTTCTTGATGAGAATTTGTCTTATGAGGAGGAACCTGTTGCTATTTTAGATAGAGTAGTTCGCAAGTTGAGGTCGAGGGAGATTGCATCCATCAAAGTTCAATGGAAGAATCGACCAGTTGAAGAGGCCACTTGGGAGAAGGAGGCTGATATGCAAGAAAGATACCCACACCTGTTTACAGATTCAGGTACTCCTTCTCGTCCTTGTTTTTCTTATTTTGATCGTTCGAGGACGAACGATGGGTAAATTGGTATCTATTGTAACGACCTGTTTAGTCGTTTGGAGCAGCAGATTTTATTTCTGGAAAAACTATCTGAGTCGACGGAACCCACGACAGACCGTCATGGGCACGACGGACCGTCGAGGGTGCTCGTTCCAAAACACTTAGAATTCTGAAATTTGGGTACTGAAATCGACTCTCTGAAATTTGTGACGGACCTGCAGGACGGACCGTCGTGGGTACGACGGACCGTCACAGACTCTTCAAGGAAAATTGAGTCTCTGAACTATGCGACGGACCTGCAGGACGGACCGTCACAGCTATGACGGACCGTCACAGGTTGTGTAATCACACGCTGGGTCGGATTTCTTTTTAAGTTTTAAAGGGGCGTTTTGGACTATTCCTGCTATAATTATAAATTTCGTGGGTTAATATTGATAACTCAATTTCTTGGGGGATAAAAGAGGTAACCTTGAGTTAATTAGTGGGTTACTATTGTCATCTTTTAAACCTAATTATATGCTAATTAGGGTAAAAGAAAGAGTGTTTGAATAAGAAAAATAGAAAGAACAAAGATAGAGAGAGAGGATCGAACGAGAAGAGGAGAAACGAAGAGGAAACAAAGCTTTGGGGAACTTGCTTGCTTGATCACTAATCTTCGGTGGAGGTAGGATATGGTTTTTATACTATTTGTAGTAAACTCTTAATAGCGAATGATATGTATTGGTAGTGTTGTAAACCCTTCTATATGCTTAATTGTATGCTTGCATGAATGTGATTATGTGATTGTGATAAAATAAGCATGATGAAGCTATTGAATCCTAAATCTTGAAGAAACCCTAATTCACCTTGTTAATGATGATGCCTTGGTATAAAAGAAGGCTTGATGAACTAAAGTAATGATATTGATGATGCCTTGGTATAAGAGAAGGCTTGATGAATTTATAGAATGAGATTAGTGGATCGGAGTGTCACGTTCCGACACATAGTATTAGGGGATCGGGTGTCACGAACCGACACGTAGTATTAGGGGATCGGAGTGTCACGTTCCGACACATAGTATTAAGGGATCAGGTGTCACGAACCGACACGTAGAATTAGGGGATCGGAGTGTCACGTTCCGACACATAGTATTAGGGGATCGGAGTGTCACGTTCCGACACATAGTATTAAGGGATCGGGTGTCACGTACAGACACATAGTAGTAGGGGATCGGAGTGTCACGTACCGACACAAGAGGAATAAAGATAATGAATCTAGAAAGATGTTAATATACTCAATCTAATGAACCTAATTCCCAAATGAGTATGGTATTGAGGCTTGAGTCCTCTTGGATGAACATGGTGGTACTTATTGATGATTATAGTACTTGTTGTTGCTACATGTTGAGCATTGTAGTTGATTTATGATATTAACTGATATATATTATTTTCTATTTTGAGTTTGCCGATGATATCTACTTAGTACTGTGTTTTGTACTGACCCCTACTTGTATGTTTCTTTCTTTGTTATCTGTGGAGTGCAGCAAACGTGCCGTCGTCTTCTACTCAACCGCAACTCTAGCCAGTCTTCATTACACCGGAATTTAGGGTGAGCTAAGGCTTCTAGCTTGGACTGGATCTTCTTTTTTAAGTCTTGATGCCTTGAACTTCCTGCATGGACTAGCTTTTTACTTATTTTAGTTTCTTAGAATACTATTAGTTTAGTAATTTGATCATAGATGTTCTTGTGATGATGACTTCCAGATTTTGGGGAAATAATAGATGTTGAGTCTTTAGAAGTTATTGAATTAATTTTCATTAATGAGTTTAAGTCTTCCGCATCACTTTCTGTTGATATTATATTGAAATGTTGGGTTTTATATTGGTTGGTTCGCTCACATAGGAGGGTAAGTGTGGGTGCCAGTCGTGGCTCGGTTTTGGCAGGTTATAGTTAATAATTCATTTTCAATGTTGTATGGTTTAACTTTTTGTAGCCATTTTATTTCGAATGTAATATTCTGATTTCCTTGGTAAATTTTAAATGGTATAATTAGCGGTATTCCTCCTATAATTACTTCTTTTTCTGTTATTTCTTCATTTGTATTTACTATCGCGCTAGGTAGTCCGGGGCATAATTTTTCTGTTTTTATAATTTCTGTTTCCAATACTAATTCTCTTGTTATATAATTTTCTTCTTGTCCTGTATTTATTAAAATCTTATATCTTCTTTGCTCTATTATTCCTGTTATGAAGTAATGGTATGGTGTTATTTCTTCTTCATCTAATGAATTTTGTTGGATTTCATAGTTTCTTCTAGATGTACTCATTCTTGATGAGGTGGCTCTTGTTAATGTATTTGGTATGATTGAAGTACTTAATCTTTCTTTTACAATTTCTAAGTCTTCTTCTATGTCCATTTCTTTATAGCTATAGTCATTATTGTCTATTACAGTAATTATTTTTTCGAAAGGATTTTCTACTTTTATTTTATTAATTTTATTTCTTGCTTTTACTTTATGTTTTGTTGTTAATATATATAAGCTTTTACATCTTGCTGTGAATATTTTACTTCCTGGTGCTAGCTCTATTCCAGACATCTTCCAATATAATACTAATGACTTATCTATATTCCTATCTGTTAATGCTACTGAATAGTTGGCACTTATTATAAATTTAAATTTTTGATATATTAGGTTTCCTCTTACTGCTCTGATTACGCTTTTCTCTATAGGATGTATAATTCTATCAACTGCTAAGTATATTTCAATAGGTGTATCTATTCCTTCTCTAAAACAAGCTTTTATTAATATTTCTGTTCCTCCTAAATGTAATTATCTTATTTAGTATAGGTATATGTGCTTTTTCTCTTGAATATTTACAATCTACAATAAGTTCTTTCTGGCTAACTACATAGTATTCTTCTTTCTGTCTTTTAAACCAATTTCTTAAGGTAGGTATTTCAAGTACTTTTTCAACACTTAAGTCTATTTCTTTTCCTTTATTTTTTCAAATATTGTATTATCAAATATGATTTTTTGTTCTGATAATTCTTCATTTTGATAATCTTCTTTAGATATGATTTTTATATCATCTGCAGACATTATATTTCTTCATCCATTTCATCTATATCATTATTTTGCTCTTAATTTTCAAATTCTATATCTGATATTTCATATATACTATCATATTTGCTTAATTCATAGTCTATATATTCTATTTGCATATATTCATCATTATCTATGATTACTTCTGCAATTTGTTTTCTTTTTGGATCTTTGGGTAATTTACAATATCTTGCTAAATGTCCTATCTTTCCGCAATTGTAACAAGTACATTGGGATATTTTTCTTTTTTGTCTGTATGGTCTTTTTATTTTGTAATTTTTTACATAATATCTTTGTCTTGGTTTTTTTTATTTATACCTAGTTTTAGTTTTTCTATAATTTTTATATCGCCTAGGTTTTTGCTTTTTATATTTATTTGTACATCCAAACTGTGGTGCTGTTTTATTTTTATAACAGGCTAAATTCTTAATTAGTACTTTCTCCATTTTTAATTTTTCTTTTAGGTTTTCACATAGTTGTATAAACCATTGATGTAAAAATTTTATTCTAGCTTCTAAAGTATCTACTAATCCTTCATTATTCAAATCTTTAATTATTTTTGTACTAAATGCTTCTGGTAATTTCGTAAAATATTGTTGTCTTATTTCTTTTGCTTCATTTATATTGTATTTTGCTTTGTAATAATATTCTTTAAATGAACATGTGTATTCTTCTATGTAACACATTTTACATATAGCTAATTTTGTCATAAGTTGTCTATTTATTATTTTTTCTCTATTTTTTTCTTTTATATCTGTGGTCATACCACCAAATTCATTTCTTATTGCTAATTCCTATTTATCTAGTATATCAATATTTGTTGCTGATGGAGATCCATCTATTTTCTTATCACTTCTAAGTGTTTCTAAACTTTCTGGGGGTAAACTTTCTATCCATAATTTCGTTGTTCCAACAAATATTCTTTCTATATATCTTGGCGTTTCTCTAGGTTTTATTTTATTATCAATTACATGTTTAGATGTATTTCCTATCCATAGTAATATTGCTTTATTTATATCTGTAACACAATCTAAATATAAAAGATTATATTGTTCAGTTATTGGCTTAGGTGTCCATTTTTTATTTAATCTGCTATTCCATATTGCTTTTATTCTATCTGATTGTTCATAATTTTCTGTATAATATGTTGGTGGTGTCCATTTAGGACTAGTTCTAGGACTACTATCCGGGGTTCTAACTCCTGATGTGCTAGGTCGATTCATATCTCATGTGTTTATTTCTAATTTTTTCGGCTTATTTACTTGTTCTAGAATTTCTGTGTATGTTTCACTTATTTCTGAGTTTTGATCATTTATTGTATCTGATTCGTTTGCTTCATCAATTTCATTTACTTCAATATTTTCATTTAATTTTTGTTTTATATCATTTATTTCATTAGTTAATTCGAATTCTTTTTCTTTTTGTTTTTCTTTTTGTTTAATTTCATATAATAATTTTAACTTAGTTAACTCTTGTTCTAATTCACTTATCCTTGTATTTTTTTATTTCTTCTAAATTTTGTACTTCTTGCTTTGCTTGTATTTTTATTTTTTCAATTTCTCTTGATTTATCTATTTCTTCATTTTCTTTTGCTATTCTTATCATAGATGTTAGACTATCTTCTAATTTTGCTGTTTCTTTTTCTAACATTAAATATAAATTATTTCCTATTTTTTATATCGTCTTCCTAGGTTTGAAAATATTATTTTTATCATTAATCCATCTTAATTTTCATATGTCTTTTCATCTACTTGAAACTCTTCTTTATTCATTATAATTTATAAATTATGTTATGTTGTAATTTATCTTCAAGGTGATCTATTTGTATTTCTAAGATAAATATCACTTTTCTTTGTGCTACTACCGATTTTTGACATACTTCTGCTAACATATTTTGTTCAAGTCTATTTTTTCTATGTTCTAACTCTTGCTCTAATTCAGTTATTTTTAATAATTAGTCTTTGTCTATGTTCTATTTCTTTATCCATTAATATTTTTCTATACAAAATTTTAAAAAGTTTACTTAATTTGCTTGGATATTTAAATAAATTTTATCTTATAAATATTATTACTTCTTTTTTGCAAAATTTCAAACCGTTTTGGTTCAATCATTCTTTTATAATTCTAATTCTATTTCATCATATAAATCTATGTCATCTGGTATGATTAATTATGCCCAACTTTGGGTTGTTTCTTCTATTATTTCTAATATTAATAATTTTTCATAAATTATTCTCTTTATGTCAGAATCAAGGACTTTTAATAAATAGAGTACTAATGTCTTGTAATTAACATCATCATTTAACAAATAGGTATTCATTTGTATCATTTGTTTTGCTTTTTAAAGTTTATTCCCTCTAACCTCTTACTTCATTATACTTATTCATCATATTATACTAAAGTTATTTTAATAATCTGTTCTAGTCACTACTATGGTTTTCTTCTTCAATTAGTTACCTAACAGCGCCTCAACTCTGTCTACTCCCCTAAACGGCATTCTTGCCTACCGGTTTCCACCTTAGGATGGCATAGTCTGGGCTTACCTACTCTCAGAATATTTCCATAGCAAACCTTCTAAAGATGATTATCATAACAATACTATAGCATGATGAATATTTATAATTAGTCAAGAGATTATAAGGAATAAAGCAGTCTTAGCTATTCATAAGCATAAATGAATATACCTGTTTTTATAGATCATCCGTCATAGTTGATTTGTTATCCATAGATATTTTCTTAGCATGCCAATTTAACCTTCACACATACTCATCAAACTACAAAACCAACGGAAGCATCAAAACTCACATTTTCTCCCTCAAGCATAGAGATATCATCTCATCAAAGCAATCACTTCAAAAATACTAGATTACAATAAAACATAGAGAGAGATATTATAGAAATAAGTTCTATGAAAGGACATGAGAATGATGAAGAAGGGAAATTCTATTATCCTATAGCCTTCTATCATAGATGTGTCGCGACTCACACCGATGATCGAGACTTTACTAGACGTGGCAATGTGAGACTTTTGGAACCTGAAACCACTTTGATAAACTTCATGCTATGATACCTCATTTTTCACGACTGGGGAGCACCCCCTAGAAGTAACATGGTGTACTTGACCTCTCAGAGTTCTTATACAAGCCCATAGTTATCAGTCATCGCATTTGCATAGGTAAATTAGCGGACAATTTTAAACTTTTCATAGCACTTCATATGCTAGAAACATTACTTCATGTATATAAAATAATATCATGAATTCATATTTAGACTGTAGTCTCTTTTCATAACATAGACTCAACTTTTTTAGAATCCTTTGGGACACAACCCTTATAACATAAAAGAAAGTAAACTATTAAATGACTTTACGATAAGTAAAACGTAGGACATCCATGGAATTAAGGATTCGTTTCCATGAGATTTGGAATCACATGTAAAGCTCCTCACCATTTAATACATCCTTTAAGCATCCATAACCTACTTTTTGTGAAAAAAATAAAGAAAAATGGAGTTAATAAAACAATGCATTATGTCTGATAACCATTCATAAACGTGCATTTAAAAGGGACATTTTCTTGAAATTATACTTCAAGCTTTTTTGACAAAATTTTCATAAAACCTTTATACAATAAGCATTATATCATTTAAATACTTCCTATAAGCATGTTCAATGGTCATCAATGATATAAAATCACACATAGTATTTAAAGCATTTTAGAACTACATTATATTAAGCATTTTCCTTCTTTACAGTGAATATCTTGTTTTACGGTGAATCCTTTTTCTCCTGAACTCCTTCTTCCACCAAGTAACCCTCTAGTGATACTTGGTGCAATGCATCACCTTAAGGAGACAAGGAAGTCGTACATACCACCTACATAAGCAAACATATGCCCTCATATAAGTACAACACAACACAAAGACACCTTCAAGTCAAGATCATAAAACATCACTGTCAACTCTATTCACTATGCACATATACTAATCTCACTTCACCTGGAAACTCATGAAATTTTACTCACAATCCTAATCTATGTCTACTAGTGCAATGTACATCTGAATCCCCATAACCTCACACATACTTAGTAAACCTATAATGATACCACAAGCCTTAACATCCAATTCATATATCAACATAGTGAATGAAAAAATTTTCATTCATGTCAAGCAAGACCTTCATCATATAGTCATTAAGACCAACATATTAATTATAAGAACAAGACAACATCACATAGACCCATTAGGACTCATATCATGTACTTCTTTACAACAAAGACAATTACTACAAAGTTATGTATAAGGAACATATACATAGACACATGCATTAGAACACCTTCCTAGGACTTCCGTCAAGAGCCACTTGTGCAATACATAGGTGAAGACCCAAAACCCCACCTACACTAAGCAAGTACCCTTAGTTTATCCTAGTTAGGGTCCTTACATTACTTCCATTGTCCATTTTAATATAGGGAAACTGTAGCCTTAACAAACACTAACACCATGGTGCGACATGGAATTTCGTGTTGCTGAGACTTACACCAAAGGAATGTGTTCTTACCTAGCCAAGGTAGAACATTAACACATGCTAGTATACTAGTAAAGTCACTTGCTAGATCCTGTGTGGTAAGCATAGTTTATGGAACTAAAGGATATACATACCTTTGAACATGATCATTGTCATTGGATCCTCATCTTATGAGAAAACATGGGTGAATCTTCCTCAAGGAAAGTCAACATCTTATGAGAACCTAATGGTGAATCTGCCTCTAAGGGAAGCCAACACCTCTCAATGCCAAATGTACTTGGTGCTAAGCTAAGTTTCCTTTTTTCAAAAAAGTTTTTATTACATTATTTCATAAAACATAGGCTTAGGATATTGACTTCTGATATGCTTATAGAATATTCAAGCACCTATCTAGTTTTAGGGTAATCTTGAGCACACCATTCAAGGCCCCTCTAATGACTAGATCTTAACAAATGTGTGTATATACATGTGAGTAACCCTTTCACATAACATCTTTATACAACACATATTCATAAAATTATCATGCATTCATATTCATATACATAGGAAACCAAACCTAGGAACTATCCTATCAAGGCACAGATTTGCAATGTATAGACAAGGTCCCATACCCTTGCCCATACTAGTAAACCTATCATGTTATCATATCGAATGGAATACATCCCATGTTTAACATACATATACCTTAGATACATAGTAGTAGACATTAAGTGAATATGAGATCAACCTTTCATTAGACACTATAAACCTTTACGACATTGTAAGCATGCATAATGTGTGAGTGTGTATGTGTACATTGGTTAAAAAGAGAACATAGCGGCTATCAAAAACACATTGAGGAAGCTACCCTCTTAAGACCACTATGCACAACAAAGCATAGACCACACAACCCAATTTAACATAGGAGATAATCTAACGTCACATTACATTCAAGACTCCTGACCTTAGCTATTCACACATTTACATAGGGGTACATAGGTAAGGGATTCATTACCATTATAATTCATCAATGGAAGAACCTACAGTTTAACCTAATATAGATTTTCCCATGCTTATACAATATGCATACAACATAGATCACAACTAGAATAGGAAAGTAGGCATAAGGTCCACATAGTTTGATCATCATAACTAAACACTCATAAGCTCATTAAGTTAACTTCAAGGAAATAATCAAAAAATAAATATATGACAATATACTAAACACCGCATCCATAAGTGGACCATACCACAGAATGCCATACAAGGCTTCATCAACTATCAATACTATAAGAAAAATAGAAAGGAAGATCCATTCTTACCAAATCATCAAACTTTGGTCATCATTAATGAATAAACCTTTTTCATCATAATTTCATGTATAGTGAATTAGTTAAATGTACTTTAATCAATAAACAAACCATGTACAAGTCGCTGCAAAATAATACTACAACCTAATACAATACATCACCAATATACTAGAAGAGTGAGAGGCATAGATAATCAACCAATTTCATTAGTCTTGATAATAAATCATATTTCATAAATAATATATATTTAGGGGAGTAGCTAAAAATATAGAACATTATAGCTAATCATGCTTCATCTACCTTCGAATATAGATCACATCATACACATCACCATATTAAGTCTAAAGGCTAGAATAACCTAAATCAATCCTTACCAATAAATTTGTTATATTTTCATATTGGATAAATTATACCTAATGATCATCACATCACACATGTAGGCAGTATCTAAGAAAATTCACCATAATCCAATCATATAAAAACCATCCTAACGTCAAAATCATAAGTAACTACATGATAGACTAGCCTTATTCAAAACCTTCAAACTACACCCTCATGGATCATTCCTCAAAGATTCATATTCAATATACATACAAGACAGTAGGTATAAGAATTTTAGCATAATTGAATAACAATTCGATATACATGAGATCAAGATCATAAAGCCATACATAGGTTAAAATCGAGTTTGTCAGAGAGCATGGGTTCATCATGAAATTGGATAGAAAATCATGTCCAAATAAGTATATATTAATTAATACATTAATATTATTTTTTTGAAATTAATTTGAGAAAGAACCCAGGGCTCGATTGAAGAAAAAGAGATTTGATCATGGAACTTCTTTGAAAACATTGTAGATGACTATCTTGATGAAAAATTAACTAGAGATGACGGATCACCAAATGTTTATTAAATGAAGAACCCACTAAAAATTGGTGAATAACCCATGGAAATATTATCTACAAATTGACCTTGAACTTCACCTTCAATTAAGGTTCCTAGAGAGGATGTTTTTTGAGAAGAAGGTTTAGATTTTGAATCGAGGATTGGGTATGTGATATTTACGTTTTTAACAAACGTAATATACCCAAAAATAGGGAAATAAACCGTATAGGTCTATTTTAGTGCGTGGGGTTAATTTCCCATTCACCCTATAATTAGGCAGCGTGCATGGCAGTAATTGAAGCCTGCATCGACGGTTAGCCATCGACGCCACGTTGTGGCATCCGCCGTTTGTTCTTAGGATTTTCTTTGTCTGAGACTTCCCTAGGTTATGTGTCAATTGATGCCTCCCCATCGACGGGGCATCAGTCAAGTGACAAGGCACCGTTTGGCTTAGTCGATTTACACAACCAAGGTAGTGTCTCGACAACCTTTGGGTAATTATTGAGGGCCTCTTGTGGGGCCCTTCAAGAGTCGTACCCAGATGTATCTAACGTGAATATACACCTTAACATGTTGAAGACCTTCAATGAAATTTTCACCTAAAATGAACACGTAAGTCACATCAAAACATGCAGGCCACACTCAGGACATAGATGAAAGTCTCAAGGGCTAACTTTCGAACATCTTGAACGTTCTTGGATGTTTGACCTCCAAACTTCATAAAACTTAATGTAAAACCTAAAACATCATTAAAACTTATTTAAGGAACTCGTAATCACATGACACCATTTAATGCTCATAAAACCACATAAGGCCCCTTAGGTGACTAGTCGCCGAACGTCTTGGTCGTTCCTTGAACTTTGACTTCCGAATGATCTCAAATCACCCATTTATATTTTAACTCACTTAATTAACATGTTAAAATCTTTTAGTAACATGTGAGGATCGATAAACCCTAACTCATTTTTGGGGGTCTTTGAATTAAATAATGATCGGTGCATGGATGAAGAAACACAAAGCTTTGTGATTTCACTTACCTCATATGGGTTAACCCTTGGGTAAATATGCAAGTGAAACTCTAGAACATGAAGAAGTTTTGGCTCTTTCTCCTTTTTTCTCCTCTTTTGTCCTCGCTTCTATTCTGTAAAAGCCCTAGCATAATTTTATAAAGCCTAACAGAAAAAATTAGACACTAATTATAATACTAATAATGAATTATGTTAATGACCAAAATAACCCTCTAAAATACAAGTGGCTGTCATTGTTTAGATAACCCAACTTAAAACAACTATGTCTCACTCATTCAAACCCCAAAACTAGTAAACTCAGTAGCAATTGAAAGATAATTCAAAAACCATTAATTTGATATCTCCTAGACCACCTAATATATCGTGTACATAGAGTTATAGTTGTTTGAAGTTGAACAAAAATTCATAATTAACATAACTTGCCAAAATTTCCAAATGTATTTATTTCAAAAAATGTCTTTGTAATTTTTGTTTTTTTAAATAGCGAGGTGTTAAAATATCTCCCTCACGAGAAAATTTATCCTCCAACAAGATTACTCTTAGTAGGATGAGATTATAACATCTAATATTCAACTCAAACACCCACCAAGAAAAATGTAAATACAACATGCCAACTTAAAACAAATGCCAAGAAAAGGATTAGTAGCTTTGTTTAGAATTTCTCACGGCTCAAAGAGATATGGTTGCATCTTATTCTTCTTTTTAAGTAGCTTCCTCAATAAATTGATTTCCCTACAGAACATTGGTTGCTACTTCTTCATTGGTTCTTAACATCACAACCTGATGGTCTAGAATCTGAACGAGAATCTCCTCTTAAGATAAGCTATTCTTAGTATCAATATATTAAGCATTTATGATGTGTAAGGGATCACCCATACACTTTTTCAACATGGAAATGTAAAATACATGATGGATCGCTGCTAACTCATTGGGATAGTTCTAGGTCATAAGATACATTGTGAATCCTCTTGAACATTCTATAAGGACCAATATATCGAGGACTAAGTTTCACCTTCTTACCACATCTCATAAAACTCTTCATAGGTGTATATTTCAAGTAAAAAAACACTTCAAACTCTATGTCTTTTCTCCTAACATGTTAAAAGGATTTTTGATTACTATGCATTGTTTTCAATCTCAATTAAATAATCTTAAATTTTTCCATAACTTGATGAATTATGTCTTGTCCTATAATCCCAGATTCACAAACTTCAAACCATACATTAGGAGATCTGCATTGTCTCCCATAAAGAGCCTCATACGAATCCATTTGGATGCTAGAGTAGTAACTATTGTTATATGAAATCCCAATGAGGGGTAGGTGATCATCCCAATTACATTTGCAAAATAACTCATAATACCTCAACATATCTTTGAATAGTTTGATAGTGTGATCTTCTTGAACATCATTATGAGCAGGAAAAGTGGTACTCAAGTTTATCTTTGAACCCAAACCCTTCTGGAATGACATCAAAAATTATGCCCCTCTATTTTAAATGATTGACATCGGAAATCCATGAAGTCTAACTATATCTTCAAGGTATAAATTACCATAGTCCTCTGATGAATGAGTAGTATTTATCGGCAAAAAGTGGGTTGATTATTCATTATTTCTTCAATCACACAAATGGAATCATGTTGTCTGCGAGACCACGAAAAAAAATTTAGTAAAATCCATATTGATCATGTCCCAGTTCCATACAAGAATCTCCATTTTCTGAGCCATACCACAAGGCCTCTAATTCTCTACCTAAATTTTTTGGAAACTCATACACTTCGCAACGAACTCTTCAATTTCATTTTTCATACAACTCCATAAATAAACCCCTCTCAACAAGATGTTTTAACTTCTCTTTAAAAATTTTCAAATCTGTTGGAGACATTCTATATCGCAAAATAGAGATAGAACGAGTATCAGGAGGAACATCTAAACTGAAATCTATATTTCTGTCCAGATGAACTCTGAGAAAATCGTCTCAAAAGACCAAGGGAAACTTACTAACAACAGAAACTGACTGAATAGGAGGTGTCTCGGCATTAGAGTCATTAACACGAACTAGGTGATAGACAAAAACCATGAAAACTAACTTTTTTGCGTTAAGGTACAAAATAAAATGACCTATACAGATTGCTAAACTACCCTTATGCTCTAAAATTGGCTCATTGGGAAACTTAAACTTTACAACTAGAGTTGTACAATCAACTAAGGTATAGGATGAATGAAGTCAGTACATAGCTAAAATGACTCAAAATCTACAAGATCTAACTCAACTAAGCTTTCCATGGTATTATTCTGATGGACATAAATAGTAATCATGATAAACTCTCTTATCTTGATTATACTCACCAACAGGTGTAGAAACACTGAAGGGTTCAAGAAGTTGTTGAGGAACAATACAAAAAATCATTGCAACAAAAAGACTCACAAAAGAGAGAGTAGCTCATGGTTCTAGGAAAATATAAACATCAAAAGTTCAGAGTTTTTGCATACCAGTGAAAACATATGGAGAATGTTGTTGCTCTTAGAGAATAGTGATAGGATAAAGACAATTTTTGTCCTTCAATAGTCCCCCGAATTAGCTCCTCTAAGTGAATATATATCTAGTGGAGTAACTAAAGTAAATTTGTCTCTAGTGCCGCTATTTGTACCACTCTACATGTTCTTAGGGCGATATTTTGTAAAGTTACTCTCTAGACCATACTTAAAGCAAATAGTGGAACACTCATGACACGCTCCTGGTGATTTCTACCATAGTACGTATATGTTAGACACAGTTACCTCCTTATGTCACATTACCTTGACGCTGTGTGGACTAGCTCTAAAACTCTATGAATTATGATTATTGAACTCACCTTTTTTCCTTGAGGAAGGCGCACTAGAAGATGACAGATCAAGTCCTTTTTCCTTTTGTTTGAAGGAAGAATTGTTTATGTTCCTCTTTTGCATCCCAGACTCATTCATAGATGTCTTATCTTTCTTTTAATGGAAAACATTTTTATCTCTCTGCTTATCTTCCTTAACTTGTTTCTTATGAATCATCACCCTTTCTATGTCCATATCCCATATAAGCATAGGTACCTTGCGCTCTTTACTTGACAAACGGACAATACATCAATAAACAAACTCATCATTCTCCTTGTATCAGGAACAAACTCTAGAGTATAATGGAAACTTGTGCGAACTTAAGGCTATGCTCAGGCACACTCATAGATTCTTTCATAAGAGTAATGATATCTTGTACCTTTTCTTCTCTCTTTCCCGGTGAAAGAAACTCCCCAAAAAGGCCTCCTCAAACATATCCCAACTCAAGAATGGTGCACCATCATGTCTACCCTTCTACCACTAACCAAACCAAATTCTAGAGACATTTTGAAGTTGGTATGCATCTTGCTCCAGTCTTTCAACATCACTAACATGCATAATCTCACTAACCTTCTAATGATCTCCAACAAATCATTTAGGATCCCATGTGAAAGTTGAACCCAATGAACCTTAGAGAATTAATCATTAAGAACTCGTAGATCCTTGAAGTATCAAACCCTTTTCTATTGAACCCCTCTATGTTGCCTAACTTGATTCGTCAAAGTTTGAATCTACATTGAAATAGCTTTCCGACATTCAGTTTAGTGACCTCCCTTAGGGTTTCTGTCACGACCCAAAACCGAGCCGCGACTGGCACCCACATTTACCCTCCTATGTGAGTGAACCAACCAATCTAACCTTAACATTTCAATGTATAACAACAGAAAATAATGCGGAAGACTTAACTCATTAATAAAAACCAATTCAATAACTACTAAAATTTAACATCTATTATTCCCCAAAATCTGGAAGTCATCATCACAAGAACATCTATGATCAAATTACTAAACTAAAAATGTCTAAGAAGCTAAAACAAATAAAAGCTAGTCCATGCCGGAAGTTCAAGGCATCAAGACTTGAAGAAGAAGATCCAGTCCAAGCTAGACGCATTAGCTCACCCTGAATTTCCGATGTAGTGAAGACTGGCTAGATTTACTGTTGAGTTGAAGACGACGGCCCGTTTGCTGCACTCCACAAATAACAAAGAAGAAAACATAAAAGTAGGGGTCAGTACAAACCACGGGTACTGAGTAGATATCATCGGCCAACTCAAAATAGAAAATAGTATATATCAGTTAATATCATAAATCAACTATAACTCAACATGTAGCAACAACAAGTACTATAATCATCAATAAGTACCATCAAGTTCATCCATGTGGGCTCAAGCCTCAATACCATACTCATTTTGGGAATTAAGTTCATTATGTTGAGTATATTAATACCTTTCAAGATTCATTATCTTTCTTCCTCTTGTGTCGGTACGTGACACTCCGATCCCCTACTACTATGTGTCGGTACGTGACACTCCGATCCCCTAATTCTACGTGTCGGTTCGTGACACCCGATCCCCTAGTAATATGTGTCAGTACGTGACACTCCGATCCCCTACTACTATGTGTCGGTACGTGACACTCCGATCCCCTAATTCTACGTGTCGGTTCGTGACACCCGACCCACTAATACTATGTGTCGGAACGTGACACTCCGATCCACTAATACTATGTGTCGGAACGTGACACTCCGATCCACTAATCTCATTCTGTCAATTCATCAAGCCTTCTCTATACCAAGGCATCATCAATCCCATTACTTTAATTCATCAAGCCTTCTTTTATACCAAGGCATCATCATTAATGAAGTATATTAAAGTTTCTTTCAAGATTTGGGATTCAGTAGTTTTCATCATGCTTGTTTTATCAAAATCACATAATCATATTCATACAAGCATACAATTAAGCATATAGAAGGGTTTACAATACCACCAATACATATTGTTCGCTATTAAGAGTCTACTACGCATAACGTAAAAACCATAACCTACCTCCACCGAAGAATAATGATCAAGCAAGCAATTCCCAAGCTTTGGTTCCTCTTCGTTCGATCCTCTCTCTCTCTCTGTTCTTTCTCTTTTTCTTATTCAGAACCCTCTTTCTTTTACCCTAAGTAACATATAATTAAGTGTAAAATATGACAATAATACTCCACTAATTAACTTAAGGTTACCTCTTTTAACCCCCAAGTAATTAGACTTATTAACATTAACACTCTAACTTTATAATTAAAGCAGGAATAGTCCAAAACGTCCCTTAAAACGTGTAAAGAAATCCGACCCAGCCTGGGATTTGCGCAACCTGTGACGGCCCGTCGTGCCTGCGACGGTCCGTCATGCAGGTCGTCGCAACATATTAGAACTCTATTTTTCACTAAGGATTCTGTGACGGTCCGTCACACCTGTGACGGTCCGTCCTGCACTTCCGTCACGACGTTCAGAGAATCGTTCCCTGTACCAAATTCTCAAGAGTTAAAGTGTTTTGGAACGGTCTATCACGACTGTTCGTCGTAGCTGTGATGGTCCGTCCTGCAGGTCCGTCACAAATTACAAAGAGTCAATTTTAGTACACAATTATCAGAGTTCTAAGTGTTCTGAAACGGGACACCCTCGACGGTCCGTCGTGCCCATGACGGTCCGTCGTGGTATCCGTCGTCTCAGCCAGTTTTTCCAGAAATAAACTCTGCTGCTCAAAACGACCAAATAGGTCGTTACAAAATCATAGAATCACAATCATCACCTACCTCAAAATAAGCTTGAAACCCTAAGAAGCTTGATCTTGCCCTTTTCGGATTCGTTTCACTTGTTCTTGGTCTACAAACAATCATAGTAACACATGAATCAACAAACAATCGCTAATTACCCGAAACTATAATAATTCTATGAACACTAGATCATACACATGATCCCAAGTAACCAATTTAGGGTTGTTTCCACCATAGAATCTACATCAAAACCCTCCCCCAACAATATTAATTCATTATATTACGTTCTACAGAATGAAAAATGGATTCAGGAAGTGAAAAGCTTATTTTTAGCCTCAAGAATGGTGAAAAACGAGTAAGAGTCTCCTGAGTTCGTTTCTTAGCTCTAAAAGACGAAAAGTACATAATAAAGTCATTTAGGAGTTTATTAACGACCTTACGTCACGTCGAGCCCGCCACAACGGCCCTCAACCCCAGTGTAGCGGCTCCTCCAGAACGGCAAAAATCCCCACCAGGGCGGGTTGCACGAGACAAAGAGTTATTTCAAAAATTCCAAGAATACCATTTCACAACACACCCCTGAGCCACGACGCTCAGAAAATATTATATACACTAAGATTGATTTCGTGAGTTCTACTCGCTCAAATTCAATTTCATAAATTCGTACGGATTCTTTAACGAGTTATCTAACTACTCATGAAATTAAAAACATAAATAATTCATCCGATTTTTACCAGATTTCCCTACACCTTAATGACACCAAATTCGTCAAAATCTTGACTAGGTTGAAAAATCTCAAGTTACTACGAAAAAGCTTTTCGATCCCAAATTTTTCCCGTTTGCTTTTTTTATAACATCGAAAACTCAATTAAAACAAACCTAGCTAAATTTAGATTGCATACCGCATGACTCATTTGAGGGTGGCGCTTTTCAACAAAATTTTCTCCATATCCAGGATTCGAACCCAAGACTTTTGGTTGAGGATGAAGCAGTTCCACTATTACACCACAACCCATGAGGGTCCTAAATACTTTATTATACACTCAAAATTTTCTATTATCATAATTATATTCATTTAGAAATTTCTGACAGCTATAAGGATTGATTAGTACATACATATAATAATATTTGACATTAACATAGATACATGTATTTTACCTAAAGCCTGTTGTTTTAAATATTATAAAAAAATAACAAAATTGTTTAAAATTTTTAAATCTCAAAGATATGCAGACTTCACTAAATAACAAAATTGTTCCATAGCATAGCATAATTGTGGTTATCTAAGGTATATGAGATATATCTGAAATTATATCCATGTCCTGAGTTTTGAATCGATACATATTGCAATATTTGACAATAAAAATTACAGTTACCAACAAGACAAAATGTGATAAAAATTAACGACGATAATGATAGCAACAACAAAGAAGAACAAGTAAATGGAAGAAGAGAAAAGAAATGAAGAAGAAGAAAGTGTAACGACCTGTTTAGTCGTTTTGAGTAGCAGATTTTATTTCTGGGAAAAACTGTCTTGGTCGACGGATCCCACGACGGACCGTCATGGGCACGACGGACCGTCGAAGGGGTCTCGTTCCAAAACACTTAGAATTCTGAAATTTGGGTACTGAAATCGACTCTCTGAACTTCGTGACGGAATGGCAGGACGGACCGTCGTAGGCACGACGGACCGTCACACATCTTCCACAGAAATTAAGTCTCTGAACTTTGTAACGGACCTGCAGGACGGACCGTCACAGTCATGACGGACCGTCACAGGCTGCGTAATCCCAGGCTGGGTCGGATTTCTGTTAAATGTTTTAAGGGGCGTTTTGGACTATTCTTGCTTATAATTATAAAGTTAGTGGTTTAATATTAATAATTTAATTTCTTGGGGGTTAAAAGAGATAACCTTGAATTAATTAGTGGGTTATTTTATCATCTTTTATACTTAATTATATGCTAATTAGGGTAAAAGAAAGAGGGTTTTGAATGAGAAAAATAGAAAGAAAAGAGACAGAGAGAACGAACGAGAGAGAGAGAGGAAGAACGCAGCTTTGGGAAGATAGTTTGTTGATTACAATTCTTCGGTGGAGGTAGGTTATGGTTTACACTATTTTCATAGTAAACTCTTAATATCGAATGATATGTATTGGGTGATTATGTAAAATCCTCTATATGCTTGATTGTGTGTTTGCATGATGTGATTATATAATTGTGATGAATTAGCATAATGAAGCTATTGAATCTTAAACCCTAAAATTTACTTTGTTAATGATGATGCCTTGGTATAAAAGAAGGCTTGATGAACTAAAGTAATGAGATTGATGATGCCTTGGTATAAAAGAAGGCTTGATGAACTAAAGTAATGAGATTGATGATGCCTTGGTATAAAAGAAGGCTTGATGAATTAAAGTAATGAGATTAGAGGATCGAGTGTCACGTTCCGACACCATGATAGTATATGGATCGGGTGCCACGTTCCGACACCAGGATAGTATATGGATCGGAGTGTCACGTTCCGACACCAGGATAGTATATGGATCGGGTGCCACGTTTCGGTACCAGGATAGTATATGGATCGGAGTGTCACGTTCCGACAACAGGATAGTATATGGATCGGGTGCCACGTTCCGGTACCAGGATAGTATATGGATCGGAGTGTCACGTTCCGACACCAGGATAGTATATATGGATTCCGGTACCAGGATAGTATATGGATCGGAGTGTCACGTTCCGACACCAGGATAATATATGGATCGGGTGCCACGTTCCGGTACCATGATAGTATATGGATCGGAGTGTCACGTTCCGACACCAGGATAGTATATGGATCGGAGTGTCACGTTCCGACACCAGGATAGTAGTAGTGGAGCGGAGTGTCACGTACCGACACAGGAGGAATAAAGATAATGAAATCTTGAATTATGATTATATACTAAATCTTAAAGAACTAATTCCCAAATGAGTATGATGGGGAGGCGTGAGTCCTCATTGATGTGCTTGGTGTTGTGACCAAGGGTTATGGTAATTGTTAATGTCGCCTGTTAAGAATATTAGCTGATTTTATGTTATTATCTGATATATACTGTTTTCTATTTTGAGTTGGCCGATGATACCTACTCAGTACTTGTGCCTTGTACTGACCCCTACTTATATTTGTTTTTCTTTGTTAATTGTGGAGTGCAGCAAACGTACCGTCGTCTCCAACTCAACCGCAACTCTAGTCAGTCTTCATCAAGCCAGATTTCAGGGTGAGCTATTGCTTCTAGCTTGGACTGGATCTTCCTCTTCATGTCTTGATGCCTTGAACTTCCGGCATGGACTAGCTTTTTATTTATTTTAGCTTCTTAGATACTCTTAGATTTAGTAATTTGAGGATAGATGTTCTTGTGATGATGACTTCCAGATTTTGGGGACTCTTTAGAAGTTATTTATTGGTTATATTAATGAGTTTAAAGTCTTTCGCATTATATTCTGTTTATTATGGTTGAAATGATTGGGGTTTAGATTGGTTGGTTCGCTCACATAGGAGGATAAATGTGGGTGCCACTCGCGGCTCGTTTTGGGTCGTGACAGAAAGAAAAGAAGAAATATGGAAAGAGAAGTAAAGAAAGAAGAAGAGGAACAAATAAAATCTTTTAAGAAGAGAGAACTTTTCAAATATTTCGAAATTAGAAATTGGGTTTATTTTAAATATTTTAAAAGTTTAGAAGTTTTAAATATAACATTTTAGACCCCAATTATCCTAATCACTAATTAAAAAAAGCTTGACTTGGTCAATCTTTTTTCGTCAATTTTAATTTCTAACACTTTATTGTCGCCTCTTCTTCAATTTACTTGAGACACTAAGTCAAGACTTCTAAGCCTATAAATATGAGGGTATGTCTCATTTTCTAACTTAATTTAAAACATTTCTTCATATGGTGTCAGCCATCATAAGCTAAAAGAGAGAGAGATTCAACTTAGTTTGTTTTCTGTTACGGGTTGCTAGGGGTGGACATAAACACCAAAAAATCAAAACACCAAATTGAACCAAATTTTTTTAATATTTCGGTTTTCGACGTACATTTTTATTTTTTTTTATTCGATTTTGGGTACATAATTTTTTATTTTTTGGTACATAATTATTTAATTATTTATGTTAAATAATTTTTTTTAAAAAAGAAAAAAAAATTGAAAAGTGAAAAGTAAAAGCTACTTTATACTTTTTTAACTTTTAGTCTTTTGTACTTTTACTTTATACTACTTTATAGAAATCCTAATCTGAAAATAATTCATCTTCTTCATTCTTCCAAGTTCTATAGTTCCATACTTCCAAGTTTCTTTCAAGTTTTTCTTATTTCATTTTTTTGATCTATTTTTTGTCAATTTTTCGTCCGTTTTCCATACATAAAAAATTGTTTAAAATTGATATACATAATCAAGACAAGTGATGACCTTGATGTGAATCAAACAAAAAAATTGTAAAGTTTAAAATTTTAAAAAGCTCACTAAGCAGGCCCATTAAAAATCAAATAGAAATAATAAAAACCGAATCGAATCAAAATATTTTGATTTGATATTCGGTACACATTTTACAAGAATTGAAAATTAAAAAAAAATGGAAAAAAAAAGAAATCGAATCGAAATACCGAATGCCCACCCCTACTAGATGCTATGTGGATGAAGATTCAAACTTTTTTCTTCATTTATTTCATTATATTATAGATGTTCATTGTCTATAAAATTATTATAGTTGTGTTTCTCGATCAATCTAAAATTTGGTATCAGAGCATATTACAATATATTTATGATCATATTCGTAAATATATTGAAGTACTAATTCACTGCAAATTTGATCGCAATTGATTTAGAGGCATAAACCCTAATATAAAGTTCTTGTGTCATGATTGTTAGATCTAAATTCAATTTGTAGTTTATAGAATCTTAATTTATTCATGTTCAGAATTTTAAATTTATTTAATATGCTCTGATATCAAGTGTTAGATCAATTGAAAAATACATTAACAATAATAATATAGATCGAGACCACCTAAAATATAGTAAAATTAATATATAAAGATAAACACAATATGCATTAATATTGTTGAGTTATTTTACATTCTATAAATGAGTTAATTCTCCCTTTATATGAATTAAGTATAATGCAAAGGATACAAAATCAATTACGTTACGAAAGAGATAAACATACATATCTATTTCAAAATTAATTTTTTTTACGTAAATGTAATGTAATGACTCTTTAATATCATTTACATCACAATCCGCTTATCAAAATTAATTTACTTCTTTGTAACTCATCCCCTTGCAAATTCGATATAAGAAGTGTCTTTGGTAACATAAGATAAAACACCAAAAAGAAAAGAAAACATCTTCCTATTTTCTTTTTCTTAAAATATTTTTTAATAAGTGATCTGGACAACCTCCAAATTTCAGTTACGAGTGTACCTATTTGAAATATTGTGAAATCTTGGAGAATAATCGGCTATAACAATTTACATCGGAATCGAATAAAAATCATTTCCAAAATATTGGCTTACCAAGACATAACATTTGTGATAAGTTATTTTCTATTTTGTAATAACTCTTGTCCAGTATCAATATTGTGGTACCCAACAAATATTATTGTTTTATGATGTGATCAACAAAAAGTTAAATATAATATTATAATTGAAGAATATTAATTATCTACATCATATAGTTATACCAAACTAAAAAAAAAACACTAAATTAAAGTAATATGCATATTATTTAATCATTATTATATGTTTGATAATATATATATAAGAAATATATTTTATATTTACTGAATCTGATATAAATATCCGATATATATAATTTTATTATCATTGGTTATTGAGATTTTTCATACTAATCATATATATATATATATAAATATATATATATATATATATATATATATATATATATATAATTCAATTATATTTGAATCAATATGCTTCAAGAATCATTTTTTAAAATAATACGTCCATTGAATGATTCTTGTAAAAAATGATTCTTGAAGCATATTGATTCAAATATAATTGAATTATATATATATATATATATATATATATATATATATATATATATATATATTCAAAATTAATGGTTTATTTGAATTTCATTCATTAAAATATTTTTTTAATTTATATAATCAAATTATATTTTAATCAATAGATCCAATATATAATACAATTAATCCAATCCTGCTCAAGTTATTATTATAAAATTGTTTGAGGAAAGAAAATTCTTAAATTAACGATGAGGTCTAAATTATACTATATGTCAAGTAATAAATAATACTTAAAATGTTAAAATTATATTAATTAAATTATAAATTTCATCCAAAATAATAAACAATCAATCATGTAGATACAATTTTCATTTAAAAATGGCGTTTGACTAAAAAATAAAAGACTCTTGTCATCATAAGCTTAATTTATATTTCATATTTATTTTCTTTGGGTGTGTTTGACACTATGAAAATCATTTTTTGAAGAAATTATTGAGAAAAATATTGTTTAACACGAATGAAAAATAAAATAGATATAACTTAATAAATGAATCGGCAGAATTGTAGAAGGTCTTGATGAAATATTTGAATATTATTAATTATTATTAACAATTTATTGTTAATTCTAGTGAAGTCTAAATATTTATTTTGACCATAGAAGAATTTTTTGGTGTTTAATAATAATAATAATAATAATAATAATAATAATAACAATAATAATAATAATAATAATTTATTTCATGTAAATATTGATTGGATTTGTCTATGGCTTAGACCCAAGCATTTTGATATGATTTATTTCATGTAAATATTGATTGGATTTGTCTATGGATTAGACCCAAGCATTTTGATATGAGTTTAAATCCAATGCATTGTTGATATAGAAATATTTATGTAATCAATTAACTTATGAGATGATTATATATAAATATCTATAAGCACTAAATGGTAGCTTAACAAAAATCGTAACTAATATGTATTACAAATTTTATTTCTTTAAGACTGGTAAAAAATCATTGATAGTAAGAATTTTTATAATATTACTTTTTTTTTCTTTATTAATATGAAGGTGCATAAATTGAAATATATATCTGATTATTAAGATATATTTGTAAACTCAAATTTTAATAAATAATAATTGTTATTTTAGCAGTATCTAAATAAATAGATAACTGTGTTAAAGATAATTTTTCAAAAGTATTTAATGTAGATAATGAAAATCAAGAAGAAATGAAGAAACTATTTTGATCAATTACTCAATTTAATCACGATAATAACATTTTAGACCTCCACTTGTGTATATATGATAAATTTTTTGTAGTTATATTCATGAATTAATCATAACATAAAATTCCATGAAAGAGTGTACACTTAGAAATACGATAAGAATAATAGAGAATTTATTCGAATTTTCTGCCTAATAAATGTTTGATGAAGGTTGTATTCTTGTAAAGGTGGGTCGATGAAAAGAAGAAAATGATAATAGTAATTATACAATAAAAGATGATAGTTGTGATTATTGATAGTGTTAGGCTTCATTTATTTGCATTCAATGGAGGTCTGAATCTTATTTTTGATTTAGCCTATTAAGTGCGTTTGGTTTTTAAGTCTGAATCTGAATCATCCAGATTAATCTCATTAAGTTCATTTGTTTTATATTTTAAAAAGTCTTTTAATGGGTTTGAAGAGTTCTGAACGAATCAGATCCTAACAACATGCAGACTCATTTAATAAATTATCAAATAATAAATTACCGCTTCTCCGCTTTGGACATGCCTTTTATCTCATAACTAAAAAAATTCTTTCTCTTTCTCAATCAAACACCATTTTCCCCTCATGAACTGGTAATTTTCGTAAATTCTTTCAAGTATTTTTTTCTATATTAATAATTTTTTTTGTATTGACGTGTGTCAAGAACAATGGTAGCAATAATATTTTTGGTGTATTATTGTTTATCAAGATTTACGAATGAAAAGATAGTACTCCAAATCATTATTATCAAAACTTTTAAAACTTTTTTTAATCAAAAGTGATACGTTTTGTTGAAATGAAATTTTAATAATATTTTATCAATATAATGTTCAATTTCACATGCACATTCACATATTGAAAACAAACGACATTAATTATTTAGTATTCAGATTTAGAGACTACATTTTAATATTCAGATATGTATTAGAATCAAAACACCCGAATTTTAATATAAATCTTAATATTCAGATGTGTATTCAAATTCAAACCTCTTAATCTTAAGGAAAACAAATGAGGACTTAGTATGTAATTGCATATTACAATTAAAAATTAATAATTACATAATTATAAATAATAAAATTGTGCTAAAACCTCATTCTATCACAATTTTTTTATGCACTAATATATTAATAATTTTAAGATTTTGTACAAAAATCATGATCTCGAATCATTCAACTTCATACTTTAAATTTTATTATCATTTTAATCATGACCTTTCATAATTTAACAACGAAATCTACACCATATTTTTTTTAATCTTCACATGTAAATATAATATAAATTACAGTTGGGTGGTTGAAATTTCTTCTCTCTTATTTGAAATTTTCAAATTTTTTCTAAAAATAGACTAAATTTAATACGTATATCAAATATCGACGAGTACCGTGTGAAATACGTTTGCAAGGAGTGGACTTAGGCTTCTACTCCCCAAAGCAAAACACACCCTAAAAAAATCTTCAAACTCCAAAAAATGACAAGAACACCAAATAGAAAGAAATTTTAAAAATAGAAACAAAAATTCATAAAATGTGATTTTTTTTTAACTTTCACCAAAATCCAAACTGGAAAAAAATAGGGTTTTTTTTCATAGCAACCCCCTCCCCCCACCCCATCCCCCCACCCCCACCTTCCCTCTTCCTTCTTCCAAAAAAAGTCTCTTTGACCACCACCATCATCAACCCCCCCACCCCCCTCTCTTTCTTCTCTTCTTCCTCCTATCTACTTCAAACTTTCTTCTTAAATCTCCATTATTGTTTTCACATTCTCATCAAATAGGGGGGTTTCTCTTTTTCTTTTGATTATATGTACAAATACAACAATACCCAATTCTTGATTTTTGTTCATTTGTCTAATGATCTAAAAAAGATTGCATTTTTACATCATTTGACAAAATGGGTAGTTGTTTTTCAAGCTCCAAAGTTAGTGGCTCAAATAGCAATACCCCTTCAGCCAACAATACCACAGCAAACACAAGCACAGCGGTAAATGCTCATCAAAACCGCAGGGAAACCTCAAAAGCACCTTCAACAACGGTTGTTAATCCAAGAAATCAAGAAGGGTGTAGAGATAAAGGTAATATTAACCAGAAAAATCAACAAAAACAACCTAGGAATTCACAGCAGAATGTTAAACCAAGTTCAAGAAGACAAGGTGGGGTTATTCCTTGTGGGAAAAGAACAGATTTTGGGTATTATAAAGATTTTGAAAAGAGGTATACAATTGGGAAATTGTTGGGTCATGGTCAATTTGGTTATACATATGTTGCTACAGATAAATCTTCTGGAGATCGTGTGGCTGTCAAAAGAATTGAGAAAAACAAGGTATTACCATATCAAAAAAAGATTATGTTTTCTTCTTTTGTGTAGCTGATTTTGTTTTTCCTGGTTAATCTTTGCTTAGTTGGTTAGCTGCCTCGACTTTCATCCTTTTGACGAGTGTTTGATTCCGCACCTTGCAATCCCGTTGCCTAAAGTATAAAAACTTCATTTTTCCTACTGATTTTCACATGTAGGAGTTGTGGACAGTTTTTGCTATTAAGTTCTAGAGGATTGTTTTTGAATCTATTATGTGTTTCTGAGATGTTAGATTCTAACAGAGATATTTGGAAGATGGCAGTCATCACTGATTCTGAAATCCTCTGTAGGCACATCTTGTTCTTGTTGACTCAGTCTTAGGTTGTTAGAAAAGTATATCCATCAGCCAATCTAGTGTTTGTTTTGTTGGTAGATGCCTATGTTTTCTTAGTGCTGTCTCATTCTACTGTACTTGCTTTTTCTTCCTGAAAAGGAGTATCTTTGGTGGAATCTTGATTTTTCCTGCTTAAGTAGTTATTTTAGATGGTTAATTGGCTATAGACTGAATCTGGCCATGTAAACAGACATCATATTTGAAAAACGTAGCTGCACTTGGTGTTTAATTGTCTTTTGGGGATTGTGGACTTGTAGCAATCTGAAGTCAACGAATTTCAGAGAATCATGAACTAAAGCCGATGGTGAACTATTGGCTTTCATGAGCAACTCGGCTTGTATTTTCTTGCTTAATTTGCTGGAAAATGGCTAACTGACGTGGTTCACATAAAAGCTGTTTTCTAGTCTATAGAATAGAGTACTTGCAGAATCTTTTATTTCTTATGGGTGAATGACTTCTCAAATGTTCGATTATCCATTGATCCATGATGCAACAGGTCTGCACTGTTGGCCTGTAATTTTTTTTTCTGGGTAAAATGTTATGCTTGCATTGTCTCCTATTATCTCCTCTCATCAGATCTGGAGTTCTCGCCAACACTATAGGATGATGAGCCTGTGAATTTTGAATACGAATTTCGAAGTGTTTTTTTTTTCCTGTTGTCCAATACTGTTAACTTTTACATTAATTGTAGGATTATCTAGTCTTCTGTTTACCAGTCAATCACAGTTTCAATGTATCGTACCTATTCATTTTTTGCTGCAGATGGTTCTTCCCATTGCGGTTGAGGATGTGAAACGAGAAGTCAAAATATTGAAGGCCTTAGGTGGTCATGAGAATGTGGTTCAATTCTATAATTCATTCGAGGATGATAATTATGTCTACATCGTGATGGAGTAAGTTTTTTAAAATCTCTCAGGTCCTGGTTTATTTCCCTACTACTAATCCTTCCACTTGAATGGCAAGTTAAGAGTATTCAGTTTTTGTTTTCTTTTAGGTTATGTGAAGGTGGCGAACTATTGGACCGAATTTTGTCCAAGTAAGTATTCTGAAATTACCAGTTTCAGTTGATTATTTGTGAGTTGCAGAACCCCGGCTCTTTATTCAAATTGCTGATTATGAAGTTATACTGATAAGGGTTGACATAATTTGTCTAATCAGAAAAGACAGTCGGTATACCGAGAAAGATGCAGCAATAGTTGTACGCCAGATGCTAAAAGTGGCAGCTGAGTGTCATTTACATGGTTTGGTGCATCGTGATATGAAACCTGAGGTGTGCAAGCAGTTCGATACTACTTTGACTTGGTAATGCTGCTTGATATTGCTTTTCTGAAACAAACTTTTTTCCTTGTAGAATTTTCTCTTTAAGTCTACAAAGGAGGATTCACCATTAAAAGCCACGGATTTTGGTCTTTCAGACTTCATCAGACCAGGTGATTGGATTCTCTGCCACAGATTTTGGTCTTGCTGAAGTACTAATATTCTTAATACATTTGTCAAGTTCTTCAATGATCTTGGAGGCTATTATTGTGGTTTTCTCTCGTAAAGTTATGAACTTATCATAGGAAACTTATATATGCAGGGAAAAGGTTCCAAGACATTGTCGGCAGTGCATATTATGTAGCTCCAGAGGTATTAAAGCGTAGATCAGGACCTGAATCAGATGTGTGGAGTATTGGCGTAATTACATACATTTTGCTATGTGGTCGTCGACCTTTCTGGGACAAAACTGAGGATGGTATATTCAAAGAGGTGAGTTGCTAATATATTAAGTGTAATTTAGAAACATTTGAATTATTGTTTCAACTTGGGAAACCTAAAGAAAGGATATCACAATTTTAGGGCTCTAATGGGGTCATGAACTTGCAGATTTTGTATAAAAGTTATATGTTTGCCTTTGTTTGTCCTTTCAATAGTGAGTTTCAGGTTTGTTTTTACCTTTAAGTGGTTTTTTGAAGTTAACACTCACTTAATAAATCTCATCGCTCTTGGAATTTCAGATTTTCCATTCACTTTTTGTTGCATGCTCTCGTAAACATCTTAACTATGATACTGTGATATTTTTTTCTTTGTGGACATTTTAGTTTGTTTCAATTCATTATTGAGTGATTTTGATCTTATGTTTTCATCGTTTTCTCTTTTGTGTCCAAAGAAGTTACTGCTATTTATTTTGTTCATAATTCACTTTTGGTTGATGCTTCCTTGGAGAGGCTCTTATCCAAAGAATTGTTCTTCCTACAAGACATTTAAGTACTTTTACTTTAAGAAGAACAACATTTATATTGTGTAAATTCTTTGTGATTTGCCTGGTTTTGAATAGTTTCTCTAACTTTGCTTCCAAAATGTTAAGGTCCTTCGGAACAAGCCTGATTTTCGTCGCAAGCCATGGTCTAACATAAGCAACAGTGCTAAAGATTTTGTAAAGAAAATACTGGTGAAGGATCCTCGTGCTAGACTTACTGCTGCTCAGGCCCTATGTAAGTAATATCATCCTGAATTTGTACTGTTAAGTTGTATAAAGTTTCTCATATCAGCTAAGGGCTTTCAAGGGGTACATAAAAATGTTGGACCACTCCACCCATTTCCTTATGGTTTTGGATTGGATGCTCAGATTCTTTCACATGGTATTGGCACCAACTTTAGCGAGCCTCGTCCACATTAAAGTTGGTGTAGGAAACCTCGAATTGGGAGTGTTATCAAAAACAAAAAGCGCATAAAAGTTCTAAGGTTTGTTGGGGCTTTAAGTGCTAAACGCAAAAAAAGCACGGGCTTTAATAAAAAAAAGGTGCAAATGGAGAAAACAGAAAAGTGTATATGTTTAGTCCAAGACCAATGATTATGAGCATGAATGACAAATATTTGTACAAAAGAAATGAATCTTTTTTACAATAAAGTAAAATATCAATGGCTTAGTGTTGCCTCTTCAGAATAGGCTCATTGGCAAGGGTGCCTTAGAACTAAGATGATGACACTGAAGTGCATTAAATGAGACAAAGCGCTCAACACGTTATGAGCCTCACTTCAGGGCTTAACCGCACCTTTGACAACACTGCACAACAGAAGGGCGTTAAACCTTAAAATCCCCACACCTGCAATACAAGAGCATCTGAGAGGGTAGACTCATCATCTGTCTTAAGGTTTCCAATTGGCTCTTCACGTTCTTTCACAAGCACCAATTTTTCTCAGTGATTTTAAGGTGTTATGTGATGAAAAACTGATGTATCGACAGTAGCTCAAGGTTCACTTGAATTGATTTGTACACTTTGCTTTATCCATTTCATTCACCTACTTCATCAGCAATGTTTGGTAATAGAAATCAATCATGGTTCTCTGTCCAGATGTACATCTTCTACATTTTGATAACTTATAGCACAACTTTCAGATATGCAGCATATGCTTACTTGTTTGTAGTTCTTTGAAATAAGAACATTATGTCGTAGTGTTCAAATAAATTAGTAAACAAA
Organism: Solanum chilense; assembly: GCA_032847665.1. Taxonomy (NCBI): domain Eukaryota; kingdom Viridiplantae; phylum Streptophyta; class Magnoliopsida; order Solanales; family Solanaceae; genus Solanum; species Solanum chilense. The sequence continues at coordinate 37,859,738 of CM064963.1, forward strand.
TGTTACTGTGGTCATTCCTTTAAATTTATTGATATAATGAGCAATTGTTTTGAAAATCATCTACTTGAACATCTTCAGCACATCCATGGGTCCGAGAAGGAGGGGATGCATCTGAGATTCCACTGGACATTTCTGTTTTATCCAATATGCGGCAATTTGTCAAATACAGTCTTCTAAAACAGTTTGCTTTACGGGTAAGCTCATTGCTTTCTTATTTCTTAGACTTTTTGTGATAAGGTAACTTCAGTATGCAAAACGTAAATTTCTGGATGCTGTTCCACTACTTGCAGGCGTTAGCTAGCACACTTGATGAGGAGGAGATCGCTGATCTGCGGGATCAATTTTCTGCAATTGATGTGGATAAGAATGGTGTCATCAGTCTCGAAGAAATGAGACAGGTATTGCTCATCTTTCGAGTTGGAGCTTGTTTCGTACTTCCAACTCTCAATGGCCATTGGCAAACATTGGAGACATCTCTATTTTGTGTTATCTTGATGCAAAAAAATTGTATATATGCCTTGATCAAAAACATTGTGTATGCATATGGTCATATTTTTGGTGACTTACCACGTTCATTTCCAATGCAGGCCCTTGCAAAGGATCTCCCATGGAAAATGAAAGAATCACGAGTTCTTGAGATTCTTCAAGCGGTAAACTTATTTATCTAGTAATGAAGCATCAGAGCAGAACATGACATCTAATAAATAATAAGATAATTATTACCAAGTATAAAACGCTTTTGTTGCCTTAGGCTGTTGCATGTTTGAAACTACTTTAATAATATAAAAAAAGAAGCATATTGAAAAAAAGGAAGATAATAGCAAGGATTAGGAAGCAAGTTCCTTTGAAGAATTGGTTATCAAATGCACCCAACAGTGTTGTGTAGCAGTCAGTGAAGTGGAATGAAAACCATGAAAGACTAGAGTTCATATCCGGTAAGAGGCCAAACATGTTAGGTGATTTCTTCCTCTCTGTCTGAGCATTATTGGGGCGAAGTTACCCGTTACTTGTGATGGTGGTAGATGGAGATATTCAATGAAATAGTTGAGGTGTGTGCAAGAAGATCATAGCAAGGGATAGCTCATAAATGCAAGTTCCTTAGAAGAAATTGGTTATCAAATGCACCCAAGAGTGTTACCTAGATGTTAACGAAGTGGGATGAAAATCATGAAAGACTAGGGTTCAAATCCAGTAACTGACAGAACACGTTGACTGACTTCTTCCCATCTGCTTGAGCTTTATTGAGGCAAAATTACTTGGTACTTGCGATGGTGGGAGGTAGAGACACTCGATGGAATAGTTAGGGTGTGTGCAAGCTTGTACTACACCATTTTTAAATTGGTGACAAAATATTTGGGGATTTCTTTGTGTCAGATTGTATATTCCAAATTTTCCCTGCACCATAATCCTTGTTACAAACTTTACTCAATTGTCAATGCTAATATTGCTGCCAAGTGCCAACTAATATAATAATCTTTGTAGCTTTCATCATATGCAAGTTCATTACTTTCTACTATATGGTCTCTTCTGCAGTTCCGGGACCTAAAGTATTTTGTTCATTGCTTGGCAGATTGACAGTAACACGGATGGGCTGGTTGATTTCCCGGAGTTCGTGGCTGCCACTCTACATGTCCATCAGTTGGAGGAGCATAATTCTACAAAGTGGCAGCATAGATCACAAGCTGCTTTTGAGAAATTTGATGTTGATAGAGATGGATTCATTACTCCAGAAGAACTTAAAATGGTTAGTATCATAGTATGTGATATTTTTACAGTCTTCTTCCAGGAGGCAACAGTTCATAGCATTTTGGATGTCAGTTATTACCATTAACCATGTCGTTGACCAACCCTACAAATCAATTAAGCAAGTAACTACCCCTAAATGCCAAGCTAGTTTCTCTTTATATATCCTGTGTAATTTGAAGGGGAGACTTGGCGTAACTAGTAAAATTGTTGCCATGTGATTTGATGGTCATGGTTCAGACTGTGGAAACAACCTTTTTGTCGAACCGTAAGGCTGTGCACAATAGACCATTGTGGTCTGGCCCTTCCCCGCACCCTGCGCATAGTAGGGAGGAAGCTTAGTGCACCGGGCTGCCCTTCCTATCATTGTTAGGTTATTTTTATGTTGGTTGTCACTTAGGATTGAGCCATGGTTGATTGATACAATTGATATTATGGTGGTCATCTCTCCACTGCAAACCTCCTCCTTTATCCGGGTGCAGAACTCGGTTTGCTTTGCAAACCTCACTGAGACGGAGGATTGGACAACTCCAAATTAACACCCCCTTTGGCACCCCAAGAAAAAGACAGAAAAGAGAAGTAGCGAGAGTTGCTAAGAATTCTAGCATGCTAACTCAAAAAATTACATGCTTCATCACCCTTAAGAGTGATCCACCGACTTTAGAAGGTTGTGATCGGTCCAAAGGGCGGTTTACAGACGAATTTCTCGGTTATAATATGTTTGGCATCCACTTACATGATACTATTCTTTTGCAGCACACGGGCTTGAGAGGCTCCATAGATCCACTTCTAGAGGAAGCAGATATTGACAAAGACGGAAAGATAAGCATATCAGAATTTCGCAGACTTTTAAGAACTGCTAGTATGAGTTCACCAACGGTGAGAGATTCACGGGGAATGTAACTTTGTAAAAGATGTATAAAACGGAGAGATGGACAGTGGACTTCATCAGAAAAATTTTGTGGGAAGACATTCGCGTATACATGTTCTCTTGTGCTTGTGCAAGTGTGCTGCATGTTCTCTACATGGATGGCTTCCGAGATGATGGTATATAGAGACGTCTAGCTTCCACGTGGCACTTTGTAGCTAGTGGTCGTCGTGCCAAGTGTGTTTGTTGAGTTTCCTTTGCCCCCTTCATAAAAGAATTTGGCATGAAGTTGCTTCTTTCCCTGAACAACCAGTTGCAATGTCTTGTAATCTGGTAGTTTTAGTGTATATTCTGTCACTTTTGTGAGTCTCCAGGTTAAGTAAGTACTCCCTTCCAAATTCTAATATTATGTCAATATGCCATCAATGTAAATTGGCTGTATCAAAAAGGTTTGTTCTGTATGATACAAGGCACATGTTCAGAAACTGTTGCCCATTTCTGTATCATCTTTTAAGTACTCTGCCACATCGAAATAGTCTATCGACAACAATCTTTCTCTACCCTACTGGATAAGGTTTGCGTAAATCCTAATCTCTTCAGATTTCACTTGTGTGACAACTCTGGTATGCTGTTGTATGAACTAGTCTTATATATTATGTGAGGATACAAAACTAGTCTTATATATTATGTGAGGATACAAAAACTAGAGTTGTGAGCCTGTGTTAATATGCACTATAATTACCAACATAGCAAAAGTTTTAATAAATTACCAAATATAGTTAGAGTTCATGAAATTCCCCATGGTAAAATTTACTCTGTGTCAGTGTTGCAATAATTTGCCCTAAATAGCTTGTTTACAATTAACATAGCCATGTTTTATTTACATGAAAAATGGCCAGAAGTCATGGAAATTATACACTGAATATACAATATAGCTTGTGAAAAGTCATAGAAAATATACATTCATTATATGTATATGAGCTATATACTGATTATACATTATGATATACTGAAAAAATAGAGTATTGTTTAACTATACACTAACCATACATTATGATACATTTAAAAAATTAAATATTGTTTAACTATACATGAACTATACACTAATAATACATTATGATACACTCAGAAAATTGAATATTTTTAACTATACATGAACTATATACACTGACAATACATTATGTTACACTCAAAAAATCGAATATTGCTTAACTATACATGAAGTATACAACTGACTATTCAGTCTCGATCAACTCAAATCCCCTCAAAACAGTCTCAAATTTTAGATATAAAATCCTTTCAGTATTTTAATTTTTTTGACATACAATTTATTTAAAATGATTCACGTTTGTGCTACATTAGACAAATGAAGAGACAAGAGAAGACTAAGGGCTCGTTTAACCATAGATTTGAAATCATAATATGAAATTATGACACGAAGTTGAAGTTTTGTTTGAACATAAAATTTAAACTTTTTTATGTTGTATATTTTTTTCATAAACATAAAAATCTATAAGTTGTAAAACTATCAAAAAATTTCAAATTCTTTATACAATCTTACCAAATAAGCAAAAGTTTATAAAACTA
>CM064963.1:37863942-38227606 GCA_032847665.1 Solanum chilense
TATGTGTCGGTACGTGACACTCCGATCCCCTAATTCTACGTGTCGGTTCGTGACACCCGTCCCACTAATACTATGTGTCGAAACGTGACACTCCGATCCACTAATACAATGTGTCGGAACGTGACACTCCGATCCACTAATCTCATTCTGTCAATTCATCAGCCTTCTCTACACCAAGGCATCATCAATCCCATTACTTTAATTCATCAAGCCTTCTTTTATACCAAGGCATCATCATTAATAACGTAGATTAAAGTTTCTTTCAAGATTTGGGATTCAATAGTTTTCATCATGCTTGTTTTATCACAATCACATAATCATATTCATGCAAGCATACAATTAAGCATATAGAAGACTTTATAATACTACCAACACATATCATTCGCTATTAAGAGTTTACTATAAGATAGCATGGAAGCCATAACCTACCTCCACCGAAGATTAGTGATCAACAAGCAATTTCCCAAGCTTTGTTTTCTCTCTTCCTGTTTGATCAATTCCTCTCTCTCTCTCTCTTGTTCTTTCTATTTTTCTTATTCAAAACCCTCTTTCTTTTACCCTAATTAGCATATAATTAAGAATAAAAGATGGCAATAATAACCCACTAATTAACTTAAGGTTACCTCTTTTAACCCCCAAGTAATTAGACTTATTAACATTAACCCTCTAACTTTATAATTAAAGCAGGAATAGTCCAAAACGTCCCTTAAAACGTGTAAAGAAATCCGACTCCGACTGGGATTACGCAACCTGTGACGGCCCGTCGTGCCTGCGACGGTCCGTCATGCAGGTCGTCGCAACGATCAGAACTCCATTTTTCACTAAGGAGTCTGTGACGGTCCGTCACGCCTGTGACGGTCCGTCCTGCACTACCGTCACGACGTTCAGAGAATCGTTCCCTGTACCAAATTCTCAAGAGTTAAAGTGTTTTGAAACGGGCCCTCACGACGCTTCGTCGTAGCTGTGACGGTCCGTCCTGCAGGTCCGTCACAGATTACAGAGAGTCGATTTTAGTACTCAAATTTCATAATTCTAAGTGTTCTGGAACGAGACACCCTCGACGGTCCGTCGTGCCCATGACGGTCCATCGTGGTATCCGTCGTCTCAACCAGTTTTCCAGAAATAAAATCTGCTGCTCAAAACGACTAAACAGGTCGTTACAGTTTCACTTTTGGTGCATTAGGTACCCATTGTTCCTTAATGTTCCTCCTAGAGGGGCGACCTTTGACAACTCTTTGTTGATGCATGATCTGAAATACATGTGCAAGAATGAGTTAGAAAGAAAATTTAATACAAATAAACTCTATTGCACAACATCGATATGATAGAAGTGACATAATTCTTAAATGTTACAGCCTCATTTTGAGTTTTATGATACTTACTATCATGTACATAATGTGCCAACATTTGATACACTCAAATTTTACTTCACACAAGAACTATAAATGATCGTATGTAATATATTAACCCAACTATGAGTTGGGGACAATCCCACAAAGAATATGAAAGAATATTATCAATAGCAAATGTTTAACTTGATAGTCGTTATATAAAAATGGCAATTTTTTAATTGAAATAAAAAATAAAAACAATAAAAAATATTTTTGAACTAAGTATTTATTTATATCAGAATTTAAAAAATAACTTGGAATGTATTCCCCATATGCTCATAACGAGGTAATCCTACTAATAGGAATTCTTCACTTGTTATATGCTTACAAAGTGATAAGGGACGTATCTCTAAATCCTTTGTCCGGCATCTAGAAAATTTCACCCCGTACCTTTGTCCGGATACGTGTGTATAATTTACTAACCCTTACCTTTAGTTCATATTAAACATCATAATCTATGTATGACTTAGTTATTACGTCCCACCAATCGACACTAGCTTATTGGATAGTACTCCACTAAATTTATGTTGATAATTATTTTCTTATCAACTACCTCCTTGGTCCGACAAGTAGGAACAAGGCAAGTTCTAACGTATGCACTCGTTCAAAGACTTCTAAGCGAAAGAACTATAAAAAATGCAATAACCTATTTGAGAATTGTTTAATTACTCTTCATACTTTGTTAATTTCTCATCGTTTCCACAAACCTAGTTGTGGAGCTTATCTATTCATTATCTAAAAAACAAAACAAAAATTTATCAAAATAAATATGTTTATGTTAATCATAAAAAGTTATCATCAATAGCTAAAATATATTTTATTTATCACGAATACAAATAAATAATAAAGGAGAAGAAAGAATAAACCACAATTCTCCGGCCTCCACGGCAACACTTACATAGCTGTAAAGCTAGAAGAAAATTTATATTATGTCTTGTATCCTTGTTTTTTGGACTCCCCCAAATAATATTTTTTTCATGCCCTATTTATCGATGTAGAAAGCTCTAAATAAAATAATTGAGTCCAAACAAATTAGAAATCAAAAACTAAAAAGAATTGGGTCTTTTTTTTCCTTTTTTTCGCGTGTATTGTCGCGTGAACAGATTGGCCAGTGCATTGAGGGAATGCCACGTGACAGCTTTACTTTTACAATTCACAATTGCAGAAATATGCATCGTATATATAAAATATTATTTTATTCACTTTAATCCATTATTATGCCTGGTTATTTCCTTCTTTAACCTTCAATATTTAATTTGTTTTAGCTCCAAGCTTCTTTTTTTTCCACAAAATTAATCCTATAGATAAAATACGCAATTTACCACAATCCATAAATTTAAGCTCAAAACATAAAAATATAAATAATAAATGTGATGTAAATAATGATAAAAAATGTGTATTCTGGGCTCACATCAACACCCCACACTTAAAATTTTCTCGTCCTCGAGCAACCATGAAAGCTCATCTAAAAAAATCATGCTAGCAATGTAATGACTTTGGTTACTGCAAACAACTAGGCCATTTAACAAATTCAAAATATCAAGTAGACTTCTCATTCATTATGCATGTTATTCAAATAAACAACAAACCTCTAACCTCCTAACTCCAAGGAAGTACTTTGAACTCATCAAATTTAAGCTTGCTCAATTACACTCATCAAAGAAAGTTAATAACATCATATATCTATCATGAAACAAGTGCCCTAAAAAATAGTCCATACACTCGATTCAAAAGAATGAATATAAATTAAGGACTTCATATCAAGAACAACTCTAACACTCACAAATAAAATTCACATATATGGACAAAGAACCACAAGCTTGTCCATTATGTACATCTCCACTAATTAAGCATGTTTGAATAAATTCAAATATGACTTTAATGGGTTGTTATGTAGGCTAGGAGACGGGTATGAAAACTATATAATATAACTTCCTTAAGAACATTGCAATTTTTAGACTTCATCACCCATATTTTCTTCTTTGTTTATCAGCCCTCTCTTCAACAATTATTTCACAAGTGATTCTCATTATCACAAGAATGTTTCAATCATTATTTTATTATTGTTTTTTAATTTTCTGACATAATAGGCACCCTCAACATGCATATTTTACATGAGTTGAGGTGCACAATGTCCTTGGAAGGACCAAGGCCATCATCATGGTAATTTTATTTTTTTTAATCTCACAGTCCAATTTTTTTCATATCACTTTCTTTCAAAGAGGACTTTTAAGCACTTTGTAGCTATATTTGATTACCTTTTCACTCATCCATTCTTTTATCTAGGAATTGATACTTAAAATAGTGTATGCTATGATTCTCAGGAAGCAAGTTGCAAAAAGTAGTGATTCAACAAAATAGTCAATGGAAAAATATGGCTACCACCAAAAGGCTACAAGCTCAAAAGGGCTAACTAGAAATAAAATAACTGAAAATGCTAAAATTTATAAGACAAATCAAAGAAAGACTATTATCATCTCCTAAAGAAGGCAACACTTTTTTTTTAATTTCTCTTCAATAACATGTAGGACAAGTTCTAGACTATGATGCAAAACATGGAACAAACAATTTCCACCACACATGGCACAAGTATCAATCAAGATGGATCATTTCCACTTCTAAGAGAGACAAAATCCTAACAAACTATAAAATAAAATAAGCTATATTCAAAGTCACAACCATGAATCTAGATATCAAAAGGTTTGCAATTTCACTAGTAATCAAGCATTCACAAGAAAGTACTACTTTAAATTAGGCGTAAATAGCAAGTATCATATAACTCAAAACGTTTTTTTTTTCTCCAAAAAATAATAACTAAAAAAAATTCTAAAATAAATAAATAAAACACTCGGTTCAAAGGGACTATATTTTGGAAAAGAACCAAAAATAAAAGCAACGGAACCCATCCTAAAAAAAGACTCAATAAAACAATAAAAACTAGTAATTCATTTCTCCACCCCACATTTAAAAACATGTTTTCTCCAAAGCATTAAATAAAATATAAAAAAACGGTTATGAAAACTCCCTGAGGCCTTTGGGCCTAGAAAGTAGTACATTCCCTAAATTTATATCAAGGATCGTCACCCCACACTTGAGCTCAAACATGTTCATTTCCTTTTTCTTTTTTGGTACTCAGACTTCCCCTAGTCTGCAAAAAAAAAAAAAGGTTACTACTAAATAAATAAAATAAATAAAAATAAAATAAAATAAAATAACATAAAAAGAAGTTACACTACTAATTGGGTTGCCTCCCAGCAAGTGCTTAATTTAACGTTGCGGCACGACACTATCAATTTTAATATTGTTCCTTCCACTTTAAAGCTAAGAATTGCACAACAAATTTTGAATCAATTAATATATTACGCTAAACGGATGGTGGTATAAAAATAAATGTCCCAAACAATAGACATCACATTATACACTTCTTGGATCTTAAGTAAGGAATGTAATTTTCCGATGTTGGAACAATAAATTCAAGATTATAGATAATATTTTCCTCCTCCATACACTCTTCTATAGGCTCAGATTACTCGATGATAATAATAATTTAAAAAATTTAGAACTAATGTTAAGAAACCAAAAAAACACTACAAGTAAAATAAATACTATAGACAATTTCTAAGTCATTTCTGATGCAGCGGTTCCATAATTGATAATGTGCAAATATACTTGTTCAAAAGAAATATAAATGATCGTGTACAATATATTTAGCCAACTATGAGTCGGGGTCGATCCCACAAAGAATATGAAAGAATAGTATCAATACCAAATATTTTACTTGATAGTCGTTATATAAAAATGGAGGGTTTTAAATTGAAATAAAAAAAAAAGTAAAAAAATAGCTTTGAACTAAGTATTTATTTATATCCAAATATTTAAAAAATATCTAGGAATGTGTTCCCCATAAGCTCATAACACAGTAATCCTAGTAATAGAAATTCTTCCCTAGTTTTACGTATATAATGTGATAAGTTATGTATCTCTAAATCCTTTGTCTGGCATCTAGAGAATATCACCACGTAACTTGGTCCGTCTTCGTGTGTATAATATACAAACCCTTACCTTTACTTCATATTAAGCATAATAATCAATGTATGAGTTATTTATTACTTCACACCAATTGACAGTAGCATATTAGATAGTATCCCACAAAATCTATGTTGATAATTCTTTTCTTATTAACTACCTCCTTGGTCCAGCAAGTACCAACAAAGCGAGTTCTAACAAGTGAACTCGTTAAAAAGACTTCTAATTGAAAGAATTATCAATACAAGCAATAATATTTTTGATAATTGCTTAAATACTCTTCATACTTCGTTAATCGCTCATGGTTCCCACAATCCTAGTTGTGGAGCTTAGATACTCGTTATCTCAAAAACACAATTAAAATTTATTAAAATAAATATGTTTATGTTAATCATAGAATGTTAAGAACAATAGGTAAAATATATTTTCATTATTCACGAGTACAAATAAATAATAAAAGGATAACAAAAAAATAAACCACAATTCTCCGGCCTCCAGGACGGCTCTTACGATGCTCCAAAGATAGAAGAAAAATTATATTATATCTTGTATCTTGTTTCTTGCCCTCCCCTAAATAATAATTTTTCATGTCATATTTATAGAGTTACAAAACTCTAAATAAAATAATTGAGTCCAAAAAAATTAAGAATCCAAAACCAAAAATAATTGGAGATTTTAATTTCTTTTTTTTTCATGTTGTGCCGCTTGAACAAATTGGACAGTGCATTGAGATAATGCCACGTGGAAGCTTTACTTTTGCAATTCACAATTGTAGAAAGATGCATATTATATGTAATATATTATTTTATTCACTTTAATCCATTAACCTACCATCTTATTTCTTTCTTTAACCTTTCATCTTTTATTTGTTTTAGCTGCAAGTTTCTTCCTTTTTCCACCAAATTAATACTACAAATAAAATACGCAACTTAGCATAATCCATAAAATTTAAGCTCAAAATATAGAAATATAAATAATAAATGTGAGGTAAATAATGATAAAAATGTGTATTTTTACCTCACATCAATGTGGCATGCTTCACACCGATAAATATGACCCTACATACACGAATATATATATACTATAACACTTTAAAAATCCAAGACGTGTTCTAGATCCTAACATGAGTGTCATAAGGTTTAGACACTGTTTTAAGGACTATTTTAACAAATATAAGTCATTTAGGAAATCTAGAAACGAAAACGTCCAAAAACGTCCATGACGTTCGGAAACTAGTTCAAGGAGGTACTAGCGTGCCTTAGCATATTCAATTAGCTTTTAGGATTAAGAAAATAATGAAAATTTGTGTATGGGTGTCTAACATGTATTTAAGTTGATTATAGTTGAAACATCCGGGCACGACTCCCCTGGGAGACACCAAGGGCTTGCTTTGGGTGCAAATGATTGCCTAAGGCAGTGTGACCATAACTTGTGGTCGAAGATTTATATGTCAATCAATTGCGGCATCCATTACCTTGCTGATGAACATTTAGTATTTTTTCCACAAGACTGTTTTTGGACAAGTCTCTGACCAAAACGACTGGCCAACAAGACGGAGGGTCCTTTGGCCATTGTCCCACCGACGGACTGCCGATCGGGGGCTTGTCTATGAGGGGTCTGTTTTGCTGCACGTTCTCACTTAAGTTAATTAAATAATTTGATTGGTTAGGAAGTATATTAGGGGTTAGAGGAGGTATATTTAAGTAAGTTAACCACCTATATAAAGTCCTATCCTAATTAGACTATATAAAACTCCCACCATAATTCCCAAATCCAAAACTCACTTCCTTCTCTCTTCTTTCTCTCTCTAGTGAAGAACTCCATTAAAGACCAAGAGAGGGGAGGCTTTAAGGGATACAAAGAGTCTAGTTTCTCCATCAATCTTCATCAATATGTAAGTTATGGGATCTGTTCACCTTTGAGAGTTATTTCCTCAAAGGGTTCCATTAAATTGATTTCAAAAGTTGGGTTTTCATCCAATACAAAATTGATGTTATGAATTGATTTATTTATCATTTGTTTAGTATATTATTAATAGATTAACATTTATTTTAACTCTATTTTATTATATCTTGAATTGCTTTAGTTTGGAAAAGATGACCTTTACTCCTTAATCCTAGGTTGTGATCTTGGCGAGAATTGTGTAATGTTATTCAATTGATTTGGTTATTTGTTGAATTAGTATTGGGTGATGTTTTTGTATGAATCATGAATTGAATAGGGTGAATTACATTCCTATTATTCTAGTTCTTGAGTAATTGCTTTAGATTATAACTTTGATTTGTGTATCTTATCTTAAACTATGAACTAGTATTAGATTTTGATGTAGTAATTCAATTAGTCTTGTTATGATGTTAGTTATGGTTATTTGATGATACTACACCTTTATTGAGTTTATTAAGGGTTTATAGTAAGACCTGGATGATGAATTATAAAGGAGACTTGGTAAGTCTTCTGATCCCTATTCTTTACTTCAATTATGGTATACTGTGACTATGTCATGATGTATTGATTTAGTATGCCTTGTATTACGATTTATAGGGTTTGTATGATTTTGAAGTGAAATGTATTTACTATGGTTTGTGAGGTGTTGGCTAAGATGTATATATTACAAGGATGATGAATGATTTGCCAATATGCCTTATCATGATATGAAAATAATAATTTGCTAACCTCACCTATATGAATTATAATGAAAGGACTTAAATCATGCAATTTCTTATTGAGCTATGATGATGATAATGTTTATACAACGGTTAGATCCTAGACCTACATTATGCTATGATGATAAATAAAGACATCAAAGACATTTCAAAAGTGACTCTATCTTAGCACCGAGTGAACTAGAGTGAGGAGTGTCCCTTCTCACCTACGAAAGGTAGGATCACTAATGTACCCTTGATATTGGAGACTATAATGCATGTAGTATAAAGAGAATCCAAACAGTATCCTGTAGTTCTTGAACTATGTTGCCCCCAAAGGAATACTATCCAGTGGATCCACGTAGTTTCTATGTTCATATTTTGGTACTACCTTTAGTCCTCCTTCTTTTTGTGTAGGGTTCCATGACACCTGATTCCACATTAGCTCATGTGGTCTATATCGGTCACGGAAAGATTCCCAAAAGGTAAAATTAATTAAATGAATGAACACTAATTAAGATAATGTAAGGGGTTTAGCTTAGTCTAGGTAAGGGTATGATACTTTACCTAAACATTACCCTAGTAATCCTTGAGGGATGTCTTAGGAAGATTTTATTATGTATGAATAGGCTTATAATGGTGTATTATATGTATATGAAGAACTTGCACTTTGTTGTTACTATAAGTTGATCAGCTTCACTTATGAATATGTGTTGGTTTACATTGTTAAAGTGTGATGATATATACTCTTAAATACAATGCTATGTGAAGTGGGATGTTGGTCTTGATTCTTGTTGGATTAGTTTATTGAGTAGGGTTATCGGACTTTGCTTGGTTATTGCACTTGTATACTTGATAGGGGTTCATTGATAATTTTCTTGCTTTGGTTATGTTGAAATGTACTCTTATTCATGTTTATTTCTTTTATGACTTGATGATAGCGTTACTTGACTATGTTTTCAATTACATGATATGCATGTTGACTTGAATAGATTTGATGTTGTCGGTCTTTTGATGTACATTCTTATGACTTAATGAATATGTTCTATTTATTTGGTATGATCTTGTTAAATTTGCATAAAGTTTTTCAATGAAAAGTGCATACTTATTAAAATATCCCTTTTCTTAGCATGATTTCAAAGTATGTGTGCATATGGTTTCATACTTAGTACAAGTGGTGTACTAACACCATTTCATACTTTTCCCCATTATTTTAGGTTTCGGTCATTGAAGGAATTTTTTATACGACTTTGAAGAAGACTTGAAATTCTTGATCATCCAAGTTGGGTAGGTCCTCACTTTCCGAGGGCAATGCAACTATAAAGCCTATGATGTTGCTTTAGTTTTAAGTATAATGTTTCTTTCATTTTCATTTGGATACTAAATATTGTATGAACTATGTGTATTCTTAAATGATTTTGATCCTTTCACTTTAGAAATGCTAGCAAGTGAGCACACCATTTAGTTTATCATTACATTATAATCATGAGAAGTACCTTTCAATAATATAACAATCTTACCATAACATGCATAAAATAATTCATACTTAATTTAAGTATGTTGTGTTTAGAATGAGGAAACCGTGTCATGAACACCTCACAAAGTCAATATATAGAGAGTATCATTACTTTCTAAGTAATTCACCTTTCACACATAAGTTCCACGGAGAACCAACCTTCATACCTCTTTGTCCTAAAAGGGACTTGATACTTCAATAAAGCCCAACAATGCAAAATCAACACATAATATAGGGTTATTCATGAAGTAATAAGATAACTACCATTGATATATAAAATTGGTATATTCATCATCTTAAACCAATCAACAATATCAAATCCAAAAGTTTAGATAATTGTGGAAGAACATGGGTCAAAGGGAATATCAAGTGAAAAACAACAATTACTCATCATTATATACATAATAAACCCTAAGTAATCATAATAAATAATAATTAATCCATAAAATTTAATTAAACATTAAAACCATGTGTAAGAATAAAATCCTAGATTTTTGGGGAACTTTTGATAGCTTAATTTGAGGGGACCTCTTGACGAAAGGATTCCCAAGAGTGAAAAGAAACCATAACATGTTAATGTTCAAATAATTAGGAAAGAAAATTTATTTCTTGAAGCCTCAGTAAATCCTTCTCTTACTCTTTAATGGAGTCTTGAGTTGAGAGAGTTTAGAGGGAGTTTGTGCTTTGATTTAATTTGTTGAGTTAAAATGAGTTGGGGTAATGGGTTTGGGGTTTTAAAGATAGTTTTAGTTAGTTAATTAAACAACTAACCACACCCTACCCCTAATAAAATATCCAACTAAAAATATGACCCTTGACATGAAACTATAAGTCGAACACCAGGCATCATTACAGCCACCCCCTACGAACTATAGATGGTGTGATGCCCCATCCTGCATGGTGTCATTCTATTAAAAGAGTGGTATTGGGAAGGATTTTGTTAGGATAGAAAGTCTCAACTCACGAAGCCAACCCTTACCCCGTCAATCCATTGATGAATCCTTCAATGGGTCTCGAGATGGCTGCTGCAAATTGCACCTTTTTGCCACAAAGTTTGGGTCCTCCTCAAGAAACCCTATGGTGGTACTTGGGGGTTTGTTCCTGGGATTTTTCATCCTAAACATAGACTGTTACCTCTTTAGAATATTTCTACAAGATTTAACCATTGTACGACACTCCCAAGCCTTCATAAGAACCTAAAACACCTACGAGTTCAATTTCACTATTTTTTGTACATCATTGTCGTTTCTTGACGATTAGGAACTATAAATTCTAGACCAAGTTAACAATAGTGTATGTCTAGAAACACGGTGTTTACCATTATTAATTCATTATTCACCATATGAGACTCTAGCTTAGGTCATTAGATTTCATGGGTGTTTCACATGCAGTAGTGTAATCCTACAAAAATAGTGTTGCATCATTACACGCAAGACTATTTGTAGCATTCACAGTTCCCCGAGGATCATGACGGCTTCATGTAATTTGTCGGGAGTTACAGTATCATTCTGTAAATTAAACCAATTCAAAAAAGATGGTACTTGTTTCGTGCGTCGAACTCAACTGAACAGTTGAATGTTCTTTTTGTCCCTAAAAGACATTTAAGACATAGTTTGATTCAAGAAACTTCTTAGTCATTAAGTTATCTCTTATTGTAAGGAAACTATATAAAGCTTTCAAAACAATATTCAATAGGAAGCATCTTCATGTTTTAGTTCTTTTAGCCAAAATTTCCATTTAAATTATGTTTAGTAGAATGCATTATGTATCACCGGATACCAAATCTTAAAGGTGTGTCATCATTTCTTATTACATCTACACATTCATTTATCATCTCTGAAAATAAATCCCAATGGAATTTGCTTAATGAGAGAAAAATGTGTCTAACTTGTGAATATTCCAAGTTCTTGTGTCTCAATTCATTATATTTATCACATTCAAGTCTAACAAGACGTTATGGGGGTAACGTGTAATAAGTAAGAATTATCTAGTGGATAATGATGAATCATTGATATCATAATATCAAGCGTACTAATGCAGTTGAGGCATCCTTTCTCAAGAATGTATTTAGATGCACAAAGAGATCGTCATACGCAGCTATAATTTTAAATGTTACTATGATTAAAGTTCAAATTTAATCAAGGATCATACTGAATTAATTTAGTAAAAATGTTATTATGGTTAAGGGTCAGATTTAAGTAATTTAGTAAACATGTTATTATGATTAATGGTTGATTCGCGAAATTTAGGAATCCACTAATATAAACTGTATAAAAAGTAAAGTGTAAAAAGTATATCTAAGTTGTCTGTTTTTTTTTTTTGTTGTTGTTGTTTGATATCTAAACTATTAAAAGTGTAAATTTTGTAACTGAACTATCACTCATTAGTTTGATAAAAAACATACTTCTCTCTTTAGTTACACTATCTTGATTGTATGTGTATAAACTCTCCTTTGTTTTAAAAAGTTTCACATGAAACTCGAATTAAACAAAATAATCCACCTTGACAAAAGTAAATAATTTTTTAGTATTAGTTAAAAATCGAAGAAGATTAAAGTATCACTATACAAAAAAAAAATTAAAAAAAATCTATACCATGTTCAACCACATCCTCATACAGTACCCTCCCACCCCCCACCCCCCCACACATCCCCTTCCCGTCCAAAATATTTTATTTTTAGTTCTTATTTATTTTTTTAAGAACAAAATCTTCCCTACACCACCTTACCCTTCAATCCAAATTCTTTTTCTTTTTTTCTTATAGCTACATACATATGTTTTTAGGAAAACATTTTCTATCTACCGCAAAAAAGTTAAAAAATAAATTTTCATTTATGTTATATTCGGTACTAAAGTAGGAAAAAAAATACTTTTGTAGAAACATATGCACACTAAATGAATAATTTCATAGAAAAAAATACTTTCGTATATATATTAAAATACAGTGGTGCGAAGAGGAGGATGAGTAGGGTAAGACAAGTTTTCATTTTATAAAGAATAATTTCTAGGGATAGTGGTACTCTAATTTTTAACTAATACTTATAGTTTATTTAAATTTTTATCAACATAAAATATGTTATTCATATGATTTGTCATATTTTTTGTAATAAAATATAGAGTGTACTACACACACCACTAAGCTGTGTTGAGAAAACACCCAAAATAATTCCTTATCTTTGAGCTATGCCATAAAGTCATCCCTGTGTTTTTGCCACAAAACATTTGTGGTCCCTTATATTTGTAATAATAGTTGACTTTTGGTCCTCACCAATATTTTTGCCTATTTTTTAAATATTTTTTCATAATATTATTTACAAATGTTCAATAAATTTTTTTATATTTAGTTGAAAAGAGAAAGTGAGAACAAAAACAGTAAAATTTGTTTAGCAAAAATATTTTGTTGTTAAACTAAGAACCTACATTTGCTTGTCGGGCTTTATCAAATTTTTTTGACATATAACATTAAAAAAATATCATACTATTTCACGTAAAATCAACATCATGGACCTTTCCATTTAAATTTTCCTTTAAAAAGACAAGAGGTTCTTTATTTTCAAAATATTAAAATTACAAAGAAATTATATTCAATGAGGGTGCTCAGAATTGTTTTATTTTTGTTCATAAACGACAGGGTTTCGTCGTTATAGAAAAACCAAAGGGGAAAACTTTTGAATTGGAAAACTTTTTCGTAGTAACTTAAAATTTCGCGACCTAGTCCAGATTTTGATGAAATCGGAGTCATTAGAGTCTAGGACAATCTGATAACAAATGGTGGATCAAATTATGAATTTCATCACATGAGTAAATAGCTAAGACGTTAAAGAACCCGTATGACTTTACGAAATTAGATTTGGGCATGTAGAACTCTCGAAATGAATATTAGCGTGAACGGGTAGTTTTTTATTGACATTGAATAAAGGTGTGTTGTGAAATGGGGTGTTGGAGTTATTAGTTTTGCTCAGTGGTTCCATTCAAGCCACTGAGGCGAGATTTTTGCGTTCAGGGCAGGGCCTCTATAGCGATGTGGGTGCCGCCATGGCGAGCCAGACGCGACTAAAAGTCTTAACTAAACCCCAAAATGTTTTATTCTTAAATTTTTTAAATTGAGAGATAAAGAAAAAACTCTGGGTTTTTCATGATAGTTATTGATTGTTTGTAGACGAAGAACAAGCGGAACGAATTTGAAAATGAAATAATCAAGTTTATTAAGGGTTTCAAACTTGTTTCGAGGTAGGTGATGGTTTTGATTTCTTGGTTATGTCATATAAATTTGTTCTTGCTTCATTCTAATATGTGTATGCATGTGAATGTTGCATTATCGATCACAATTGTTGTATACGACATAGATAAATGATGAATGAAATGAATCATGACTTACTTGTATGATCTTAAGAATATAAATGTGATAGTGGCTTGTTCAATGGTTTAGGTGTTGCGTTCGGACATACTAACTAGGATAGGTTTTATATCCACACATAATTATGAAATCAGTTGCCACATTCTGGCATAAACATAAGATTGGTAACACATTTCTGTATGCTAACTGCTTGGGGTTGGGTTCCTTGAGAAGATCAATTACTTGTTGTAATTGTGTATTTTCGAATTGTGAAATGCTTTAATATTCGTAAATGATGATGTTATTTTCTATGTTTGGTGTATCCATGTTATTATTATGTTGTATTAAGTTATATATGTTGCACTTACTGCAATAGTCTTGTGATACTACAAGTACACTATGGTTTTATACTAATACTACACTTGTTTTTCTTTGTTGGGTATAGGGCATCACCAAAAGACTATTCATAGATCTTATTTAGAAGATCACTTATCGTCGATCGAATTCAAGTCTGAGCTCGTTCTTTTGGGTTTCCATGAATTTTACCTTCGTCTTTGTCCACATTTAGGACTTAGACTTTTCTAGTTAGTTATTAGTTCATTAGCTTTTATTTTTTACCCTTCTTGTTAAACGTATTGATCTTGTTACATGTTTTGGTATTTTATTTTTCATGTTGTAGGCGTACTACTTTTGCATTGTTTAGTTGTTAGGCCTCTACAAGTTTATGGAAACTTCAATTTTATGCTATCTAACTTGCTTCTGTAACTTATTATGCTTTAGTATGTGAGTACATTTGGTTAAATAATTAGTATTAATGGTCATTCCACTAGAGGATTAGTGTGGGCTCCAATCACGATGGTCGAGTTCGTGACAAAGTTGGGATCAGAGCCTAGGTCTGTTGATCTCGATATACCAAAATGTGTCTAGGAGAGTGTTGCATAATGTAATGGTCAACCATAGGTTGAGTAACTGAAGCCTTAAATCTTGGGTAATCTTACGACACACTTCTACAGACCGTCAAACTTCCTGCGATATGTAGTTCCCATACGTAGACTTCAACTTTTAACTCAAAATAATACCAAGTCTAGAGAACTTTTACCAGTGTTTCCTATGACCTGTAAAATACCATACGATCCTTCATTTCCTTTCCGTAGAACAAAGGTGTCAAGTCAATTACTATGATATTCCTAAGGATCATTCCTACAACTCATCAAACATTCTTTGACTGGTTCTATAGAGTTGTGGGTGAAACTTCATGTTTTTAATTTTTAAATTTAACATTGGTTTCTATGGTTCCTTTCATATGGTCTGTAGGACTTCCCACGCTCTTTAGGTCTATTTCATAGACCACTATTTCAACAAAAAATTTGCAACTTTCTCATTTACTTGATTTTTTTTGTTTCAGGTAATTCACAATCGAATGAAACTTGAGCTAGTATGAATAGAGTAGGACAGAAACTACATGAATTAAAATTTTATTAAAATGCATATAAAGATGGAGAATCACTATAAGTTAAATCATAACATCAAAATCAAGTTTTCATGAACATGCATGCATATGAAAACATGAGATATGAGTAAAATGCATGAATTCAATAGAATGAACCTTAAGGAGCTAATATCTCAAGCTAAAATAAGAGTTGAGGAAAAGATATGATGATATCGGGATATCAAATCGGCTTTTCCCTCCTAGGTAGCACAGTTAATTAAATAATTCCTCCAAATAACCTTCACGAAAGCATTCTCTTTATTTCTCAATTTCCAAACTTGCCGGTCTAGAATCTCGACCGGAACCTCTTCATACGAAAGATTTTCTTTAATTCCCATATTCGAAAGAAACATTGTATCTCAGATCTCCACCACAAATCTTCAGCAAGAGGACATTAAATTTGGATGAATCGTTGATAAATCATTAGGCAACTCAACATAATAGGAAACCTAGCAAATATGCCTGAAAATTTGATATACGCCCACATATCGGGAACTAAGCGTCCCTTTTTCGAATCTCATTACACCCTTCATGACTGAAAATTTCAAGTAGAATCAATTATTAACATCAAATTATAATTCTATTCTATCATTGGAATATGAATTTTTTCAACATTGTGTTGATCTCAACCTTGCGCAAATCAGTTGAACCTTTTCCATAGCCTTATCCACCAACTAGGGCCCTATCAATGAAACTTCATGAACTTCAAACAAAACTCATTTGACACCTACATCCCCTACAAGAAATCTCCTCAAACGGTGTCATCACAATGCTACAATGAAAGCTTTAATTACAAGTGAATTTTATTAAAGGCAAACTGTCATCCCAATTTCCCTTAAAGTCAATCATAAAGACTCTTAACATATCTTAAAAATTCTTAATGGTACGCTCGTCTTGACCATCAGTCTGAGGATGAAAAGTCATGCTAAGTTTCACTTGAGTAATAAGGCCATTCTGAAATGACTTCCAAAACTCAAATGTGAAATTAGTACCTCGATGTACAACTGTTATCATTAATTGCCTTTTCATGTTTATCTAAAGTAAAGGAAGGGCTTAGGATTGTCAAGTATCTCTAGAAAAATAAAGAACACCTCTTTTCTTTGTCTTGATTTTGTTCCAACGGACTCTCTTATTGTCATGGCCTAGTCTGGTCAGTACCCAGTTGAGCCTCTTTTGTTACAATGAATTTGAAAACTAAAATATCTCTTATAGGTTTAATATTTCATTTTAATTAAATAGTTTATACTGAAGCACTAAGAAAAATCCCAATTTTTTATATAATGTCAAATAAAATATAGGAAATAGAAAATTCGACTAAAAATTTCTCATTCACTTTCTGCTTTTTGATTTTATGTTTACAATCTTAATAGACTAAAAAAAGAAGTTTTTGAGTACTCCATGATGTATTTTTATGTTGTGATTTTAGTAGTTTCGACGACACTATCTTATTTACAACAATTTCCATGGTCGACAAAAGTTGAATTTGTAAACAATAATCATATTATAGCGGGTATTAGGGATAATATACAATAAAATTTCATTCAACCTTGATATTTTCTAAACGTGAAGCCTTGCATAGTCTTCTGATGTTAATGAAGTCTTATTTGAAGGAAGTGAGCCAATTTTATCATTCGGTACACAATAATCCAAGTAACATCCAGATGTCAATAAATGCGGGGTATACCTCTAATAAAGTCCATATTCAAATCTTTCCATTTCCATGTAGGGATACAAATATTTTGTACTAAGACACCTATTTTCTGATGGTCGACATTCACTTGCTGAAAATTCAGTCACTTAGTCATAAACTCATCAATATATCCCGCATATAAGAATACATTTTTATGGCTCATGAGTGAATAGAATTCTAAGAATGGTGAGATTAGGTGAGAATCTACTTTATCAACTCATCAACATTCCGTAGACATAACTGACTTCGGTTTTCACTACCCGAGAGCACCCCCAAGTTGCGACACGGAGTACTTGACCCATAAGGGACTCAAACAAGCCTCATAGCATTTCATTGCATTTGTTATGGTCATAGTGCAGAACTAAAATTTATTTAACTTTATAATATTAAAAGTTCATTCAAAATAAAACTTTAATTATAGAGAAAGTGTGAAAGTACTAGGGACACAACACTTTACAATAAAAAACAACTAGTTAAATTCCAATACTTAGATAACTGAAACATATAGTCTTGTACTTGAATCATGAAGGCATACTAAATCTTGGAGGAAAGCAATCCAAGAACTTCACTAGCCATACGGAAATAACTTCTAGAATCTACAGTTGTAGTAAAAAAGTGGAGGATATGGGTTACTACACTTAATTGTAATAATTGTGATGACCATTCAAAAACATGGTTTAAGTGCCTTTTTTTTTGGAAATCATGCATTAATGCCACTTTTCAAAACATTAAGAACAAATACATAAAAGACATCATATATACAAATCAAAAAATCATGTAAGTCAGAATATCACATATATACAATATCACATTTAAACCTTTACCTTTAACTTGAACCTTCACCATAGATAACCCTTATGCTATACCTTTTGCAATATATGGATGGATTCCCATACCACCATCCACATTAAGGTACATACTTAGAGGCACAAAAAGTGTATTTACCATTCCTTTACTTCAACTTTTACACCATATTAATCCATAGGATACATAACATTCGTACAAAATGTGTCACACCCGAGCATACACTGTAGCCATGACCCACACCCAATGACCATTGATGGTCTTGTGAGAACCCTTGACCTAGCCTACTTAAATCAGAAAAAGACTTAACTCGACTCAATATTAAAGCAAGAACATTTTCATAACATACTTAAATTAATATCTTATCCAAAAGATAAATTTAGTCTCAAAATGACATACCTGAAATAAAAGACTTAGTTGAACTCTCTGACTATTTGTCTATGAAACTTTTATAAATACTAAGCTAAAAGTTGGGACAGACCCCACAATATTCTATCAAAGAAACAAGTATAGAAAGAATAAAAAGGATATTCTAAAATGCAAGGAGGCTCACCAATGACTACAATTGCTCAAAAAAGATCAAAGAGGCGCTGGATATTGATCCTTGTCACATATGTTGGCATCATAAAACGATGTTGGCCAACTGTCATCAGTAAATTGAAAGTTCGAGCATGCAACATCGGATGCTAAATAACAACTTAAGCTTGATGAGAATAAGATGAACTTACCTTAGCTCTGCTCAACTCAAGAACTTTTTATATAGCTTTTAAAACAGTAAAGACACTTAACTCATCAAAGTAAGTGTAGTAGCAATAACCACCACTATGAGCCTAAGTAGTGATACAACGTCTCGTCTATGATGCCAGAACTATTCTGTACTTTGCCGTCGCATAGAACATACTAAACCTAGTGGATCCACAGGCTAAGCCCACATGATCATCTCAAAAGTATGACCTGTTAACAGCCATGATGGCTACATGGTTTACGTGGTGACTTGAGTTAATATGAAGTCTCATCCCCAATTCGTGGCTCAATACTAATCTTAAAATATACTTTCACTCATGCTTTAAAAATAACCTCCTTCCTCTCGTTGATATAATTTGCTCAACCCATTTTAGGTTTTAAAAGCCCTATTGGAATCTATGTTCCTTTTTTTTATTCCTAATTATGTGGAAAATCCTATTTTTCTCATAAATTAAATTTAAACAAAACATTATACACTTTCAAGCAATTACTTAGTTCCTTTATATCCTTTGAGAAATGAACTCACTCTTTGCTCTTTTTTGTAGTTGAAACTCAACTCTTGGGGAATACTTAGTTCCTTTATAACTTTTGAGATTTAAACTCAACTTATTACTCTTTTCTCAACTTGTATATTGACCCTTAAACAAAGAAAAACTATTTCTTTAAGACACTTGAAAACTTTAAGAACTCACTTTAACTGGCTTCTTAAATTTATTGCTTGAATCTTACCTTCTTTGAATTTGGTCTTAACTTTTCTTGAATTAGATTATGGATTATAATACCATGATCTCATTTTATGGATGATTTCATTATTTTTAGATGTACTTTAGAGTGTTGTAATCAACCAGAACTTTTAGGTACATCACTTAGAAACTCGTACGAAAAGGTGGGGGGGTAATGGGATTTCAAAGTTACCCTGGCACTCTAAGAGGCGCAGGGTAGCAAGACCTGTCAAACAGAGGCTACCCAGAGGGTCTCTGGCAAGGGAGGCTGCCCAGAGCTTGTCAAACTGGATTTATGACTTCTGTTCTTCGATTTTCAATTTAAACCTTCTAAACTCCCATGGATCCCAGCCCAAACACTTATGATAACTAAAATCATCAATACCCAATAATTTCTACTCATAAAATAGCCCAGAAACACGAATCAAATCACGGAAGGAATACTACAACTCAACCAATAAGAATTCAACAGTTTTTCATCACGAACATCAATGTTCATCATTCAGCCTACTCTAATTGCACTGACTTAAACATATGATTTGTGGGTGGCTGAAACCATCACATAAATATCTCACATATCTAAAAGGGATCACCCCCGATGAAACTCACTCAACGATCTTTGCCAAACCTTGGTCTTTTCTCCATTCTCCTTCTCCTCTTGCCTTTTATCCCAAGCCCTATGCATATTCAATCTTCAAAAACTTAATTCAGGCTTAATTTAAACATTATTAAACCCAAAAACAATTTAGTACATAGTAGGGTTGAAAGACTTTTTTAACCTTACTAAAATCAGGTTTGAATTTTCTTCAATCAAACATCCCCATTTCTGAGACCATATCTCCCTTATACGATATCAAAAATTTGCAAACTCAGCAGCGTTTGTAAGAACTCATCAAGGGATTTCAATAAGTCATTCAGAGCTAGAAGTTATGACCGCTTGAAAATGACCAAAAACTCACTTATACACTTAAGAAATTTTAAAGATTTTTCCTACACTTTCAAAAAATAACTATTACAAGTTTTTTTGTTTAATCCTAGTTATTTCGGTTTATGAGATATTATAGTATCTCCCCCTTGGGAACAATAATCCTCTGATAAGATTTCTTTAACTAAGCTAAGGATAGTTACATCATTTTAGCACTCAACCAACAATAGCAAGTAATGCATGCTTCCACAGTCTTATAAAGTGCTAAAAGAGAATTTAGTCCCTTGATCTGCATTCTCTCATTATCTAAAAAGATGTGGATATCTCCTCTTCATATCCCTTTAGCATTACAAGGTTCTTTTCCAAAGGACATTGACTAATGCAACATTCTTTTTTCTCAACTTGCAAACCTAAGAAACAAAAATTTTAACTGGAATCTCCTCATAGGATAATATATCCTTAATGCGATCATTCTCTATTGTTACAATCAATGAAGGATCACCTTAGAATTTATTAAACATAGACACATGGGATACTGGATGAACCCCTTCTAGCTTTAGGGGTAGCTCCAACTCATATGCTACGTTGCCAACCTTCTTGCCGATACTCAATGGAGAAATATACCAAGGACTAAGTTTCCCCTTCTTACCAAACCTCATAACCCCTTTCATGGTTGAAACTTTTAGATATACCCAATCATCCACCTCAAACTCTAACGGCGTTCTCCTTATATCTGTGTACCAATTATTGCGACTTTGTGACATTTCCAGCCTCTATTAAATCACTTTCACCTTCTCTATAGCTTGGTGAAATAAATATGGTATTTTTAAGCCTTATTCACCAAATACGAATCACCCAATAAGATATCTATATCTTCACCCATGAAGAGTCTCATATAGAGCAATTTGAATGCTTGAATGGTTACTATTGTTGTAAGCAAATTCAAAGAGGGATATGTGATCATCCCATTTCCCTTTAAAGTTGATAACAAAAACTCTCAACATATCTTTTAAGGTCTGGATAGTATGCTCTGCTTGTCCACATGTATGAGGATGAAAAGTAGTGCTTCAATTCACCTTCAAAGCCAAGCCCTTCAAAAACGATTTCTAGAATTGTGTATTAACTTGTGCACCTCTATCTGAAATAATGGAGACTGGAAATCCATGAAGTATCACCAAATCTTGAAGGTACATCATACCATAATCCTTGGCCGAATAGATAGTCTTTACCAATAAGAAATGGTATGATTTTGCCATTCTATCGATAGTCTTCCAAATAGAATCATGCTTTTTATGAGTTCTTGGCAGGCATGTAATAAGTCTATATTAATAATATCCCACTTCCATTCTAGAAGTTATATAGTTTGAGCCAAACCTCTAGGACTTTCGTGCTTTACATTCCTTGTTAGCAATTTTGGCATTGTGCAAATATATTTACAATATGTTTCGTCATGCCTTCACACCAATTTACCTATCTCAAATCGCATTACATCTTGGTCGAACCCCGATAAATTGAATATCTGGAGATATAAGCCTCTTCCAGGATCCTTTCTTCGAATCAATCCACCTTAGGTTCACACAATCTACCTTGGTACTTTAGTACACCATCTTACACTTTTTCAAAAGTCAATACTCTTTTCTTATGAACATTAGCCTTAAAATCAAGCAATATGGGGTCTTGGTCTTGTTTATCTTTTACTTCTTACGATATTAATGATTCAGCCCCATTAATCACCATTATCCCTTCTTTTATGGAATCCATAAGTTTTACTCCTAGACGTGCAAGTCTGTACATATCCTTAGATAACTCCCTCTTTTATTCTTCAACACGGGCGGTATTCACTATGAATAACTTGTTAAGGAATCAACAACCACATTAGACTATTCTAGTGGTAAAGAATACTTAATCATAATCCTTGAGTAATTCTAACCACCTTATTTGTATGAGATTTAGCACTTTTTGAGTGAACACATATTGGAGGCTTTTGTGATTAGTTAATATGTTAACATGAACACCATACAAGTAGTGATTCCATATATTCAAAGCAAACACTAATTTAGTGAATTCTAAGTTATGAGATGGATAATTCTTCTCATGAACCTCCAATTTTCTTAATGCATAATCTATAACCTTGCCATTCTGAACTAACACACAACCCAAACCAATTGTTGATGCTTACAACACACCATAAAACCTTGACTACCCTTTGGTAAGGTTAAAATAGGAGCGATAATTAATCCTCTTTCAAAATTCCTGAAAGCTTTTATCACAAGATTCAGACTATTGAAACTGGACTGTCTTCTAAGTTAGTTTAGTCAAAAGAGACAAGATAGATGAAAAACCTTCTACAAATCTCCTATAATTAGCCAGCCAAACCCAAGAAACTACTTATATCTGCTGGAGGTGTGGCTCTAGGAAAACTTTGAACTATATCTATCTTTTGGGTATCAACTATAATCCTTTCACTGGAAATTTTGTTGCTCACGAACGCCACAGACTTATGTCAAAACTCACAATTGGAGAACTTAGAATATAGTTCCTTATCTTTCAAAGTCTGCAAAACAAACCTAAGGTTACTAGTATGAGCTTCTTCATTCCTTGAATAAACCAGAATGTTATCAATGAAGACGATAACAAACAGATCTACATAAGGTTTGAAGAGTATGTTCATAAGATGGATGAATATTACTAGTGTATTTGTCAAACCAAAGGACATAACTAAAAATTCATAATTCCTATACCTGGTTATAAATGTTGTCTTTGGAATGTCACATTTCCTAACTTTCAACTAATGGTATCCTGATCTAAGATAAATTTTTGAGAAGCAAGAAACACCCTGAAGCTAGTTGAAATGATTATCTATCTATTGAAGAGGATACTTATTATTGATTGTCACCTTATTCAATTGGATGAACTCTATATACACATCCTTAGGGAACCATCCTTTTACTTTACAAAAAAAACTAGAGCGCCCCAAGGTGAGACACTTCGTCGAATGTTGCCTTGCCCTATCAAATCTTTCAGTTTTTCTTTTAGATCTTTTAACTATGCCGGTTCCACTCTGTATGGCGGAATGGAGAAAACACGAGTATCTGGAATTATGTCTACGACGAAGTGTATATCTCTCTCTAGATGGAATCCGGGTAGATCATAATAAAAGACTTCTGGAAACTCTTTCACTATAGAAACTGACTAAAGGGAATGTACCTAAGAACTTGCGTCATTTAAATTGGACTAAGTGATAGATACAACCTTTTGAAACTAACTTTTTATCCTTAAGGTAGGAAATGAAACTACCCTTAGGCACTAATGGACTACTACTCCACTCTTTGACTCATTAGGAATCTGGAACTGCAAAACTCGAGTTCTACAATCTACTAACACATAACAGACATGAAGCCAGTCCATACTACCATGTCTAATTCTACTAGATATGTCATGGTATTCTTGTGATTGTTAGAAACAGGACAATCACGATACTCTTTCCGCTGGAATAGATTCCCCAATAAGAGTAGAAACACTGGAGGGTCCACAAAGTATTTTGACTAGAATCTGAAACTGATTTGCAACTTAAGTAGTTACAAAAGATTAACTTGCTCTTAGGTCTAACAAATCATAAAAACAAAAAGTAAAGACTTTGATATTACTTACTAAAAAATTTGAAGAGTTCTGTTACTCTTTTCGGCAAGTGATTGCATAGGGACGTTTGCCCCTCCACCAGTACCAAAAGTGGCTCATCTAGGTGCAGCCTTGTCTGGTGGATCCACTAGTAAACTTTGAGCTTTATTACCCGAATTTCCACAAACTTGATTATTTTTAGGGAACTCTCTACTGAAGTGACCCTTTTGACCACACTTGAAGCAACCTGCCTGGACATCACGACATCTAACGAGGTGGTTCCTACCACACTTAGCACATGTAGGAGCCCAAATCCCTCCTTCTTCCTTAATATATTGGGATTCTGTTTGTCTAGCCTTGAGGTTCTAATTTTTTTTTTCATTTTACTCAACTCTGTTTCAGGGAGAAGGTGTACTAGCAGAAGATGGTGCATGCCTCTTTTGTTTCTGAAATTGTGGTCGACTTGAACCAATCTTCTGTTTCTAGATTCATTCCTAATCTTAGATTTCTTATTGATGTACTCCTCTCTATCCCTCAGCTTTTCTTCTTAAACTTGTTGAACATAGACCATAAACATTGATATGGTCCCCAATCAACCTTACAACCCTTCCCTCTTTTATTGAACCACGACCCAAACAAGTAACAAACAACCTCATTATGCTCATCATATACTTAACCATCTCAGAAGCATAGCAAAGGAATTTGGGTGAACTTCATCCCATATTCATGAACTCTCAAGCAGTCTTGTTACTGATTATGGAAGTCTCGTACATTTTCTTCATTCATTTCTCGATGAAAGAAACGCCCCAAAAAGGCTTCTTAAAAGCAAGCCCAACTTTGATGTGGTGTATGCACATCTCTATTCTCCTTAATTTACTCAAATCATGTCCGAGCCATATTCTTTAGATTATATGCATCCAGTTCAACTGTCTCAACATCAATCACATGCATCACATCGAATACCTTCTTCAACTATTCCACAAAGTTCTTCGGATCCTTCGTAGTGCTTGAACAAGTGAAACTCAACTTTGGTGACTTCCCCTTGATATTGCTCGTTCTGTGCTTTAAGTACCTGTGGTTCCTTATAACTCCTTCTAACAGGTCGACCTCTTACAGCTCTTTGCGGAGACATGATGATTTGAAACATGTGCAAGCACGAATTAGAGAGAAATTTTTTAGAGATAAATTCTAATGCACAAAACAAATTATGAAAGATGTGAGAAATTTCTAAATGTTGTAGCCTCTAAATCATAGATGTGAAGCGCTTCACACCGATGACAAAGACTCTATAGACACAGCTTCATAAACTCTCAAGGACTATAGAACTCTTCACTCTAATACCAAGTTTGTCATGCCCCGAGCCTACACCTTAGACATGGCCGACACAGAATAACCATTATTGGTCTTGAGAGAACCCTTGTTTAATAAAATGGAAATTAAAGCAAGAACATTTTCATAGCATGCTTAAATAAATATCTTTGATAAAATGGAAATTTAATTTATAAATGACATCTTTGAAATAAAATAGGCTCAGCTGAAAATTTTTATTATCAGTCTATGAAGCCTCTATAAATGCTAGAACGAATGTTAGGACAAACCCCATTGTTTTAAAAGAGAAACAAGTCTAGAAAGCATACAAAGGATCTTCGGGAATGCAAGGAGGCTCACTAATGACTCTTAGTGCTCAAACTTGATCAATAAGGCACTGGATTTTGATATTGGTTACGTGCGTCTGCATCATAAAATGATGAAAGAAAATTGACGTCAATATACTTAATGTACAAGTATGCAAGTTGAAATGCTAAACAACAACTTAAGCTTGCTATAATAAGATGAACTTACCTTTGCTCTTCTCAACTCAATAACTATTCAATTCAGTGTATATATAGAAAGAAACTTAAAAGAACATTTGAAATATATATATTATAGCAACCCAATTCATCAAAAAATGTAGTATGAACTGAACATTACTTATATAGGAAAGTAATATAGTTTTCTGAGAGATTCTCCAACCGACAACCACCACTATGAGCCTAAGCGGTGATGTATCATCTTGTCTACGCTGCCAAAACTGTCATATACTTTGTCATTGCATAGAACATACTCAACCTAGTGGATCCACTAGTTCAACTCCCGTGATCATCTAAAATGTTTACCCCATAACACTCATGATGGATACATGGTTTGTATGGAGACTTATGTTAATATGAACTCTCATCCCCACAACGATGCTCAAGACTACTCCCAAAATATATTTTAGCTTATGCTTTATGAGTACTCTCCTTCATCTGGATTGAGATATTTTGCTCAACCCTTATGATCTTTAAAAATCCCTCTTTGAAACTATCTTCTTTTTTCTTGTTCAAAATCTTGTATGAATTATTAGTTCCCTGTTAACATAAATTTTTTAATTTTTTTTTCACTTTCTAGGGAATTACATAGTTCCGTTATATCCTGTGAGAAATGAACTTACTCTCAACTCTTTGCTTTACTATAAAGTCAACTCTAAGGGAATACTTAGTTCCCTTCTGAATTTTGAGATTTAAACTTTACTCATTACTCTTTGATCAATTTGTATCTTGAGCCATAAAATAAAGTAAACTTGTTAGTTTTAGACTCTTCAAAATTTAAGAACTCAATTTGACTTGGTTCTTAAATTTTTGACTTGATTCTTAATTTCTTTGACTTTGGTCTTAATTTTCATTGAATTGGATTATGGATTCAAAGACCATGGTCTCATGTTTATGTATGACTAGGAATTTAGGTACATCACTTAGGAACTCATACGAAAAGGTGAGGGTAATGCGATCTCTAGGTAACATTGGCGCTATGAGAGACGCGGGGCACTAGAGACAGAGACAGAATTTACTCCGAGGAGCTCTGGCAGGCGCGGCGCCTCAGGGCTTGTTAGATGGGATTTTTGACTTTTCTTCTCCGATTTTAAATTCTAGACCTTCTAAAATCACATATATCCCAGCCAAAACACTTAGGATACCTAAAATCATTAATACTTAATAGTTTAGAATCGTAAAATATCCCAAAAACATGAATCACACAATCAAAGAGGCATGAATCACACAATGAAAGAAAACTACAACTCAACCAATAAGAGTTCGTTAATTTTTCATCAAGAACTTCATTATTCATCATTAAAACTACTCTAATTGCATTGAATTAAACATATTATTGTGTGGGTGGAAGATCCCATAAGAGAAATATATCACATGTCTAAAAGGGATCACCCACGACGAAACACACTTACCGATCTTGTCGAAACCTTGGTATTTTCTCCTTTCTCCTTCTCCTCTTCTATTTTCTCTGACGACCTAAGCGTATTCAAACTCCAATAACTGACTTAAGGCTTAACTTTACACCTAATAAACCCTTAAAACATTAGGAAATAGTAGGATTAAAATACATATTTACCATTACGGAAATTCAATTTGGATTTTCCATAATTCAATAAAATAAATATCGATAGGCATATATCCCTCATATGTTATAAAAATTTTACAAACTTGGTGTAGTTTGAAAGATCACAGCAGGGGCTTTCTAACCATATAAAGAAAGACACTAACTCACCCTAATGTAGAAGTTACGGCCGTTTGAAAATGACCAAATACTCACTTTCACACTTCAGAATTTTTCTAGATTTTTCGTACTGTTTCAAAAAATAACTATTACTTGTTTATTTGTTTGATCCTAGCTATTTCGGATTACGTGATGTTACAAGAATACAAGAGAAAATAACTCATACTATAACCGAAGTATAGGATGCATATCATATTTAACCATCTAAGAGATAACATTCTACCATTATCCATTTAGGACACATTCACGACATATCCATTATAATTTAGAGATACTTACTATGATCCCCTTCCAAGCCTACTCGTGAAATGTATTTGTAGCATTCCTATGCTACTACCTACACTTTCTAGAACCTATCAAGAAACCACAATGACATATCACATGATGACATAGGCAATTAACTAATATACACCATGAGAGCTTGTCATAAAATCAGGTGTCATAAATCCCCACACTATACGAGGTGGTCTACTTGCCTATGAAAGACCTGTTTAGATAGATATATCTAATCGGGCACATAGTTAATGGGATCGGGTAAACTAACATTAAAACACATTCCTATCTACGGAGGAGATTCCCTCCAATTGAATCCACTCTACCCGTAGCCTACATTACCATAGAGTAGTTCATTACTTTACATTTTCACATATGAGAGGTGTCATTGGACTACAACACTCCTTTTACATTCATTAACACTTGAAAGGAGGCCGCAAGACTAACGATTGAACGTTCATTTACGAAATCTCATTAACTCCTCGTGAAGTAGTGTTATAGGACTACTGATTGAAAGTTCATCATTAACCTTTATTAATGGAAGGATCCATTAATACAACCGACCCAAGATTCATTTCTAAACATTTATGTAAGGATGCTACTAGCCTACCGATCCAAAAATTCAAAAAATAACAATATAATCATTTATACAAGAAGAAGAATCCCTCATATTCTATTATTAACATTCATAAAAGTCAAATTTAGAAAAGCCTTTCATTAATAACACATATTCATTGATAACATAATCATTGTCCTCATTGAATTCTCGTTCATACAATATCATGACAATATTTCCGTTCTCATACTATGCCTTCAAGGCCATGCTCATAATGTACATAATAAATAATGACCACACCTTTTCAAGTGGATCTACATAAATATAACAACTCTAAAATAAAAAATAACTTCTCATATCTTTCCTTCAAGGACAATATTTCTCGAATAGCAAAACACCATAAATTAATCATAAATAAACATGTGTAATGACATACATCAATATTTTGAAGCAATTTAAACAATTTCTTTTCATAGCATTCATTATCAAACAATCCACTTCATAATGGTATAAATTTGAAAAAGAGATGGATCATGGGTTCATTGACTATTCTCATTTTAAAACATCAATTTAACATCAATATTACAATCAAAAGCGATTATGAACATTTTAAAACCCTTTGGTAAAAGAACCCATGATATTGAATAAAAGTCATGATTTTCATAACTTGAAATCCTTCAAAATCTCTTTTGAAATTGATTCTAGGGTGAAAGTTATTCCTAGATGAATATACATAATATATTTGCTAAGATTTCCCAAGAAATTTGATGAATAAAGATTTTTAGTCTACAAACCCTAGTTTTCTTTTGTTCTTACTCCTTGAACTTTAGAGATTTATAGAGAGAGAAAGAACTTTGGGTTTTGATTTGGGGGTTTTAGAATAATGAGTTGAAGTAGAGTTTTAAGACTTAAAAATAATTAAATCTACTATATAATCATTTAAAATCAAACCCTATTAGTAAAATAATCAAATGAATTAGAAAAATAACCTTCACTTCGGCAGCCCAACCACGGACCATGTCGATATGTACGGGTGTGAGGATAACTACGAATCTTGGTGGTGCCTGTGGTTGCTTAGGAAATAAGCCTTCAATACCTCCAAGGAAAAGGCAAGTCTGCAGAAGCTCTCACGATCTGTGGCTAACAGAACACGTCGTGGTGATGCTCGTGAACATAGACGTAGTGGTTTGGCCAAGTTGTCCTGCAAACCATGCCACCAAGTTACCTTCACGGCCATTTCCGTGTGTTGTGGCATGTTGTCATGGGAAGTACTTGGAAAATTTTTGGCAAGCCATGCCTTTGGCTTAAGCATTTCCCCCTTAGATCGGCTCACACCCTTTAACCCTTATTCAACATATAAGAAAATCTCTTTTTAACGTGGAGTCTTAACACATGCCTTGACATTGACTCATTAAACCCTAAAGAACTTAAAAGCTTTACACATCAAGAACCCTCATTATAAACTTAACAACAAAAGTTTAACCTATTATTTTCTTAGTTGTTATATTATCCCCTATTTAGGAACATTTGTACTCGATTGAAACATTCAAACACTTTTAAGGAATGATGGTTCAAGACTAGCAAGCCAACTATCATGACAAATCAATATAAGGAATATACCAAAAGAGAAAAACATGAACACATCAATAAAATCAAAACAAAACAAGCAAGTAGGAAGTACATCTAAAAACTCATTATGCATCAAACTTCTTTATTACTCATAAAATTGGAGGAACTACATTCTCCAATTCAATTCATTCTCATTAAGACAAAAATAGAAAAATTATGCCACTTTTTTTTTATAAAAAATATAGTCATGCTCAATAAGTCAACTCATGGGACATTAAAGCAACTCATTCCAGATATATATCAACATGACGAACACATAATACATGAAATCTCATTTTTTTCTCATTAAAAAATAATTCAACTAGTACATTAATAACATAAGAATATCATGCAAACGTATATTCAGACAAGGCTCCTAACATGATACAAGCTACACTGAATTTTAGGTCTTAAGCTTGAATAACAATAAAAGGGAAAGACAAATATACTCACGACCTTACTTTTCAACCTACCATCCCCCACTCATGAGAAAAACCCATACTTAAGGCAAACATTATTCAATATATAAACCTCATAATAACAAACGAAACTATAACTTACCGGTACATTCATCTGGATTAGATACTTTATCCTTTTTAGATTGAAGGTCATAGAAATGAATACTGTTTGGAGTTATATTAATTGTACCATCATTACAATATTTCTTTGTCTCCTTCCCTTATGTCATAAAAGTAAGACAAACTTTCACCTTGTGCTCATTCTTCTCACAACCAAAGCAACTGGCACTACCCATAGTGTCTCTTTCCATATGTTGTGCAAGAAGGTTTAGAAAATTGAGTCCCACCACTCTTATGTTGGTTTACATTAGGAGCACTTGAAAGTCTTGGTTTGGGGCCCTCTTCTTACATCTAGGTTTATCATTCTCATCAAATCTACTCCTCTTTGAATCCCTATTCATTCTCTTATGTTTGGACTCCACTATAAATTGGCTTACCCTATGATCCTCGACCTGCTCAAATCATTATGGTGGACAAACATACATTACTCTTCATTAACAAGGTCGAATACATCGGTCACAAATATACTCATCTTCTCTCTATGATTTGGCAAAAAAAATTGAGCACAATTGGACGATAGAGTAAACTTCAAAGAATACTCTTCAACATTCATGCTACCTTTCAAAAGGTTTATAAACTCCCAATATTACAATCCATTTTTTCATGGAGAAAGGACATACAAAGATAAGCTTCCATCCCATTTTATATAATTGGCTCCTACCTTCCTATTATCCTTCCATTGAGTGAACAAAACATCGGTAACCTCCTTCAATTTAAAGAAGCCAAGTTGTGTTTTTTCTTCAGAATTCACCCTAATAGCACTCACCACTTTTAACACTATCCCGGAGTTCTTGCGGATCCTCTCCCATCTTAGAACCTAGAAATACCGAAGGATTCATCCTTAAAAAGTGTCTCAACTTGGAAACCATTGTGCCCACATGACCATTCACCCAAGATTCCACATCTCTGGACACTTGAGTCGGCATTACTCTGGACAAGGTCAAGAAAGCCGACCTAATATCATCAATGGTAATATCTGTAAATCTATCAGAACATGGTTGTATTGAGGAACATGGTCACTTTGAGGTCCTTTGAGAGGATCTCCCTCATTCACATTCTCTCATCATACTCTTCTTGCGGGTCTCTGCTTGTCTATTGAGTCGTCAAAACTTACCCTTTGAATGAGAAATATAAACGGTTGCTGTGAATTTACAAACTCAACTTTACATGGGGTCGATCCCACAAAGAATTTCTTCACATATAAGGTTTTACTGTCGTGTTTATCTGAACGTTGTTATTATCTCCTTACAAATAATGATAGAAAGTAAAATTGGGTATAATTGACGAGTAATAGTCACTAAAACTTACGATCAAAGAGACAGTTATGATTGATAGACTACAATGGAATAAAATTTATATAGTTAATAAAGAGGAACCATGTTTGTGTTCACTATGACAAAAACACCAAAGATCTCCTACAAATTCAGTATTAGGAAATTCAATGTTAACATAACCTTAGCGAGTTAGCTTTATCTAATGCTTCTCATCCCTATAAGATAATGCTCGCTCGTATTCTCTCGAACTATAAATGATCTAAACATTGAAGCTCGCCTACATTCTCATAAAGATAAAGATATCCTCTCTTGAATTCCAGTTTTTACTACAATTTGTTAAAGTAGTTTTATATTTTTCCTAACAAGTATTTTTTCTCTTGAACAACCACTAGATACAGGTTCATCCAACGCGTGGACTTACTAGACAAAATTAATATGGATAATTGCAAACTACAAATTGTAAACAAAGATTACTTTTTACTCATTTTACAAAATCAACTCTATAGTATCATCAGAGATCCCACACACCCGGTTGAGGTATTAATTACTCATATTTTCACGCACATAATAAATAGTAGAGAATCAAAACAAAATTCTAAATAGATACAAAATCAATTAGCAAATTATTAACCTCTTTGATAATATAATAACGAAAAAGCAAGCTTCAATTGTGACAAAAAATAGTTCAAATTCAAAATATCCAAAAGTCCAGTCCCCAGGTGTATGCTCTTAAAAAACATCTATCTCCTCTATTATACCCCTGCAGGGCAACCTAACAATTCTAAATTAAAACTTTTTAAAGGAGTCCTTATCAAATTAGGACTTAAATGGCAGGCTCTTTCACGGCCATAGTCATGATCCATCAAGGGCTTCACGGTTTGTGAAGCCCTCCGTTGTGTTTCCTTGAAATATCCCAACATTACATCTTAAAATATAGTTACGTGACTCAAGATGACGATCTAGACCATGGACCATCAAAGGAACCATGGTCTTGAAGTCGTCTGTGGTAATTCCTTTGAATTTCCCAAATTGGGTCTTCAACCTACTTAGTAGAATCTTCTCCACGATCTCGACCAAGGGCCGTCGTAGGAACCAAGGTCTGTGAGGACGTCCGTAGTCTTCACTTCTAATTTCTCAAAATTTGGTGTTTGAAAATTCGATCACTGGAATTCCCTTTTACAATCACCATCACAAGAAAAGGGAACATTGATTTCCAAGAGAGCTTTTAACCTAAGTTTTGAGCACTAATAACAAATTATAGAAGAAGATTCTTCTAAAACATATGAGATAAGTATGTTCTTGGGATTAGTATTGAGCATCGATATCAGAATGTGAGCTCATATTAACTCAAGTCTCTCTAAACCATGTAGCCATCATGGATATTAAAGGGTTATACTTTTTAGATGATTACATAAGTCAAGCTTGTGGATAAACTTAGTAAGTTAAGCTTCCTATATCTCTTGCAAGGTATAAAATCATCCTTGGCAGCACCAGTTAAAGTGTTGCATCATCACTATAGCTCTTAAGTAATGGTTGTTGGTTAGAGAAACTCCCACTACAGTAGTTTCATGGTTCCTCAAGATGTTCTTCATAGTATTGATGGGGGTATGGGACTTCATTAATTTATTGCACAAGTACACTTCGAGAGCAAGCATGATATGTCTTTTATTATAATTTCGAATTGACATCAAATTATTTTGAATTTTTACATACATCTACAAGTTAGTTTGTATCTTTGTATACAGAAACAATTTACAACATGTTTTTAAACAACATTTATTTATTATACACTTGCTTTTAAATTTCATAGCATTGAAATGAGTTTAGTTAAGTTTTCATGAGTTGAGAAAAGCCAAGGTAAGTGCTTCATTCAGAATCTCCTTCAAGCCTATTTTTTATAGGACTCCAACTCACATACTTTTACATTCAACGTACTTATGCCAGTTGTTTTTATTTATGTTTTGGTGTAGACCCAGGTAACTAGGATCGATATTACAGTGCATCGTTTAATTTAGAATATTATAATGATTTTTATATAACATAATGCACCCACTATTTAACACATATTTCAATATATCAAAACTTGAATCCTAATATGATAATCAAATGAAAATAATTAAAGCCGAAACTAACTGCCCAACACATCAATGGCGGACTACAAAACTATCTGCTGAAACCACTTATTTTCAATGTTCCAATTCATATTTATCGTTCCACTATTAATAATCCTAATCTTGGAGTAATAATTGTCCAATGATTAGGACTAATCATTGTCCAATGATTGAACCATAATACTTATACACATCTATAACCCCAAGTTCACATATTAGTATAAACTATACACGTTTTAACCTAAAAATCTATTCCTAGTTACACAAAAATTTAATAGAAAGGATAAGAATAATTACCTTGATATCTCGAGATAAAAATATCGTTGTTTCTCCTCCTTTTTCCTTTTCTTTTCTCCCTTTCTTTTCTTTTCTTTATCTGCGTATTTTTTTCCACAAATCGTTCCTTCTCTTTTTTTCTCACAAGCCGTGTGCGGCTTTATCAATTTAGGGCACTTTGCCCTTTTTTTATTATTATTTATTTATTTGATTTTCTTTTTTTTCTTTTTTTTTCTTTTTTCATTATTCTTAAAAACAAAATAATCCTTTATTAAATCTAAAAATTATGTCACTCATTCTTATAAGTCATATAAATTATTTACAAAATCTACTAAAAAGGTTAATATAATAATGCTAGTTAAAATTTCTAAAACGACTAAGAGGATCATTACAAACTTTTAGAGCGAATCTCTAACGCACGAAAGGAATATGAAAGAAGTGCAGAATTGCTAAATATTGTAGCCTCCTAGTTATAGATGTGGTGCGCTTCACACCGATAGCTAGGACTCTACAGAAATGGCTTACTATAATCCTTACTCTTGAACTACGTGCTCTCATACCAAGTTTTTCACGCTTTGAGACTACACCCTGGGCGGGAGTGGCACTCATAAACCATAACTGGCCTCGAGCGTACACTTTGTCTGGCTGACTTATTCAGCAAAAGACTTAAACATAAGAGAATATAACTCAAGGAATACCTAAAAATATAATATCTTAGCCAAAACGACAACTTAAGTCTTAAATATATACAACTAATTGAATAATACAAAAGAACTAATACAATCTGTCTATGAAGCCTCCAAATTAAGATGGATGCTGGGAAAGGACTCCGAATCATCCTAACAACTGAAATCTAAGTAAAATTGTCCTCCGAGTAGAAAAGAGGTTCACTATCTGACTCTGGAGTGCTCAAATGGATCAATTGTGGGCTACATGCCATTTATTGTTACCTGTGTTTGTATCATGAGATGATGCAGGCCAATGGAATTAGTACATTAAATGTACGAGCATGCAAGTTTGAATTCAAAAAAAACTTAAGGTTCAATAGAGTAAGAACAAAACATACCTTAGCTCTACTCAACTCAAGAATAACATAACTTAATAATATTTACTCATTTCAATATAAAGCAATTTAAAAGCAAGTGAAATATAGAAATATGCTGTTTGAAAACATGTTGTAGATTCTAAATGTATACAAGTATAGAAATAACTCTGAGATGTATGTAAAAATACAATAAATTGATGTATACATATAAATACATTTTACTTTATGGAGTTTTCTAACGGACAACCATCACTCAAGAGCTACAGTGATGATACATAATCTACCTCACGCTTCTAGTGCACACTAAACCCGGCAAAGGTATAAGACCTGCACTATTTAATGGATCCACTAGTCTACTGTAAAAAGGGTTCATCTAAAAAGTATGATCATTTTCTACACATGGTGGCTATATGATATATGGGGGGTTGTGAGTTATCTAAACTCTCCCCCATATCGGTGGTCAATACTACCCCTAAAATATATTGGCTCTTATGTTATAAAAACATACTGATTCTGTGATTTGAGATTAGTGCTAAAAAGTTTAGCTCAAAAGCTATGTTTCAAATCTTAGTTTCCCTACTTGCTTCATGTAGAAAACTATATCTCTTTAACTCAAAAGTAGCCTGAAGGCTCTTTGGAAATCTGAGTTTCCCATCTTTTTAAATGTGAAAACACTTTAAGATCATTTGCTATTACTTAGTTTCCATATACTTTTTTGAAGGAATACTTCACTTTACTCTGAACTAAACTCGAAGTTAAGTCTTAAACAACACTTAAAACTTTACTGAATGACTTCTGAAACATGAAATGAACTTCTTCTCCTAATCTTTAGTCCTTAATCAAACTGATCTTTAAGTCTTAAAACAAGTTTAAAACATTTGTAAAAGACTTCTTAAAAGGTTTCTAGGAACTCTCTACAATAGTCTCTAACTTTTGTTGAATTTGAAGTTATGTATTAAAGGTTTTAATATCATGTTACTAGATGAATTTTATATGATTAAAAGTCATTTAGAGTAGTTAAAATTATTAGGAACTGTTAAAACACTTTATAAAGGCTTAATTGGACTAAATTACGAAGATTGGGCAAAAAATGCGATTTGGGCCCGTTCGAGGCATGTCGTGCTAGCCATAGATGATTGAGACACCAAAATGGCACACTACAAGCGTACCTCCCTAGGCTCTCTATCACGGCTGGGGCGTTCCGCGCTTAGCTATTCCCAGGTGACGTCTGACGAATTTCTCCACTCGGTTTTCTAATATATCTAACTCAAAAATAACTATGAATTACGAATCAATTCACATTAGGCATTAAGCAACTCAATAAAAAAGAATTCAACAATGTTCTTCAAGAAGTTCACTATTCTCATTCAGCCTATTCGAAAATCATTGAATTGAGACAATCTTGGTGTATGGGTTAACTGACCTAACACTAAATGATCTCACATACCTTGATAGGGATCACCCCCGATAATTTCCGATCGCAAATCTCGACTTTCTTGGCGGATTCTTGACTTCTCTCATTTTACTTCTTCTTTTCTCTCTTCTCTAAGACCTAAGCATACTATTGATTTTCCAAAACTGAATTAACCCTTTTTCCCCAATAAACCTCAGAAACCGAAATAGGAATTAGTTGGTGAAAAGACTAGTTTGCCCTTCCTTAAATCAGGATTTGGACTTTGCTCACGTCAATAGCTCAACATTTGTAGGCATATCTTACTCATACGATATACAAAATGGGAAGACTCAGCGGCGTTAGAAAGATCACTCCAAGGGCTTTCCAACCATATCAAGAACTACCTTAACTCGTCCTAAACTAGAAGTTATGGCCGTTTCAAAATGACCAAAATTTACTTCTTAACTTAGACAATTTTTCCCTTTCTTACCAAAAATGAATACTTTTAGTTTCTTAGCTTATTCTTAGTTATTTCAAATTGGAGATCTCCCCAACCAGAGTACTGGTAATATCATACAACTATTCCACTAATGTAACATAAATAATTCATCACAACAATATAATCATGCAAAATACCGAACTTTTACAAAATCAATTATCACATGCTTCCACAAAATACAATTATCACATGTAGTCGATTCTCTCACAGAACTCAAACGCAAATTGTTAGCATACCAAAATGTGGTACCCTATCCAAAGTTTATGCTGGAATGTGCCACCAATCCAATTTTTATTTTGGAAGGTTGCAACCAATCAAATATTTGTGTCAGAACATGACATTAGATCCAAGATACTTATGTCGAAAAACGTGGCAATCGTCCCAAACACACACCCCAATCACAATAAAAGGCATATCATCAAGATCATTCATTTATATCATGATTTCATGGCAAACATCATTCATTTATCTCATTTAAAACATGTTTAAACAACGTTGCGACATTCGCATACACATATATTTCATACTGTAGCAATAACTAGAATACATCACACAAACATAGAATAACAATCATCACCTACCTCTAATCAAAACTTGAATCCCCTAAGGAACTTGAATCTTTCCTTTCCATATTTTTTCCGCTTGTTTAAGGTCTACAATAATAAATATACGCAAATATCAACAATCAAAGGTCTATAATTATTCGGATTATAACAAACCCAATAACTCTAGACCAAACCCAAGATCCTAAACCCAAATTATGACTTTTTCCTCCATAGTTGTCAGATCAAAACTATTTCCCATAAATACTAACCCAATAAAATGGGTTTTACAGATCAAAAAATTACTCGAGGAATTAAAGTCTTACCTTTAGCCTCAATAGTGGTGAAAAACTATTAAGAACTCGTCTAGGGTCGTCTCCCTAGCTCTAAAAATTGAAAAGGGCCAAATAAGGTCGTTTAGGGGTTTATTAACGACTTTAAGTCGTGTTTGGCAAGCCATAGAGGACATATGCCGCTACACCGGCCCCGCTTTGGATCCCAAAAGGAATTAAATTGGAAATGGTAAAATCTAAAATTTTGCAGGTTAAGTATGAACTTTGATTCAACTTCAAAAGACCATAACTCCTAGTACAAGATGAGTTAGGCGTGATACAAGATACCATAGGAACTCTCATTGAATTATCTTTCCAACTCCGTGGATTTTGCTAAGTTTCCAGTTTCGATGAGTGAGATATGACCTTTTCAAGTTATGTTGTCCAGTTAAGATTGTTAGCCGAAAATATGAGGGTATTTTGATGCTTTCCTTACCCAATAATATTTAATTCGTTTTTTAATAATATATTATGGGTCTAATCCTTATAGGCTCAATTTTATAATCCTAATATACGCGTAGGATTTTAGTTGAGAGTTCAAGAAGAGAATAGAAGATAAAAAAGTAAAGGATGAAGGCGTTCGTCAATATTTTTTAGTTTAGTTGTTGAGTTTTGCCATGGATTTAATCCCTAAGAGATATGTAAGCTTCAATAGTGTTTGGTTAGTCGACCCACACACCAATTGTTATTTATTTAGCATAATTTCGTTCTTGAAAATTAAGGATTTAAGTTTTTGATGAGTTCTTAAGAAGTGTTCTTGAAGTTTCATTAAGTTTTGATGTACGATTCTACTTGGTTAAACTTTAAACGACCATATATCTTATAATATTAACAGTTACGTGAGTCATAACCTATACAATTGAAGGTAATTGAATCTACTTTCCAACGCCACCAATTTCGCATCAATCCAATTTCTGAATAAAAAGTTATTACTA
The DNA here is from genome assembly GCA_032847665.1 of Solanum chilense. Lineage (NCBI taxonomy): Eukaryota > Viridiplantae > Streptophyta > Magnoliopsida > Solanales > Solanaceae > Solanum > Solanum chilense. The sequence goes on from CM064963.1 coordinate 37,902,858, forward strand.
TTTTAGTAACATGTACAATGATGTTACGAATTAGCCATGAGAAAACATTAAAAACGGTTATTTTTGTTTTTCTACCTCCCAAGAAAACCCTAAACAAATTTCTTGACTTATAAAAGGTTCAAAATAATCAGATTTTCATATTTACTAATGAAACTCATAATTCTTGGCCATAGATATTTCAAAAACTAATTCAAGAATCTGAAGAAAGATTTTCTTGATCATTTACCTTCAAGCTAGGGTTTCAAAATTTCTATTCAATTTTTTATCCAAGATTATTCAAGAACCTTGTTCAACCTATCTAAAATTATTCCTAACATGTTCATAACCTTGAATTCATAATTCAATTTCTATGAAAGTCCTTTTGAGGAGTCTTCTACAACATTTCATAACTTGTTTCAAGACTCAAGCAAGTGAGTATAAGAGTGAAGAGTATGTATTCATGAGTAAAAAATATCACCTAGATCCTTCATATAATAAACCATAATTCTTGAAATTCATATTTCACATTCAAGAAAGAGTTAAGAGTAGAGCTCAAGAAAGTCTTTAAGTTCAATTATAAATTCTTTGAGATCAATTATTGATTTGAACTATGTTTTGAGAAGCAAATAAGAGAATGAGAAGAGTCATATACATGAGTTCCATTTAGTTACTTAGACCTTTGAGCTGAGTTTTTCATGCCCATAACTTCCACATGAATTTCATAAATTGAGTATCATTGAAAGGAGTAGTATCTCCATGTTCTAAGTTTTGGGTATTGAGTTCGTTATTCCTTCGAAGATTATATTTATAATGATGGGTATATTACATGATACCTATGAAGTCCTTGAGTTGAACTGTTCATGCTCATAATTCCACATGAAACCTATAAGTCGAACAATCTTGAGGTGAGAGGTATCTTTGAGTCCTCATGTTAGTAGTTCATTCTCATAATTCCGCATGAACCATCCAAGATTAAAATCATGAAATCATCCATAAACATGAGATCATGATCCTTCAATTCATACTTTAATTCAAGGAAGTTAAGAGTTAAATTTAGAAGTTAAGAAGTAAGTCAAAGAAAAGTTCTTAAAGTTTCTAGAGTCTTTGTTATATTTTTTAAATTCATTTTAAGGCGCATGTTTCAAGTCAAGTAATGAGTAAAGAGTTGAAGATCTTCCTTCAAAGTAATATAAGAGATCTAAGTATTCCCTAAGAGTTGAGTTCATTTCTAAAAAGTTATAAAACAACTAAGTATTCCCTAAAAGTTTATAAATGTTTTCTCATTTAAGTTTAGAGGAAAGTGAGATTTCCCAAAAGAATTTTGAATAAGAAATGGGAACATTGATTCCAAGAGAGATTTTTAAAGCTAAAGTGTTGAGAAAATTTTCTCAACCCAAAGAAAGGAAGTTAATTTTGAAGAATAAGCTAAAGTATAAATTTGAAGTAGTATTGAGCACCAATTGGGGGTGAGAGTTCATATTTACTCAAGTCTCCATGTAAACCATGTAGCCATCATGGGTATTAACGGGTTTACTTTTTTTAGATGATCACTTAAGTTAAGCTAGTGGATCCACTGATTTAAGGAGTTCTGTGCAACGACAAAGTATAGGACAGTTCTGGAAGCGTGGGCAAGACGATGTATCACCACTTAGGCTCAGAGTGGTGGTTGTCGGTTAGAGATTCTCCTACATAAACTATGTTACTTTCTTATATAGTTAAAGTTGACTTTGTTATTTCATTTTGTTTAACGAACTAAGTTGTTTTTATTGTTTTATAAATCTTTTATGTGCAACATGAATATTATTGTTTTATATTGAGTTGAGTATCTATAGTCGAGTAGCAAATCTTTGAGTCGAGTATTTTATCCCTGAGTTGAGTATCTTATTCTTGAGTATTTTGAAATGAGTAAATTAAGTAATTAAGTATTCTTGAGTATTCCATGAGTTTCAAGTTTAACAAGAGGTAAGTATGTTTCCATTTTTTTATCAAGTATCAAGCTTATGCTATGCTTTAGAATTCCCCTTGCATTCTTGTACATTTCACGTACAGAGCCAACTAGCCTGCACTTTCTCATGATGATGGCACAAGTATTCGATCTCTTCAAGAAGAGCTTCGTTGATATATCCGAGAGCTCGAGTTAGCTATGGTGAGTCTCTTTGCTTTCGGAGGATTCCATTTACTTTTCAATTTAGTCAGGATGTCATGGGTATTTTCACTAATACAAAAAGGCCCTTCAACGGCAATAAAATATGGCTCTAGCAGCAATAACATTTGTCATGATACTCTATACCGACGAACTTTAGCCGGCAATGTTAAGGTCGGCAAAGACTTTTGCGGCCATTGTGGTAAATCCTGGTAAAGGGTAGCATGAATTGCCGCTAAAACCATGAGGTTTTACAGCAATTGATTGCGGCAATCATGTTGGCTGCTAGAGGAAATTTGCATACTTCCTAATTATTGTCTTTTAGAGTCCATTGATTTAGTCGATAAATCTAAATAAATAGTCATTATAAGGTAGTACTTTTAATGTCAATTGTTTGCGGCAATTGTCTTGGCTGCTAAAGGTAATTCATTCGGCTAACTATGGGCTATTAGTGTCCATTTATTTAGTCGATAAATCTAAATAAATAGCTGCTAAAAGACAGCAGTTTTAATGACGATTGTTTGCTGCAATTATGTGGATACTAAAGGTAATTAATATCGGCTATTTGTGGTCCTTTAGCGTCTACTGTTTAAGTCGATAAATCGAAATTATATTTGCTAAAAGGTAGTAGTTTTAATGACAATTTTACCATGGCGAGCAATTGCTATTATATCCCTTCTAAAAATATCTTAGTTTACCCCTTTAACGTCCATTTTATGATTAATAATTTTCATTGAATTTCCACTAAATATCATATAACGTTTAACAACAATTGTTTAGCCACCATAAATAATATCTACTCCCTCCATCCATAATTGTTTGTCATGTTAAGGTTATGAACACCCCTCAAGAGAAATTTAATACAAGGTGTAATTTGACTAGTATAACCCTATCAAGAATATCAAAAGTCTACATAACTTTTCAATTAAACTAGACTATCATTAAGGGCAAATTTGGGAAAAAATGACTACTTGTTTCTTGATTATTTAAATTGACAATTAATGTTGGACGTCTATTTTTAGTATACCTGCCAAACAATTGTGGACAGAGGGAATAATATAGTATAGATAAACTGTTTATATAAAAATCCAACAAACATGCTCGCATAAGAAGCCGCATAGTAACAACAATTTTCACTAATAGTGAAAGGACAGATATTACTTTTAATCCATACAATAGAAATTAGACAAACAAAAAGAAGTACTGATCCAAAATACAATAGTCACTGCTTTTATAAATAAATTTATATTTTTCAAACTATTGAATAATTTCTTTAAATAAGTTTAGTTACACTTCTTCGAATAATGTCTTTGAAATCAACAACATATGAAATTTGTGAAATTAAATTGTATAAACTGAAATAAAAATGAAATGTGTCAATAGATGAAATTTAAAGTACAAAAATAGTGCAAGCAATGTGACTAATATGAAAAATTACAAGTAAGAAGCATCCATTTTAATTTTGCGTCGTCAAATCAAAGAGATGACAAAATCGAAGAAGTGAATTATTTTTTAGAGGATGAAACACCTATAAATCTGGCTACCCCTAAAATCACTACTAAGAAAGGTCTAACTCACTTGTCACATAAAAATTTTGTAAAAGCATAGTACACATTTCACACCAGTTTTCCCGCTCTCTATGTAATCAATCTGGGTTTGTCTCTAGTTGTGTGTGATCGTGAATACTCCTTGTTTTCTCTACCAAAAGAATGTGCAACCCTACGAAGAGGTGCACATTAGTTGATGCACTAGGGAGGAAGATGCCGATGCTGGTGTTATGAGATATATCAAAAGAAACACAATGCGACGAGGTCTACAGTGTTTCAGACAAACATTGAAGTTAGCAAAGCTCTCCATTTTAAAGAATAGTGGACAGGAAACAAGCTAATGTTAACTCATTTGAGTCTGCAACCACAACACAACTCATACGGTCAATGAAACTTGGAGGGAGGAAGTCCAGACAGGAATCAAGGACAAAAACAGATGTAAGTTGAAAATCATGAACTGAGCAATACACATCGATAATCCTCTGCTATTCTGAAGCAGTTTGAAGCGACAAACAATTACGACTTTTAATTTCTTGTCAATGCTAATGTCTCTTTACTCACTCCAACATCTATACCACAGGAAAAAATCAATGGACCTTAACCGGGTAGGAGCATAATGGTTGGGAACACAACCGATAATCAGAACAATGGTCGGCAAGGATGAGAACTTACAGGTTTGCAAACTCATGAAACTAATCCATGCTAAGGTAAAATTACATTGTTTTAGTGTATACTAGATGTGAATGCTGAGATGAGCAGAAGTGGGTTTTTGATAAAATCTTTCTGTTCACACACCTCTCCACATCCAGGATTTCGGAAATAATGAAGTTCAACTCTCCGATATGGATCATTGAGTTGGTTCATAGTGTTATTGTTGAGTTGATTCTTAGTGTTACTATTGGAGAATCAACACTAAAAGGCCAAGGTATCTCTAGAAGTCCTGTAAATTCATGAGGTGTTAAAACTTAAGCAAACCATTAAAGGATTGTGAAAACACTTGTAAATAAAGTGAGTTTTTCAAATTGAACATGGAGAATTCAAATATTTTGACAAGAAGAAACTTTACATGTTGGGTGTGGATGATGATGACCACTACTATGTGCACCGAGTTCGCCTGTTTATAAACACTAAAGCTAGCTGCTGGTCTCCCTTTCCCCCTTGTCTGCTTTCTGCTAGATTTACTCCATCATTCTTGTATATTTGGATCAAATATTAATTCCTACTATCTTATGCTTAATAGGAGGTTGGATTGGCTGAATCCTTAAATTTTTGTTGTTGTATTATCTGACCTAGAAACACATGAAATATCACAGAAAAACAATATGTCTGGGAAAAATCATTGGGAAATACCTTCATAAAGATAAATAGAACAAAGAATGCTACAATGGGAAAAATTCAAGTCCTTAATTACTTGGAAACAAGCTTGATATCTATCTATGAGTGTATCAGACGATTAATTTGAGTTATAAGTGAATGTCCTACCATTAAAACATAAAGCATCAACTTCTGCAAAAAAAGATTTGGCATCTACTCAACTACAACCATAATTGGGGACCAGATACAAGATCAATAGTTCATTACACTCATCTAAGACGTATCATATAATCTTATCAATCACCCTCTTTTGTTAGCTAAGACGATTCTCTTTAAGAAAGAAGAATTTGAACTGAACAATCTTGACGATGGTTCTCTGTAAAATTTCTGCAGCTATAACTCTGTTATGGAGATTTTCTCTTTGTTCAGTAAGGTCGAAACTTCATCAATGACATTTTGTTAAGGAGAAGTATGGAGGTTCAGAAGAACAACGACCGGAAGACAAAGGGTGAATTTCAAGTATACGTGTTCTAAGAGAAAGGAACCACCTTGCCAATTTTTTAACCGATAGAGTTTTTGTTTGTGCAGGTACAACTCAATACATTAAGTTTTAGGATACTCCCATCAGAAACTAAAAAGATTCTGAACCACAAATTCTAATAATTAAATTGCACACGATAAGAGAAAAGGAAGCAGATTAAATTGGTATTTCTAATACTAAGTTTGCGACTGATAAACAATAACTTAGTAAGCCACAGGTTCACACACTAAAGGCATACTAAAAAACACAGAAATAAGTATTTATATTGGTTTTTACCATAATTCCATTTGGACAACTTGTTTGTGAATTCTATTGTGATTGCTATAATGTGTGGTATCAGTCTCCTTGGAGGTCCACTCTGCTAGAATCGGAACAATGAAAATCACAAAAGAGACACTCTACATATATCCTATGTCAGCAATTAAGGATTTTGACCAGCTTAAACACCAGCTTCATTGGATTCAGTTCTCCTCAAGTTCGAAAAAAATTATTTTGGGTAAGATGTCACAACACTTGTTGGGAGATAGGCAAAGTTCGGTCAAAATGGAACATGGCATTCGATATGGTTCATTCAGCTAAAGGAACAGCGCACAATAAGATAAGTGAATCAGCCAAACAACCAAGGATAAGATGATAAGAGCAAGTCAAGCTACGAAGGATAAGTCAATTTGAGCAGCTCAGACAACTAAATAAAGACAACTAGAGACAATCGGGCAACTATGGAGAAGGCCAATGTAGCAGAGCTTAGTCTACAAAAGAGAAGGCTTCAGGAATAATTCAGTCGACATAAGAAACGACTCAAGCTGGTGAAAATAAAGTTAGACTAATCTTCTAACCGCCATGACCTATGGTGTTTCTGATGTTGTATAGCACATTTTTTACATGACTAACATTTATGAAGATCTAATTAATGTCACCAAAATACAAAACTTTATATCAATAGTTGGCCTAGTCCAGTTATTTTTTTACTTTTATCTCTTTTTAATTTGTTTCGTGATGTATTGAGATTTGGAAAATTGTGTATCTTGAGTTTCGAAGCTACAGGATTGTTCCTTTAAAGATCCCCCTTCATTTGAAGGGATATAACTATAACTAGATGATTCTTGAGGTCTACTAACTTTGTGCCTGTTGATCATAACCAGATAATAAATGCCTCAAGCGTACTATCTCATTCGTTATATGGTAATTTTTCATATTTTATGGCTAAAAAATAGATCTTTTAATAAACGTCTAAACCAGAATATTAAATTAACTACGAGAGTATTCAATAAAGGGAAGATTCAAGGCAAAATGCTAAATCTACCAGAACGCACAGCAAAAGGTCTAAAAATGCTCTAGTTACGGATAATCGCAATTACCGAGAGCTCATAGAGTCAAAATAAAAATTATTGTACAAACATGAGTCTAAACAACAGTGAATCTATGTAATTGCTAAACTTTAAACTATCAAAAAGAAAAGTTCTTAAGTCGAGTAAAAAAAAAAACAATTGTTTCTCTGTACTAGTTCTTGTATTCACAATAGAACTTTCGAAAGATCATAAGTTACGAATGAACTAAAAACCAGCCGCCTTAATATATTAACAACCACACACCATAATATAATATTCACAGATCTTAAAGTATATTCACAAATAAATTGATTCAATCAATAGTAATCAAAATAGAGTTGGGAAAGACAAGGCACTAACAAAGAATATCTGACAGGATAACAGCAGAAGAATACCCAAGTCTATACTTTCCCTTCTCGATTTGAACCAAGAGAAGACAAACAACCAGAAGCAATATGATAGTAAGGCAGCAAGTAATTCAACCAAACAAATATAACAAGGCAATAATAAATCAATCACACAAGACACCAAGATTTACGTGGAAAACCCTTCGATGTGAAGAGTAAAAACCACGGGACCAAAAACTCCACTATAATCACCAAGAGTTACAATATTGTTCTCCAAAATTGGCAACAAAACAAGTGTCAAACAACGAGCAACAACAAAATAAGATTGCACCAAATCTAGAGAATTAAAGGAACAAAATCACCAATTTCGCAGCTACTGTTCACGACAGTAAAACTGAAGCTGCAGGCCACCAAATCCAACTCTGTCAGTTCTTAATCAAAGATTGATATGAAGATAATATGCTGTCCAAAAATCAGCTCAATCGGACAAGAAACGAAGCGGGAATCGCAATTTGAAGTTGACTGTTAGGGCTGAATTTTGACTGTGAAAACTGCTCTCTTTCTCTCTTTTTGGCTGCTGAAAAAACTCTCTGTGTATATGAAAATAAAACCTAAATAGGCTTATATTTGCCTCATAAAAATGAGCCTATGGGCAAAAATGGGTTGGTCCAAGTTGGGCTTTTATTTATCCACATAGGAAGGGAAAAAGGCCCATAACCCAACAATTCTCCCCCTCACGATTATGTGGAGGAGACCGCCATCCCAGCGACCATGCAACAATCTTCAAACTTCTCTCTTGGCAAAGCTTTAGTCATCATATCGGAACCATTGTCATTTGTATGGATCTTTTCAAGCTCAAGCAACTTAGAATCCAACACATCTCGAATCCTATGGTATCTCACATCAATGTGTTTAGACCGACAATGGATTGTAGAATTCTTGCCAAGATGTATAGCACTTTGACTGTCACAATAAAGCACATACCTCTCTTGAGCACAACCAAGTTCCCCCAAGAATCTCTTCATCCAAAGCAATTCTTTACAAGCTTCAACGACAGCAATAAGCTCAGCTTCTGTAGTAGATAGAGCAACACATTTTTGCAACCTAGATTGCCAAGACACAGCTCCCCCTGCAAAAGTAACCAAGTACCCTGAAGAAGATTTGCGAGTATCAACATCACCAGCCATGTCTGAATCAGTATAACCACAAAGAATAGGCTTCCCTGTACCAAAACCACAAACTCAGACTAGAAGTGCCACAGAGATATCTCATAACCCACTTCACAGCATTCCAATGTTCTCTTCCCGGATTAGAAAGAAAATGGCTAACAACTTCAACAGCGTGAGCAATATCCGGACTTGTACAAACCATCGCATACATCAAACTACCAATAGCTGAAGCATAAGGAACTTTCTTCATATCTTCCTTCTCATCATCACTAGAAGGACACTGTTTCGTGCTCAATTTGAAGTGCATAGCTAAAGGTGTACTGACAACCTTAGCTTTGTCCATGCTGAATCTGCGAAGTACTTTCTGAATGTACTTCTCTTGTGATAATACCAATTTCTTGTCCTTTCTATCACGGACAATCTGCATGCCAAGAATCTGCTTTGCTGGTCCTAAGTCTTTCATAGCAAAAGACTTACTCAACTCTTGCTTCAACTTCTGAATCTTGCAAGTATTATGACCAACAACAAGCATGTCATCAACATAAAGCAACACAATAATAAAGTCACCATCAGAGAACTTTTGCACAAAAACACAATGGTATGAAGAAGTCTTCTTGAAGCCCTGCTGACTCATAAAAGAACCAAACTTCTTGTACCACTGCCTGGGAGCTTGTTTCAAACCATACAAGCTCTTCTTCAATTTGCAAACATAATTCTCTTTACCCTTGACTTCAAAACCTTCCGGTTGCTTCATATAAATTTCTTCATCTAAGTCACCATGGAGGAAAGCAGTTTTAACATCCATTTGCTCAACCTCTAAATCTAGACTTGCAGCCAAGCCTAGAACCACACCAATGGATGACATCTTCACAACTGGAGAGAATATCTCATCAAAATGAACTCCCCTTTTCTGATTAAATCCCTTGACAACTAATCTAGCTTTGTACCATGGAACTGGATTACCATCTTCATGTTTCACCCGAAAAACCCACCTGTTTTTCTAAGTTTTTCTGTCTTTAGGTAACTTAACCAAATCAAAGGTATGATTATCATGCAAGGATTTAATCTCATCTTCCATAGCATCAAACCACCTTTCTTTTTCTTCACTTTCCATGGCCTCATCAAGACTCTCAGGTTCTCCCCCGTCAGTCAAGAGTACATACTCATTGGGAGAATAACGGGATGAAGGAATTCTCTCTCTACTAGATCGTTTGAGAGAACTCTTTGGAGCATATATAATTGGTTGTTGGACAACCACATCATCTTGCACTGGAGCATCAACAACATCATGCTGGTCATTCTGAACATGATCACCATCTTCATTATCAACTTGATTTTCATCATTATGAAGATTTTCTTCCGGTGCAATAGTCAAAGGAACTGGATCAACATCAACTAAGCTCTCACTACTCTGAAAATCAGCCTTGTCAGCTTTGTCAAAATCTTCAATTGTTTGGTCTTCAAAGAGCACAACATCACGGCTTCTAACAAGTTTCTTCTCAACAGGATCATACAAACAATAGCCAAATTCATCTTGACCATAACCAATGAAGATACACTGCCTAGTTTTAACATCCATCTTTGACCTTTCATCCTTAGGAACATGTACAAAGGCTTTACACCCAATGACTCTAAGATGATTATAAGAAACATTCTTACCAATCCAAACTCTGTCAGGGACATCACCATCTAAAGCAACAGCATGAGATAAATTTATAACATAAGCAGCAGTATTAAGTGCTTCTGCCCAAAAGGAATCTGACAGCTTAGCATCTGAAAGCATACATCTAACCCTCTCAACTAGAGTTCTGTTCATCCTCTCTGCTAAACCATTTAACTGAGGAGTCTTTGGAGGAGTTTTCTGATGCCTAATACCCTGCTCTCTGCAATATCTATCAAAAGGACCAATATACTCACCACCATTATCTGAGCGGATGCATTTCAATGTCTTCCCTGTTTGTCTTTCAACCAAGGCCTGAAAACTCTTGAACACATCAAGTACTTGATCCTTGGACTTCAAAGGAAATACCCAGAGTTTGCGAGAATGATCATCAATAAAAGTCACAACGTAAAGTGCACCACCATGAGATCTTACCTTAAAAGGACAACACAAATCAGAATGTACCAACTCCAGCAAATCAAGTTTTCTTGAAGGCGGATGACTCTGAAAAGAAACTCTTTTCTGTTTACCGGCTAAGCAATGAACACATTTCTTCAACTTTGCTTGTTTCACTCCAGAAATAAATTTTTTCTTAGCCAAACTATCAATCCCCTTCTCGCTCATATGACTCAGCCTTCTATGTCATAACTCTGATGAAGTATCATTCTCCACCAAATTTACTGAGTCTCTGGACATGGAGCCCTGAAATACATACAAGTTAGACAACTTGTCACCACGGGCCACAACCATCAAACCTCTAGTAAGCTTCCACTGGCCAACACCAAGTGTATTAACATAACCCTCATCATCAAGATATCTCACAGAAATCAAATTTAAGTGAACATCTGGAGCATGCTTGACATTATTGAGAACTAGTTTGGAACCATTGTTACTTTCCAAATAAACTGTCCCAATGCCAATAACTTTAACTTCATGATTATTGCCCATTTTCAACGTTCCAAAATTTCCTAGAGTATAAGAAGAAAATAATTCCTTCTTTGGCGTGACATGAGAAGTAGCACCAGAATCCACAAACCAGCTAGACTCATCACAAACAAGATTAATGGCATTTGCATCACAAGAAACAAGAAGATCATCATTAGCAACAACAGCAACACGATTTTCATTATCGCCTTCTCTCTTTTGTTGTCTCATATCTCTCTTATGCTTGTAACAATATTTCATGATATGCCCATTCTTGTGGCAATAGTCACATGTAATATTCTTGTATTTAGACTTTGACTTGCTTCTACTTTTACCTCTATCATTCTGACCTCTGGACTTGTTTCTCCCCCTATCTTCAGTAACCAAAACATCGGAGTGTGAAGCTGAAGAAGATGAAGCTTGAGATCTTCTTCTCATTTCTTCATTCAAGACACCACTCTTAGTATATTCCATGGTTACAACACCACTGGGAGGAGAATTAGTCAAAGAAACTTGAAGAGTTTCCCAAGAGTCTGGCAGAGTATTAAGAAGCCAAAGTCCCTGTATCTCATCATCAAACTTTACACCCATTCCGAACAGCTGGTCAAGAACACCCTGATAATCATTAATATTATCAGAAATAGAAGTGCCCTCTTTATACCTGATATTCATTAATTGTTTCAATAGGAACAACTTCTTGTTGCCAGTCTTCGAAGTATAAAGTGTCTCGAGCTTGCCCACAGACTTTTGGCATGTGTCTCATTCACAATATGATTTCTAACATTATCTTCAACCCATTGTCTAATATAGCCACAAACCTGCAAATGCTCAAATTCCCATTCTTCATCATTCAAAGACTGAGGCTTATTAGAAGCAAACACAGGTAAATGCATCTTCTTGACAAATAGAAGATCTTTCATCTTGCCTTTCCAAATATGATAGTTACTACCATTTAAACACACCATTTTGCTCATATTTGCCTCCATCATTCAAAACAAAAATAGACAATAACCAATGCTCTGATACCACTTTGTTGGGAAAGACAAGGCACTAACAAAGAATGCCTGACAGGATAACAACGGAAGAATACCCAAGTTTATAATTTCCCTTCTCGATTTGAACCAAGAGAAGACAAACAACCACAAACATTTTGATAGTAAGGAAGCAAGTAATTCAACCAAACAAATATAACAAGGCAATAATAAATCAATCACACAAGACACCAAGATTTACGTGGAAAATCCTTCGATGTGAAGAGTAAAAAACCACGGGACCAAAAACTCCACTATAATCACCAAGAGTTACAATATTGTTCTCCAAAATTGGCCACAAAACAAGTGCCAAACAACGAGCAACAACAAAATAAGATTGCACCAAATCTAGAGAATTAAAGGAGCAAAATCTTTAATTTCGCAGCTACTGTTCACGACAGCAAAACTGAAGCTGCAGGCCACCAAATCCAACTCTGTCAGTTCCTAATCAAAGATTGAGATGAACATAATATGCTGTCCAAAAATCAGCTCAATCGGACAAGAAACGAAGCGGGAATAACAATTTGAAGTTGACTGTTAGGGCTGAATTTTGACTGCGAAACTGCTCTCTTTCTCTCTTTTTGGCTGCTGAAAAAACTCTCTGTGTATATGAAAATAAGAACTAAATAGGCTTATATTTGTCTCATAAGAATGGGCCTATGGGAAAAAATGGATTGGTCCAAATTGGGCTTTTATTTATCCACATAGGTAGGGAAAAAGGCCCATAACCCAACAAATAGTAGCAGCCAGAGAACACAGACACAAAAATATTACTTTTACGAATCTCAAATCACAGCTAAGGCCTAAATATTGATTAGTTCGTCAACTATATTTACTGTTTTCTTCTTATTTATCGCGTGAATTCTGATTAATTAACATAATAGAAAATTAATAATATGGATAATTTCACAGCGAAGATGTACAAAGCAACAAGGGTAATATAATATGATAGAAACACAGGAGAGGAGAGGAGTGGCCTATAGACCTGAAAATTTTGTTTTTTCTGGACTTATTTTCTGCCAGTAATCTATAGCTTTTTCTGTACTACAAGTTAATATATGCTCCCGGAGGTTTCTTCTATGAATGAATTTATGGTGCTGGACGTCGCAACTCTAAGCAACTTGGAATGCAGAATCCTTATGTGTGTGGGAGATCGTTTTAGGAATTTTTTCCTTATTAGCAGCGTATGTAGTTTTTTTTTCTAAGTAATGTTTTCCTTATTTCCTAGGAGTTCTTTTTTTTCTTCAAGAATTTCGAAAATGGCTGGAAAATGAATAATTTAGAGAAAGTAGGAGTTTTAAATTTTAGAAAAAAAGGCTTTTTGGCAGTTATTTTTGGAATTGCTACTAAAAGTGTACTTTTTCCCGGCCATTATACATTAGCCGCTAATACATAGCCTCTCATGAATGTATTAGTGGTCATTCTTTAATTGACGCAAAATAATTATTGCTAAAGTTTATTTTTGTAGTAGTGTTTTCAGATATCCATCTTTATTAGTTAGAGGCTTCATAGATAGTCAGTATAGCTGAGAAGTATATATCATTCATAAATTTTGTTAGATGTTTTAAAGACTAAGTTATCTAATTATGGAGAGTTGAATATATCAATTTTATTATTTAGACTTTTCCTTTGAGTTAAAGTTTGTATTTTACTTTCATGAGTTTTTATTCATATTTTAAGCTTTTGCATGATTAAGTTAGAGCATATTTGGATTAGCTTAAAAGTTAGTCAAACTGACTTAAAAGTTAGTTTTTGACTTATTAGAATGTTTGACAAATATCAAAGTAACTTATTTTAAGTCAAAAATAACTTATTTTAAGTCAAAAGCTAAAAGTTATGTGAGGGTGCTTTTTTCCAACTTAAAAGTCATTTTATGTTGACCGTGTATATTATCTTTTTACCATTAATTCTTTTATTTTTATTTTTGTTTTTTTTATTATTATTATTATTATTATAATTATTATTTATCATTATTATTTCATTATTATTATTATTCTTTATTACTATAATAATATATTATTATTATTATATATTAATATTATATTATTAATATCATTATTTATTTTATTATTCTTTATTATTATTATTATTAATATATTATTATTATTATTATTATTATTATTATTTTCATATTATTTTCTTCTTATTATTATTATTATTAGTAGTAGTAGTAGTAGTAGTATTTTCATATTATTATTATTATTGTTTTCATATTATATTATTATTATTATTATTATTTGTTATTATTATATATGATTATTGTTATTATATATTATTAATTATTATTATTATTATTATTATTATTAGTAGTAGTAGTAGTAGTAGTAGTAGTAGTAGTAGTAGTAGTAGTAGTAGTAGTAGTAGTAGTAAAAATAATATTTCTGAAAATGATGTTTCTATTTCTGAAAAAGGGAAAGACGATTTGGATAATGAAATTTCTGAATCTCAAACCCCTAAATTTCTTGGAATGATGCAAATTGTTACTGCTCACCGTTGGTATATAAATTGTACCATTCTAGTTAATAATGATTTTAAGATTTCCAGTATTGCTATGATTGATAGTGGTGCTGATGTTAGTTGCATTCAAGAAGGACTAATTCCTTCAAGATATTTTGAAAAAACTACGCATGTTGTTAAATCTGCATCAAATCATGCTTTAGATATCAAATATAAATTGTCTAATACTTGTATTTGCCAGAGTAAAGTTTGTATTCCTCACTTTTTCTTCTGGTTAAAAATCAGTTATATCCGCCAATTATACTTGGTACTCCTTTTAAAAATGCTATTTATCCTTTTTAAAAATTAAATGCAAAAGGTTTTACAGCAAATTATAATGGTAATACCATTAATTTTGAGTTTATAACTGAACCAGTTACTAGAGATATTAACTCTTTGGTTCATTTAAAATAAAAACATATTGAGTCTTTACAAATGGAAATATACAGTCTGAATATTTCAGAATCTTTACAATCCCCTAAAGTCCAGGAAAAAATTAAATTGATTTCTGGAAAAATTGCTTCTAATATTTGTGCAGATCATCCAAATGCTTTTTGGGACAGGAAAAAGCATATTGTGACTTTGCCATATGAAGATTCTTTTGATGAATCAAATATTCCCACAAAATCTCGCCCCTGTCAAATGAATTCTGAATTAGTCGATTTCTGCAAAAAAGAAATTGATAATTTATTATCAAAGGGACTTATAAAACCCTCTAAATCTCCATGGTCTTGTACTGCATTTTATGTTAATAAAGCTGCAGAACAAGAAAGAGGTGTTCCCAGGTTGGTAATAAATTACAAACCTTTAAACAAAGTTTTAAAATGGATAAGGTATCCCATTCCTAATAAAAAAGATCTTCTTTCCAGATTATATGATGCCAATATATTTTCAAATTTTGATTTAAAATCAGGATATTGACAAATTCAAATTTTTAAAGAACATACTTATAAAACTGCGTTTAATGTTCCTTCGGTCAATACGAATGGAATGTTATGCCTTTTGGATTAAAAACGCACCATCAGAATTTAAAAAAATTATGAATGATATTTTTAATCCCTACATGGATTTTATTATTGTTTATATTGATGATATTCTTGTTTATTTTAAAACATTAGAATCTCATATAAAGCATCTTGATATTTTCAAGAATATTGTTATACAAAATGGTTTGGTTATATCCAAGACCAAAATGAGTCTTTCCAAACAGATGTAAGATTTTTGGGTCATCAGATTTGCCAAGGGAGAATTACTCCAATTCAAAGATCTATAGATTTTACATCAAAATTTCCTGATATATTACTGATAAAACAATGCTTCAAAGATTTTTGGGCAGTCTAAATTATATTTCTCCTTTTTATAAAAATCTTTCTAAAGATCTTGCTCCTTTAACTGACATGTTAAAGAAAGGTAAAATGTTACCTTGGAATGATGATCTTACTAATTTGGTTAAATCTATTAAAAAAAGAGTTCAATATTTACCTTGCCTTACTCGTGCTAATCCAAATTGGATTAAAATTTATTGAAACAGATGCTTCAAATATAGGTTATGGTGGAATACTAAAACAAGTAAATCCCCATGATAAAATTGAATATCTTGTTAGATTTCATTCACCCAAATGGTCTGAATCTCAGCGCAAATATGCGACTGTTGCGTATGAGATGTTTTGTGTTGTTAAATGTGTGTTAAAATTCCAAGATGATTTATATAATCAAAAATTTATTATCAGGACTGATGCTCAATCAGTTAAATATATGTTTGATAAAGATTTTAAGCATGATATTTCGAAATTAATGTTTGCCAGATGGCAAGCATAACTAGCTCCTTTTGATTTCGAGATTCATTATAAAAAGGGAACTGATAACTCTCTCCCTGACTTCTTATCTAGAGAATTCTTAAGCTCTTAATTTCTTTAATATGTCTTCATATCAATATATTCTTGGTGATAAAACTCTTGTCACAATTTTAAAGGTTTTACCTTTAAATAAAGATTTGAAAGAAGAAATCTTAGATAAAATCATAGATGATCTTCTTATGAATTTATTTATTCAAGGACCTCAGTGGTTTGACCATTGGTTTGATCTTTCCCTAGATGATGATATTTGGGAATATAATATTGAAGGATATAACGATAATTACTAATTCAGGTTGTTATATCTTTGCAGAATGACAGGCGGAGACGAGCCTCCGCCATGGTCACATATCTGTGGTCGTGGAGGAAGGAATAGCAGAGGAAGAGGAAGATCATCCTCATCCTCTTCATAGTCCAGAAAATCATCATACGATTCTTCCTTTCCTGTAATACAGTTAGGAAGAAAAACTTTAACCAACTCAAAGATAGGAGAAGCCTCTTCATCAGCTTCATCCTCTGTCAATTTAAAAGATATCCCCAAGGATAGTCTATTATATGAACAAGTACAAGAATATTTGCAAGAAAGAGAGCAAAGTAATACATATGCCTCTTTATCCAGAAAAGCTGATATAGCCAGGGTTTCAGATGAAGCACCTAAAAAAGAAATTATATTTCTTTTGGAAAACTCCGACATTCAAAGGAGTAATGAACCCTGGAAAATACTCCAGAGGTACTTAACAAAGGGATTATATTTCCCTGGAGAATTATACAAGACTCGGTCATACTATGAGTCCATTTTAAGTCATACAGGAAGTGCAGAATTTCAGTACTTTACCTCAGATTATAACGAGAATGTTTATAACTTCTCAAAGATGACTATTAAACAGATTATATCTATGGAAGAATGGGGAATATCCACAATGCAGGAAAAGATTGTTTCTGTCAATAAAGTAAATATGAATTTTACTTATTGGAATTATATCCAAGCTTTCCATAAGGTTTTTTATTATAATAATGAAAAACTCAAGCACACCTGGTTTTTAAAAATCTGTGCAAAACTTTTCTCTCATAACCTGCCCAATTGGTTTATAAACTGGTGGGCTCTTCATGGTCCAACCAAGAAGATTTTACCTAACAATTTTTTAAATTTATATAAACAATGGGTGAAGATTCCCCCCTTCTTGATGAATTTATATGTACAAGATCATGTTCCAAACATAGAACAAGTTGATCAGATGTACTTCTTTATTGAATTTTCTGTACCCTGGATCCATAAATGGGTTCCAGAAGTAGGCTATACCCCGGATGAGAATGTCCCTTGTTTATATCGAAAATATTTCCATAATTTCTGGGAAAATCTAAACAGGACTGATCCTACAACTGGTCAGCTATATGGCCAAGAACTTATTGATCAAATCAGAAACACTATTCAGACATATCAAAATGCTCCAAAGAAAGGGTTAGCTGCTGAGAGCTCCATTAAACATATTACAAGAAGGATTTCCATTCAAGATGGAAATAAACAAGAAATGATTAATGACTATCTTGAAGAAGTCAAGAAAAACTTAATGGAAAGTATTTCAGACTTTGATAAATCTGACACATCAATGAAGAGTGGACATAGTGGTAATACCACTGATGCACAATCAATGAATCAAGATACTGAATTGACTGAAAGTCAATTGGATAAAGTGGAAGATTTTCTAGCCTCAATTAAAGATCAGGAAAGTACAATAATTAAAAAGATAAAGGGAAAAGATAAGATATGATAAGATTTAAAATCTGATTCATTCTTCTCAAAAATAGTTTAAAGCATTATTGTACGACCCACTTTTGGTCCATTATTATTGTAGGACCCACTTTTGGGGTCCATTTTACTTTTCCTTTGTCTATATAAGGAAGCCTTACTCTCATTTGAGAGGTAAGTCTTCGGAAGTTTAGTTTTAAGTTTTCATCTTTCTCTCTTCTCTCTCTATTGTAAAAATATTCTAGTGTGATATAATAAAAGCTTTGGTTTGAAGAATTTCCTTAAGGTATTAAATTATTTCTTTCTTATTTTTATTATTATCTTTTGTTATTGCCGCCTGTATGGCCGGCTAAGTTAGTTTCATATCTATGCTAGCTTCATAATTTTTGTACGATGTTCTTGTTTAATATCTGGATCTAATCAAGTTATAATGGATTCTTATTATAGTTCTTAAATCTTTTATCACAAGTTTTGACTTGGTTTCGAGATGGTGGTAAGTTTTAAGTATCAATGATAGCGAGCATGTGGTATTGTAAGTCACTGTTAAGATGAAGAAAGGGGCAGCCTGAAACCCTTGTTAGAACTGCTATCTATTGATGTTTAAAGACGAACTCCATGCTTGAGTAAAAGGTTACCATACAGCCAAAACTTATGATAGAAACTTTTAACATAACTATAATACGTTTCAAAATATAACTTGGTCATGTGCAAAGCTTGATCTGGATGGCTGCGCGGACTACCGCCAGCCCCTAGATCCTATTATTATTAGTAGTAGTAGTAGTAGTAGTAGTAGTAGTAGTAGTATTAGTATTTTCATATTATTAGTATTATTATTATTATTATTTTCATATTATATTATTATTATTTGTTATTATTATATATAATTATTGTTATTACATATTATTATTATTATTATTATTATTATTATTATTATTATTATTATTTATAAATAATTTATAATAATAAAGAAATATGTGAATCATAGCAAAATATAATTACCTGTGGATGTAAAATATAAATTAATTTTATTTCATTTTTTAAATATAATAATCTAAAATTAATAAACTTTTATCATGTGAACACCTTTTAATGGTATTTCAGACATTTTGGTTTTAAAAAGTGTTTACCAGCACTTATTTGTCAAACACATCAGCAACTTGTTTTAACTTCAGCACTTTTATCCAAACACATAACTATTTATTTTAAAAATAAGTTGCAGCACTTTCAAAAGTACTTTTTTTTAAAAGCTATTTCCTTAAGCCAATCCAAACGGGCTCTTAGTCTTCCGCTAGTAGTCAGCCAGTATAAGGGTTCGCTTGAGGACCAATAATGGTTCTTGAGTGCAGCCACATCAAGGGTGGAGATATGGATCATGACAAACCTGGTGTAAGAGTAGAGAGTGCAAGTGTCCTAGGGTTTCTATGAAGCCATGTCAGTAGTGTCTTGTTTATGGTTGTGAGGGCCCCACTTCTATAAACGAGGGACTACAAACTTTTAAGAAATGTTTCCCTTCTTTCATACTCTTAATTCTGCATTAGATCTATGCCATACCGAATTATTTGTACCTGTGCGATCTCAGATTCATTCGGCTACCCAATCATACTAGAGGTGGTTGATAAGCAGATTCTGTCCTTAGTCAATGAGTAGTTCTCCGAAAAATCTTAAGGAAGTCATGAGACTTTAAAAGGGCTTGAGAGAAGCCCAAGAGTAATTTAAGTGTAATGTTTCAAAGGAATGCATCCATATTCATTTGAATCATGTCTTTGAGATAAAAGTGAGTTGTAGTATTTCCTTTAATCCTTGTTTCAATTGAAATCCTTATGAGGAGATATGTTTACAGCTTGGGTATATTTTTGACCCGAAAATATAGTCTCAGTTTTGAGGTCATGACCGGTAGTAATTACAGAGCCCAAAGTTAGAGAAAAGTATGCATAGGTTTAGTAATCCAAGAAAGGGATATAGTGATGAAGCTAGCTATGTTAATATAGTCATGCACCTAGTAAGAATATAATAAAGAGTTTTCCCTTATGGGTAGACTAAGTAATGAAGAGTTGTAAAGAGATTAGGATAGGAGGTAGAGTAAGTATTTCAAGTCAATATGAATTAGAGTATACCTTAACTGGAAAGGGGTTATGATGATAGAGTCATTTTAGGGATAATGCACAGTAGGTTAGTAGGTAGCACTTAAGTTGTGAAGTGGAATGTGATGGTATTTGAGTATGCAAACTGAAAGGTAAGGATTGACTAATTTTCATGAGGCCCTAATGAACAAGTTTTTCTAAATTTCCACAGTAGTATTGAGGAATAATATAGTAAGATAGAAATCATATTGATATCCGAGCTTAGTAATAAACATTAAGCTTGAATTTGAGATAGTGACATGATCCAAAAGAATGACAACATAATGGTGATGATGTTAGTCTTTAGATTTGATCTAGAAGACTTGACATAGAATGTGTGAGATATTGAGATGGTTGTTGCAATGAATGTGAGTAGTAAAGACCCTAACCTTGATATAAGGTTAGTGAAGTATCGCTAAGTCACAATTGTAAAATGATCATTAAGAGAATGTACACTAGTTAGAGATGTGGAATAGGTCCAAAGCTTTCAAGTGTCAACTTTAGACCTAAGGGGGGAGATGACAAGATGAGAAGTTAAGTGTTTGAGAGTAAGATAGTAATGAGTTCTAAGGAGTAGAGGAGATATCCTTTTGGAGGCTCGTTTACTAATGAAGTGATGTTACAAAGAGGAGGTTGATGATCTTATGATGTTATGATGGTGTGATAATTCTATCAAAGGTTATCAATAAGGAGGAATAAGAGGATTATTTTTTACTATGAAAATAGTTAAATGAGAGCCTTTAGTTCAAATAAAAAAAGTTTGTTAGTAGGAGTTCATGGAGTTGTTAGATTACTAAGCTTGAATGTGGTGGTAAAGAGTAATAGTTTGATATGAGATTCCCTTTAGAGAGGTATAGAATCGAAACATAAAATTTGAGTTATCTTTAATATAGTAAGATCAGACCATTAGACGTAGACCTTAGTAAGAGCAAACCATTCTATACTGAGTTCAGTCGTCATTCGAAGACGAATGATCCCAAGGGAGAGATATTGTAACACCCAAGAACTTTTTTTTGAAGTAAGACTTGAGTAGTTAATCGCAGTGAGTGAGATTTCACTAAGGAAATGAAATTTCTATGTATTAAAGTCAGTTCACTAGATTTAACAACTTGAATTCCAAAAAGAATTAAATTGGAAATAGCAAAATCTGAAATATTGCAAGTTAAGCTAAGTAAGAGTTTTGATCAACTTCAAATGATCATAACTCCTAGAACAGGATGATTTCAGTATTGTACAATAAACCATAGTAAAGATCTTTGAATTATCTTTACAACTTCGTGGAGTTTGGTAAGTTTCGAGGTTGGATGAGTGAGATACGACCTTTTGAAGTTAGGCTGTCAATTTAAGAAAGTTAGACGAAAACATGAGGGGTAGTTTAGTCCTTTCCTTATCCAATCAGACTTAATTCATTTGAGTAATATTTTAGCGGTCTAATAGTTTCAGGTTTAGTTTAATAATCCTAATATCCACCTAGGGTTTTAGTTGAGAGTTCAAGCAGAGACAAGAAGAGAAAAGAGGAAAAATGAAGGAGTTCGTCTACGTTCTTGAGTTGAGTTGTAGATTTTCACCATGTTTTAATCGCTAAAAGGTATGTAAGCTTTTATAGTGTTGGTTTAGTTCAGACACACGCAAATCTTGATTTATTAGGCTCTATTTCATTCTTGAAATTTAAGAATTTAAGTTTTTGATGAGTTTTTGATAAGTGTTCTTGAAGTTTCATTAAGTTTTGGTGTAAGATTCTACTTGGGTCAACTTTAAACGGTCATATATCTTAGAATATTAAGAGTTATGTGAGTCATAACCTATCAAAAAGTAATTGAATCTACTTTCAACACCACCAATTTCGCGCCAATCCGATTTCCCATCAATCCAAGTTTTGAGTAATAGTTATGACCATTTTAGTAACCTATATACAATGTTGTTACAAATTAGCCGACGAGAAAACATTAAAAAGGGTTGTAATTATTTTTTTACCTCCAAGAAAATCCTAAATTAATTTTTGACCAATAAAAGGTTAAAAATCAGATTTTAATATTTACTTATTAAAATCATAATTCTCAGTCATAGTGATTTCAAGAAACTAATTTAAGAATCTCAAGAAAGGTTTTCTTGATCATCTACCTTCAAGCTAGGATTTTAAGGTTTCTATTCATATTCTTATCAATGATTGTTCAATAACCTTGTTCATTCTATCTAAAATCATTCCTAACATGTTCATCACCTCGAATTCATAATTCAAATTCAAGGTAGAGTTGAAAGTTAAGTTTTTGAAAATTCTTTCAAACGTTCTTAGAAATTCCTTTTGAGTAGTCTTCCACAACTTCAAGTAACTTGTTTCAAGACTTAATCAAGTGAGTATAAGAGTGAAGAGTATGTTTAATGAGTCAAATCACCTATATCCTTCATATCATGAACCATAAATATTGAATTGATAATTCACATTCAAGAGAGTTAGAGCTCAAGAATGTCTTTAAGTTCAATTGTGAATTCTTTGAGATCCATCATTAATTTGAACTATGTTTTGAGAAAAAAAAAAGAGAATGAGAAGAGTCATATACATGATTTCTATCTAGTTGCTTAGACCTTCGAGTCGAGTTGTTCATGCCCATAACTTCCACATGAATTCCATAAATTGACTATCATTGAGAGGAGTAGTATCTCCATGTTCTATGTATTGAGTATTGAGTTCCTTATTCTTTTGGAGATTATATTTCTAAGAGATAAGTGTAAAAAACACACCTAAAATATTCACTTTTTTTTTTTTGAATTTCATACTTAAATTATTGAAAGTGTGAGTTTCATACCTAAACTATCACTTTTTAGTTTGAAAAACACACCTCAGTGGTGTGTGTAGTGCACTCTCTCTTTTATATGAAATTTTTTTGACACGTGACATTCCACACAGATAAAATATTTTATCTAGATAAAAATTAAATCATAAAAAATTAATATTATTAAAAATTAAAGATTATTATCCATATAAAAATTTAAATTATTTTTCTTATCTCACTCCAGAACCTCCTCCATGTACGCCCCTCCCCTGCGACAACGCCATCCTTTTTAAAAAAAAAAATCATTCATAAAATATTTATGAAAAATCATATTTCATCCTCCCCCTTCCCCTTCCCCCATTCCCTCGATTGAAATTGATATTATTTTATTTAAGAAAATCTACCCCATCCTATTTAATTTTCCGCTCCTAATTTTTTTTATGTTTTTCTTATTTTGTGTTAGATATTCACGTACATATATTTTTAGAAAAAAAATTATACTAGTGTACCGAATATAACATAAACAACTAAAAAAATATAAAAAGTCTTGTGGCGGCAAGTAAAAGTATTTTCGAAAATTGAAAGCAGAGGTTAAGTGGGATGGGTAGAATTATATTTTTAAGAAAATAAAATAATATCAAAATTAGTATTTGATGAGTGGAGGGGATGAAGTAAAAAATGAAATATTTTTATAAAAGAAATTTAAGCAAAATAAAAAACGTTAAAAAATGGTGTGGGGTAAGAAAAATATTTTACATTTTATTTTATAAAGAAAATATTATTGTGTATAATAGTTTTTTAGTTTTTAATTTTAGCTAATACTAATAATTTATTTATTTTTTGTCAAGGTTGGATATTTTTTCCATGTGGAGTGTGATGTGGAAATTCTTTAAAATAAAAAAGAAAGAGTGTATTACACATACCATGATGAAGTGGTATAAAAGAGAGAGGTGTGTTTCTCAAACTAAAAAGTGATAGTTTAGGTATAAAACTCACACTTTCAATAGTTTAGGTATGAAACTCAAAAAAAAAAGTGAATAGTTTAGGTGTTTTTTTTTACACTAGTCTCTATTTTAATTGTGGGTATGTTAGATGATACCCATGAAGTCCTTGAGTTGAATCTTTCATGCCAATAATTCACCATGAACTCTATAAGTCGAACAATCTTGAGAGGAGAGGTACCTTTGAGTTCTCAAGTTGAGTAGTTCATGCTCATAGATCCGCATGAACCCTCAAACTGAAAATAATGAAATCATCATAAACATGAGATCATGATCCCTGAATCCATACTTCAATTCAAGGAAGTTAAAAGTTAAGTTTAGACATTAAAAAGTAAGTCAAAGAAAAGTTCTTAAGTTTCTATAGTCTTTATCAAACTTTGTAAATTAGTTTTAAGACGCAACTTTCAAGTCAAGTAAAGAGTAAAGAGTTGAACATCTTCCTTCAAAGTAATATAACAGAACTCTATATTCCCTAAGAGTTGAGTTCATTTCTCAATAGTTATAAGGGAACTATGTGTTCCGTAAAAGTTTATAAATGTTTTCACATTTAAGTTAAGAGGAAAGTAAGATTTCCCCAAAGAGTTTTGAACAAGAAAAGAAAACATTGATTCCAAGAGAATTTTTTAATTCAAAGTATTGAGCAAATTATCTCAACCCAAAGAAAGGAAGTTATTTTAAAAGCATGAGCAAAAGTATATTTTCGGAGTAGTACTGAGCACCGATGTGGGAATGAGAGCTCATATTAACTCAAGTCTCCATGTAAACCATGTAGCCATAATGGGTAATAACAGATCATACTTTTAAGATGATCACATAAGTTAAGCTAGTGGATCCACTAAGTTAAAGAGTTCTACGTGACCGCAAAGTATAGGACAGTTCTAAAAGCGTGGGCAAGACGATGTATCACCATTTAGGCTCATATTTGGTGGTTGTCAATTAGAGAATCTTCCACAAAAACTATATTACCTTCTTATATCAGTAAAGTTGAGTTTGTTATTGCATTTTCCTTAATGAACTAATTTGTTTTTAATGTTTATAAAGTTTTTTATCTATAGCATATGTATTATTACTTTACATTGAGCCGAGTATCATATCTTTGAGTTTAGAATTAAAATCTGAGTTGAGTTTAGTATTCTTGAGTATGATGTGTTGAGTAAGTTGAGTAATTGAGTATTCTTTGGTATTCCTTGAGATTCTAGTTTGAGAAGAGTTAAGTATGTTTTCCTTTTCTTTTATCGAGTATCAAGGTTATATTATTCTTTATAATTATCCTAACATACTCGTACATTCAACGTACTGAGCCAATTATCATGCATCTTTTCATGATAAAGACAAAGGTATTCAGGATCTTCAATAGGAGCTTCATTGATACATCCGATAGTTCGAGTATGCTATGGTGAACCACCTTGCTTCGGGAGGATTCCATTTACTTTTTACATTAGTCACGATGTCATGGGTCTTTTCCCGACAACCATCTTTATCAGTTAGAGGCTTCATAGATAGTCAGTGTAGTTGAAAAGTCTCTATCATTCATTAATTTTATTAAATCTTTTAAAGACTAAAATTGACTATTTATGGCGAGTTGAATATATTAATTTGATTATTCACACTTTTCATTTGAGTTAAAGTTTGTATTTCACTTTCATAAGTTTTTATAAAGATTTAAGTTTTTGCATGCTTAAGTTAGTCTTCCACTCATAGTCAGCCAGGAAGAGAGTTTGCTTAGGGACCAGCAATGGTTCTTGAGTGCCTGCCACGTCCTGGTGTAAACTTGGGTCGTGACTGATTCATCTTATTCTGGACTAAGTTGAAAAATTTCAAATTAATACGAAAGCGTTTTCTAACCCCAATTTTTTTCATTGGCTTTTCCCTAACGACGAAATCAGGTCGGTACACAAAACAAGAGAATGTATACCTCATTCCCTTGTTGTGCTTAAAGTCAAAGTCTAACTGAATCACTCAAACAATCTTATGTTGTACCTTTTTATAAAATTATTGTTTGTTTTCATTAATTTATGAATTATGTTGGCAATATATTAAAGATTTTTATATTAAATTTGAGAAAAAAAATCATTCATATAGTTGAAAGATGAAATTGCTCAATAATGGAATATCTAAAATTAATTATTAACAATGTTGGGTTATTTTGGTTCAAAGCATATTGAATAGACTTGATATTTCTCAAGTAATTGCTACAATTTAAAAAAAATCTCTTCACATAGCTTTGTTTTTATAAAGTTATTCATAAACCAACAAAAATGATTCAAATATTAAAAAATTATTTAAAAGACTATTAAAGTTTAAAACATAAAAAAACAAGAGAAAAACAAAATGGAGTTTCTTTTTAATACAATGTGATATTGATCTACATGTCACTTTTAAAATTTTATTAAACATGTAAATTGGTACGAGAACTTAAAAAAATCCTCCGTATAAAAAAAATTTCTTAGTAGGAAGCGCTATAGTTCGGGGGAGGTCCTACTTGGCGCAAGTTCTAACTAAATAAACTTTGTGCTTATATTATATATTGGGAAAATGCACAAGTACCCCCTCAACCTATGCCCGAAATTTCAGAGACACACTTATACTATACTAAGGTTCTATTACCCCTTGAACTTATTTTATAACTAATTTTGTATCCTTTTCGGCCTATGTGGCACCAGCTTGGAAAAAAAGTCAACCAACATTGGGCCCACAAGATAGTGTAACGTAGGCCGAAAAGGGGTTGAAAATTATTAACAAAATAAGTTCAGGGGTATAAGACTTTATTATAGTATAAATGTATATCTGAGATTTCGGGCATAGGTTGAGGGGTACTAGTGTGCGTTATCCCATTATATATTGGATGAAATAACTAAAAAATATTTATTGGAGAAACGTATGTATGTATCATATTTCATTTTGCACACTACTATTGTTAACTTTTTTCTAGTTCTGCAAAATAATATGTAAAATGATATTGCTAAATTATATATATGAGAAATTTTGATGCTTCAATTTTTTTTATATAATGTATATTTATTAGAAACGACTAACTAACATTTGCGACAGAACGACTTTCAAATTTTAGGTTCAAAATATTTTAATGAAAGATTTCAATGGATACCCAATACAAATCTCCACTAAACAATCCAAAGATTCACATTACATGATCTTCTCTCAGTATTTCTATTCTTCAAGTTTCTTTTGTTTACTAAGACTTTTAAAAATCATAATAAAAGACTTGATTTTATTAATTTATCCTTTTAGAAACTTGTTCAGAACTTTACAAAATTAGTTACCCTTTCTATTTTATTTGCTTCAGTTTGATATTGATTTGCTTTTTTTTCAATTACTTTGAAACCATGTTTTTTCGGAGTTGCAGATTTTGATTTTGTTAGATATTTTCGTTTTTGTATGCACAATTCATTTGGTTTGGTATCTCTCTTCCTACTATCACAACTGTTACTTGTACTTTTATATGCAAAAACTTGTAATTTTTAATTGTATTCATATAAACTTTTAATGTTTAAATTTATTGTTTAGATATTAAATTACGTAAACTTATTTCACTTTGAAAATTTGTCAAATTATTTTAGTTTTTCGATTATTTTATTGAAAATGTAGTCAAATACAACGATATGAGTGATCTTCCAATAGATGATTAAAGGAATAATGGATTCAGAACTTTCCTCATAACTTCTAATTAAATTCATTATCCTAATAATTTGAGAAAAAGTTATGTAGATTATCAAAGCAAATTTATTAAACTTTAAAAGATATATAATAATAACTTCTAATCTATGTAATATTTTACTTTCCATGATCATGTTATAATTTTGAAAAGTAATTAAAATCTAAAGCACTATAAATACCAAGCTACCCACATGTATTGAAATCATTATCTCTCTCCATTTTATTCATCATGTCTTCTAAAAATCTCATAACTCTCAAGACTAGCGATGATGATAAATTCAAACTCGATCAGTCAATAGTTATGAGGTCACAAGTCATAAAAAAACATAGTACAATATGTGGATTGTACTTCTAACGTCATCCACCTAACTAATGTTGATGGCAAAATTATGTACAAAGTGGTTGAATATTGGAAGAAACACTCGGAGGAAGGTGTATCGAACGAAGCATTGATGGAGCTTGGCTAGAATCTCGTGTAGGTGGATCAGTCGGTTTTGTTTTATCTTCTCTTAGCGGCTGATTTTCCTAACAATAAGGAGATGATGGATGTAATGTGTCAAGATGTTTTTGATAGAATCAAAGGTAAATCCTTATATGAAATACGTAAAGAATTTTGTACCAAGAATGATTTTTTTTCAGTGGAAGAAGATCAGGAGAACCCTAAAAAGAATGCTTGAACTTAGAATTCATTTATAAAGGTAGTGTTATTTTAAATTTTTTCTTCTTTTTTATTTAGAATTTGAACTGTTTAGCTAGATGTATTTTTTATTTAGTTCTATCTTATATTGTCCTTTTTTACAAAAAAAATTTTAGCGTAACAACTAGGTTCGTCGTTATAAAAATGCCAACTAAGGAAAAATTGGGGCAAGAAAAACATTTTTATACTATTAGGATTTCCCAACCTTGTCCACATTTGGAGGAAATCAGAGTCATCAAGGTGTAGGAAAATCTAGTAGAAACCGGGTGGAGTAAATATGATTTTGATTTAATGAACGAATAAAAACTCGTAAAAAGAATATCCATGACTTTACGAAATCAAATTTTGATAATTAGATCTCTGTGAGTCGATCTTAGCGTTAAGGGTATTTTCTAAGCATAGTGGGTCAACCGTTTGTTGCAAAAAGAGAGAATTGAAATACTTTTGAGAAATATTTTATCTCGCTTTGTGCCGCTGTAGCGAGAGTTATACCAATTTAATTGGGCCTCTATAACGGGATGGTGTCCACTATGGAAGACGAGACAAAGCTTAAAATCGTGAATTTTTGGGGAGGGATCATTTCTTCGAAAATACCGTTGTAGAAAGATTTCAGGTCACTGTAGCGACGACGCTACAACGGGATGTGTGACGTTGGCGTGGGACAGATGCGAATTAATGCGTTAATAAAACTCTTAAATGACCTTATTAGACACTTTTTGACTTTTAGAGCTAAAGAACGACGCCCATGCAACCCTAACTTGTTTTCCCATCATTCTTGAGGCTAAAAGTATGTTTTTAACTCTCCAAATCAATTTTTCAATTCGTAGAGCATAATAGAATGAGTCAATATTTACGAGGAAGGGTTTCACGATAAATTTGTATGGTATAAACAACCATAACCCAGATAGTAGAGACAATGGGTATGATCAAGGGTTGTGATCATTATTAGTAATTTGGATAATTAGTGATTGTTTATTGATTTCCTTATGTTATTAATTTTTTGTAAATAAAGAACATGAGGAACGAATACACAAAGGAAAGGATCAAGTTTTTAGGATCTTAAGCTTGTTTTGACGTAGGTGGTGGTTGTAATTTCATGATTGTGTGATTTATGCATATTCTAGCTTCATTGTGATAGTTGTCTGTATACGAATGTTGCAATATTGATACACTTGTTGTAACTGAGATAGAATAATGATGTAGCAATGAAATCATGATGTAAATTTGTGATCTTAATGATATACTTGTGATTGTGATTGTGATTGTGGTGTGTGAATGGGGATCGAATTGCAACGTTAAGAAAAGCTGAGTGGGATCAGTTGCCACGTTGCAGTATAACTTTTGATCGTGTTTCCACGTTCTGGCAAGTACTGTTTGGGTTTAAGTTGTTGAGAGTTCGAATGATGTGACAAGCATGTGTGATGTGTTTTTGAATTGTCATGTTGATAATCGTTTAAGTGTTAATATATGTGCATGTAATTATAATAATATTGTACTTTTTAATATTGCGATAGTGGGATAGCCGTGTGATCCTACAAGTACACGATGATTGTGTACTAATTCTTTATTTGCTCTTAGTTTGGTTGAGTACATGGTACCTTGAAATGGCTATTGAAAAGTCTCGATTATTAGACTAGAGATCATCGCATCGACTTTAAAGGTAAGCCGCATCTTCTAGGCTGCAATGGAGTTCTCTTTCGTCTATGTACACTGTTTCCAGACTTAAGCATTGTTTTAGAAAGTCGAATAGTTCATTAGTTGGGAATGTATCCCTTCTTTTTTAGGTTTATGGATCTTGTTAGATATTTTGGTACATTGAATTTCAGATTCTAGGTATTTAAATTCCGCATTTGTTAGTTAATTATCTTGCTTCTTTAACTTAGTTTCCTTAATTTTGGTCTAGTTTGCTTGGTTGGTTTATAGTAGTGGTTCTCCTATCCTAGGGATAATGTGGGTGACAATCACGATGATCTAGGTCGTGAAAAAATTTCGTATCAGAGCCTAGGTTCGCTGATCTCGATGTGCCGAAACAAGTCTAATAAAATCTTGTGGAACAGTACAGGGACACATTTACTTTTCTTCGAGAGTCTATAGGATTTAGCATCGTATTTGCTCTTATGCTTTGGCGTCATTACCTCATAGGCGTTAATTGTAAAGTGTTTACCGATCATTGTAGTCTACAATATGTATGTACTCAAAAGGATCTGAATTTGAGACAACAGAGATGGATGAAGTTACTCAAGGATTATGATGTGATCATTCAGTACCATCTGGGCAAGGCTAATGTTGTGACAGATGGTTTATGTTATAAAGTGGTAAGTATGGTTAGTTTAGCTTACTTGAGAGTAACCAAGCAGCCTTTGGCCTAGGAAATCTAGAACTTGCAGGCTAAGTTCATGCAATTGGGCATCTCTCAAGGAGGCGGAATGTTAGCTACCATTGAAGTTAAGGCCACCTTTATCGAGGAAATCAAGGCCAAACAATTTCAGTATGAAGTGTTGAAAGAACTCAAAGATAAGATGGCGAATGGTAAGGCACAAGACCACTTTTGATGCGGATGGTGCACTTATGGTGAAAGGAAGGATTTGTGGTCCTCGCATTGATGGATTGATTCAAAAATTATTGGAGAAGTTCTATGTGAAAGAGAGACTGAGGCTGCATGGTGTGCCCTATTCTATCATCTCAGATCGGGGTACCCTTTTCACTTCCATGTTTTGGAGGAAATTGCATGATGAATTGGACACACAACTCACTTTTAGTACGACCTTTCATCCACAGACGGACGGACAATTGGAGAGGACTATACAAGTGTCGGAAAACATGTTGAGAGCTTGTGAATGATTTTTTAGGGCATCGGGATAAGTTCTTATATTGAGTATTGAGTTCCTTATTCCTACGGAGATTATATTTCTAAGAGATAAATGTCAAAAACACACCTAAACTTTACCTTTTTTTTAGTTTCATACTTCAACTATTGAAAGTTTGAGCTTTATACCTAAACTATCACTTTTTAGTATGACAAACACACCTCTCTTTTATACCACTCTCATCATGGTATGCGTAATACACTCTCTCTTTTTTATTTTAAAGAATTTCCACATCACACTCCACATGGACAAAACCTTGACAAAAAATAAATAAATTATTAGTATTAGCTAAAATTAAAAACTAAAAAACTATTGTACACAATAATATTTTCTTTATAAAATTAAATGTAAAATATTTTTCTTACTCCACACTATTTTTTAACGTTTTTTATTTTGCTTAAATTTCTTTTATAAAAGTATTTCTTTTTTTACTTCATCTCCTCCCCCTCATCAAATACTAATTTAGATATTATTTTATTTTCTTAAAAATATAATTCTACCCATCCCACTTAACCCTTTGCTTTCTATTTTTTTTCCAGTGTTTACATATACCTATCGAAAAAATTTTACTTGCCGCCACAAGACTTTTTATATTTTTTAGTTGTTTATGTTATATTCGGTACACTAGTAGAATTTTATTTTCTAAAAATATATGTACGTGCATATCTAACAAAAAATAAGATAAACGTAAAAAAAATTAGGAGCGGAAAATTAAATAGGATGGGGGGAATATGAAATATGAATTTTTTACAAATATTTTATGAATGATTTTTTTTTAAAAAAAAAATGGATGGCGTTGTCGTGGTGGAGGGGGGTACATGGAGGAAGTGGTGGAGTGAGATAAGAAAAAAATTTAATTTTTTATATGGATAATAATCTTTAATTTTTAATTAATATTAATTTTTTATTATTTAATTTTTATCTAGATAAAAGATTTTATCTATGTGGAATGTCATGTGTCAAAAAATTTTCATATAAAAGAGAGAGTGCACTACACATATCACTGAGGTGTGTTTCACAAACTAAAAAGTGATAGTTTAGGTATGAAACTCACACTTTCAATAGTTTAGGTATGAAACTCAAAAAAAGTGAATATTTTAGGTGTGTTTTTTACACTAATCTCTATTTTTAATTGTGGGTCTATTAGGTGATACCCATGAAGTCCTTGGGTTGAATCTTTCATGCCCATAATTCACCATGAACCCTATAAGTCGAACAATCTTGAGAGGAGAGGTACCTTTGAGTTCTCAAGTTGAGTAGTTTATGCTCATAAATCCGCATGAACCCTCAAATTGAAAATAATGAAATCATCATAAACATGAGATCATGATCCCTGAATTCATAATTCAATTCAAGGAAGTTAAAAGTTAAGTTTAGACGTTAAGAAGTAAGTCAAAGAAAAGTTCTTAAAGTTTCTATAGTCTTTATCAAACTTTTTAAATTAGTTTTAAGGAGCAAGTTTCAAGTCAAGTAAAGAGTAAAGAGTTAGAACATCTTCCTTCAAACTAATATAACGGAACTCTGTATTCCATAAGAGTTGAGTTCATTTCTCAATAGTTATAAGGGAACTATGTATTCTGTAAAAGTTTATAAATGTTTTCACATTTAAGTTAAGAGGAAATTAAGATTTCCCCAAAGAGTTTTGAACAAGAAAAGAAAACATTGATTTCAAGAGAGATTATTAAAGTTAAAGTGTTGAGAAAATTATCTCAACTCAAAGAAAGTAAATTATTTTAAAAGCATGAGCTAAAGTATATTCTCGGAGTAGTATTGAGAATCGATGTGGGGATGAGAGTTCATATTAACTCAAGTCTCCACGTAAACCATGTAGAGATCATGGGTATTAATGGATCATATTTTTTGGATGATCACGTAGCTTAACCTAGTGGATCCACTAAGTTAAAGAATTCTATGAGATGACAAACTATAGGACAATTCTGACAGCGTGGGCAAGATGATGCATCACCACTTAGCCTCAAAATGGTGGTTGTCGATCAGAGAATCTTCAACACAAAACTATATTACTTTCTTATATAAGTAAAGTTGAGTTTGTTGTTACATTTTCTTTAACGAACTAAGTTATTTTTGCTATTTTATAAAGCTTTTTATATATATCATATGTATTATTGCTTTATATTGAGTTGAGTATCCATAATCAGTATCATATCTTTGAGTGCAGTATTTAAAGTCTGAGTTGAGTATCGTATCTTGAGTATGTTGTGTTGAGAAATTGAGTAATTGAGTATTCTTGCATATCCCTTGAGTTTAAAGTTTGAGAAGAGTTAAGTATGTTTCCATTTTTTTTTATCGAGTATCAAGGTTATGTTATGCTTTATAATTCTCCTAACATGCTCGTACATTTCACGTACTGAGTCAATTGGCCTGCATCTTCTCATGATGCAGACACATGTATTCAGGATCTTCAACAGGAGCTTTGTTGATACATCCGAGAGTTCGAGTGTTCTATGGTGAACCACCTTGCTTCTAGAGAATTCCATTTACTTTTCTATTTAGTCACAATGTCATGGGTCTTTTCCCGAACAATATCTTTATTTATTAGAGGCTTCATAGATTGTCAGTGTAGTTGAGAAGTCTGTATCATTCATCTATTTTATTAAATGTTTTAAAGACTAAAGTTGACTATTTATGGCAAGTTGAATACAATAATTTGATTATTCAGAGTCTTCTTTTATATTAAAGTTTGTATTTCACTTTAATGAGTTTTTTTTAAGATTTTAAGCTTTTGCATGATTAAGTTAGTCTTTCACTCGTAGTCAGCCAGGATAAAGGTTTGCTTGGGGACCAACAATGGTTCTTGAGTGTCGGCCATGTCCAGAAAGTAGACTTGGATCGTGACAAATTTCATCCTAATCTGGACTAGGTTGAAAAATCCAAGTTATTACAAAAGAGTTTTGTAGCCCCAATTCTAATTTCATTGGCTTTTCCCTAATGACGAAATCAGTCAGTACACATAACAAGAGAATGTATAACTCATTCCCTTGTTGTACTTTAATCAAAGTCTAACCGATCACTCAAACCATCATGTTGTACCTTTTTATAGAATTATTGTGTCTTTTTTTATTTATGAATTATATTGCAAATAAATTAAAGCTTTTTATACTAAATTTGAGAAAACATCATTCATATAATTGAAAGATGAATTTGCTCAATAATGGAATATCTAAAATTAATTATTAACAATGTTGGGTTATTTTGTTTCAAAGCATATTGAATAGACTTGATATTTCTCAATCAATTGCTACAATTTTTTTTAAAAAATCTCTTCGTGTAGCTTGTTTTTATAAAGTTACTCATAAAACAACAAAAATGATTCAAATATTTAAAAGTTCTTTAAAAGACTATTAAATTTTAGAACTTAAAAAACAAGAGAAAAACAATATGGAGTCTCTTTTTAATACAATGTGATATTGATATACATGTCGCTTTTAAAAAATTATTAATAATGTAAATTGGTATTAGAAATCAAAAGGTCCTCCGTATAAAATAAATTTCTTCATAGAAAGCGCTATAGTTCGAGTGAGGTCCTACTTGGTGCAAGTTCTTAGTAAATAAACTTTATACTTGTATTATATATTGGATGAGATAACTAAAAATAATTATTGGGTAAACGTAGATATGTATCATCTTTCATTTTGTAAAGTATATAGTGCATCTTGCAAGGTAATAATGGATTAGCTTAAACTATTATAATAGAAGAAATAAATTATTATAATTGTATATATATATATATCTTTCCTTACCAAAAAAAAGTACAGGATACGTTCCAAATTTTAGGTCAATAGCCTTCTCAAGTAAATATATCATTGACAAAATTCTTATTAATTTAATGGATGTATGCATTTGTAGTGTATCAGTATTTTTAGTAGTTTCAAGTTATATATATGTATGATGTATAACTATACATTAGACATGTATAAATTATCTCATACTTATGTTATATTTGTAAATTACCGTTCATCTTCCTCACGAGTAGATTTTTTTGCAATACCGACTAACTCAAATCTCCTCTAAATAGTTCTAAATTCTGGATATGAAAAAATCAAAATGTTTTGGATTTCTTTTTCATATATTATATATTCACTAAAAATGATCAATTTAGACTTGCGGTAGATCAAATATTAAATTTTGATATTCAAAATGTTTTAATGAATGATTTCAATGGACATCTGATTCAAATCTGAACTAAACTATCCTAAAATATAAATATCATTAGCTTCATCTCAATATTTCTATTCTTTAGATATATTATTCACTCAAAATGATTTATAGTTGTGTCACGACCCAAAACGAGCCGCGAGTGGCACCCACATTTATCCTCCTATGTGAGCGAACCAACCAATCTAAACCCCAATCATTTACCAATATTTCAACCATAATGAACAAAATACAATGCGGAAGACTCATAATCTTATTAATATAATCAATACATAAGCTTCTAAAATTTCTCAACTATTATCCCCAAAATCTGGAAGTCATCACACCAATAACATCTATCCTCAAAAATTCTAATGTAAGAGTATTTAGGAAACTAAAATAAGTAAAAGGAATGGTCCATGTCTGAACTTCAAGACATCAAAACGTGAAGGAGAGAATCCAGTCCGAGCTAGGAACAATAGATCACCCTGAAATTTGACGTGATGAAGACTGGCTAGAGTTGAGGGCGAGTCGAAGTCGATGGCACGGTTGCTGCACTCCACAAATAACAAAGAGAAAAATACAAGTAGGGGTCAGTACAAGGAACACGTACTGAGTAGGTATCATCGGCCAACTCAAAATAGAAAGCAATATATATCGAATAATAATATAAAATCGACTACCATACTCAAGAGGTGACAACAACAAGTACAATAACCATTGGCCACAACACCAAGCACACCTATGAGGACTCAAGCCTCCACACCATACTCATTTGAGAAATAGGTTCTTTAAATTTGAGTATATTAACATAATTCAAGATTCACTCTCTTTATTCTTCTTGTGTCGGAACGTGACACTCCGATCCCCTACTACTACGTGTCGGAACGTGACACTCCGATCCCCTAATACTACGTGTCGGTTCTTGACACCCGATCCCCTAATTCTACGTGTCGGTTCGTGACACCCGATCCCCTAATCTCATTATTTCAAGTTCATCAAGCCTTTTTTATGTCAAGGCATCATCATTAATAGACAAGATTTAAGGTTTAAGATTCTACAGCCTCATCATTCTAATCCATCACAATTACATAATCACATCATGCAACCACACAATTAAGCATATAGAAGACTTTACAATACCACCCAATACATATCAATCGCTATTTAGAGTTTACTATGAGATAGCATAAACCATAACCTACCTCCACCGAAGAATCGTGATCAAGCAAGCTACCTCCCAATGTCCTTGCTTTCTTCTTCGTTCTCTCTTTTTCCTCGCTCGTTCTCCCTCTCTCTATTCTTTTTATTTTTCTTCTTTAGATTCTTTTTCTTTTACCCTAATTATCATATAACTCATTATGATGAAGGTAACCCATTATTTATTTTTAGGTTATCTCCTTTAACCCCCAAGTAAATAAATTATTAAACTTACCCCACTAAGTTTTTAATTAAAATCAGGAATAGTCCAAAACACCCCTTAAAACTTTTAGCAGAAATCCGACCCAGTCGGGGTTACGCAGCTCGTGACGGCCCGTCGTACCTACGACGGTCCGTCCTGCAGGTCCGTCACAAAGTTCAGAGACTCAATTTCAGTAAAGAGGTTTCTGACGGTCCGTCGTGTCTACGACGGTCCGTGCTGCAATTCCGTCGCGAAGTTCAGAGAGTTGATCCCCGCACCCAGTTTTCAGAGTTTAAGTGTTTTGGAACGGAGATCCTCGACGGTCCGTCATGACCATGACGGTCCGTCGTGTGATCCGTCGACACAATCAGTTATTATCAAAAGTAATTCTACTGCTCGAAACAACTAAACAGGTTGTTACAATAGATACCAAAGTACCCATCGTTCGTCCTCGAACGATCACAAGAAGTAAGACAAGGGCGAGAAAGAGTACCTTAATCTGTAAAAAGGTGTGGGTATCTTTCTTGTATATCAGCCTCCTTCTCCCAAGTGGGACTCTTCAACTGGCCGATTCTTCCATTAAACCTTGATGGATGCAATCTCCCTTGATCTCAACTTGCAGATTTCTCTATCTAGAATATCAACAGGCTCTTCCTCATAAGACAAATTCTCATCAAGAAGAACTGAATCCCAACGAATAATGTAGTTTCCATCCCCATGATATCTTTTCAGCATAGACACATGAAATACCGGGTGCACTCCTGAGAGTCCTGGAGAAAATGTCAATTCATAAGCCACCTCCCCACGCGCTTCAGCACTTCAAATGGACCAATATACCTCGGACTAAGCTTACCTCGCTTACCAAACCGCATCAACCCTTTTATGGGTGAAAAATTCAGCAAGACTTGTTCACCCTCCATGAAATCCAAGTCCCTAACCTTTCGATCTACATATTCCTTCTGCCTACTTTGAGCCGCTAAAAGCTTTTCTTGAATGAATTTCACTTTCTTTAATGATTCCCTCAAGAGATCGTTACCCCATGGTCTTACCTCAAATGCATCAAACCAACCAATGGGAGACCTACATCTCCTTCCATACAGTGCCTCAAATGGGGCCATATCAATACTTGAGTGATAGCTATTATTGTATGAAAACTCTGCTAAGGGTAAGAAGTTATCCCAATGACCACCAAATTCTATCACACATGCACGAAGCATATCCTCCAACACCTGAATCATTCGCTTAGACTGACCATCGGTCTGAGGGTGAGATGCAGTACTAAGATCCAACCTAGTACCTAATTCAGCATGCAATGTTCTCCAAAACATAGAAGTAAATTGCGTACCTCTATCTGATATGATGGAAAGTGGAACTCCATGCAATCGAACAATTTCTTAGATATAGTGTTTGGCTAACTTCTCTGCATTGTAAGTCACCTTGAGCGGAATCAAGTGAGCAGACTTAGTTAATCTGTCAACAATTACCAAAATATAATCAAACTTACCAAATGTCTTTGGAAGACCAACCACGAAATCCATTGCAATTCTTTCCCACTTCCATTCAGGAATGGGCATGCTCTGAAGTGTTCCTCCGGGCCTCTGGTGTTCATACTTTACCTGCTGACAATTCGGGCATTGGGCGACAAAATCAACAATGTCAAGCTTCATCCTACTCCACCAAAAATGTTGCTTTAGGTCACGATACATCTTGGTTGCACCAGGATGTATAGAATATCCTGAACTATGAGCCTCTGTAAGAATAGTGTGGATCAAATCATCAACACGGGGCACACATACCCTTTCCTTAATTCTCAAAACGCCTTCCTCATCAATTATTGCCTCTTTAGCCTCTCCTCGTAATACCATATCTCGAATCCGGATCAGTTTCTCATCAGTAAACTGTTTTCCCTTAGCTTGTCAAGAAATGAAGATCTTGCCTCCACACAGGCCAAAAATCCTCCTTTCTCTAGTACTTCCAGCCTCATAAAGTCTTTAGCCAGAGTCTGAACCTCTCTAGCCAAAGGGCGTCTAGAAACCTGTAGGTGGGCTAGACTTCCCATGCTCCCTGTTTTTCTACTTAAAGCATCGGCCACCACACTAGCTTTTCCTGGGTGATACAATATAGTAACATCATAGTCCTTCAGTAGTTCCATTAATCTCCTCTATCTCAAATTCAAATCTTTCTGAGTAAAGACATATTGTAAACTACGATGATCTGTATAGACTTCACACTTAACCCCATATAGATAATGTCTTCATTGCTTTAATGCAAACACGACTGCGGCCAACTCCAAATCATGGGTCGGATAGTTACGTTCATGCACTTTTAATTGCCTCGAAGCATAAGCAATTACATTCTTTTCCTGCATTAGCACTGCACCCAAACCCGAATAAGATGCATCACAATAAACAATGAAATTCTTACCTTCCACTGGCAAGGTAAGAATTGGTGCAGTAGTCAACAAGGTCTTGAGGTTCTGGAAGATTTCTTCACATTCGTCCGACCATACAAATGGAACATTCTGCTTAGTCAAATTTGTCAGTTGGGAGGCAACAGAAGAAAATCCCTTGACAAATCGACGGTAGTAGCTATCTTAACCAACAAAGCTCCTTACCTCTGTAACATTAGTAGGTCTTACCCAACTCTTCACTGCTTCAATCATAGAAGGATCCACCATCACCCCATCCTTAGAAACCACGTGCCCCAAGAAGGACAATGAATCTAGCCAAAACTCACACGTGGAGAATTTGGCATAAAGCCTTTTCTCCCTCAACACTTCCAATACAATTATCAAATGCTCCTCATGTTCTTTCCTACTCTTTGAGTATATCAATATATCGTCAATAAATACAATAACAAAGAGATCCAGATATGGCTTACAAATCCCGTTCATCAGGCTCATGAAAGCAGCAGGGGCATTCGTTAGTCCAAAAGACATTACTAAGAATTCATAATGCCCATACCTGGTTCGAAAAGCATTCTTTGGCACATCTGCTGCCCGTATTTTCAATTTGATGATAACCAGATCTCAAGTCGATTTTTGAGAAGGTACAAACACCTTGTACCTGATCAAACAAATTATCAATGCGAGGAAGAGGATACTTGTTCTTAACAGTTACCTTATTCAGTTGCCTGTAGTCTATCGAGGAAATGTGCCTACTTCCAATGAGGCATCCATGAGGGGAGCCACAGCAGCTACATGTTGTACTCCCGGAACCTGAGGTGCTGGTGTAGAAAACACTGGAGGTGTCTGGCCCTGATCAGATAACCCGCTAAGATAAGCAAGAACCTGGTTAATCATCTCCGGGGTGGGTTGGGGTGGTAATTCCTCATCTTGCACTTGCTCATTTTCCCCTTCCTCACCCTCTCTTACTACTTCATCAGTCGGTGGAGGAGTCACCGCCCTAGTACTAGCTGGGCCTAGTGTTTGTCCTCTACCTCTAGAGGACGTCCTCCCGCGACCTCTACCACGGCCTCTTGCCACTGCTCCTCTTCGAGCTACAGCCCCACTGGCTGGCTCAGACGCATCCTGTCTTGCTGGTGTTGGTGTTGGCACGGTCGTTGCTCTAGTTCTAACCATTTGCAAAATAGAGTGAGGATGTCAGATACCAATTTGTATCACCTTGATACCAATTGGATCCAAGTAATAGCATAAAAGAAAGAAAGAATGGAATTTTCCAAAAGTCCTATAGCCTCTCAAAGAAAAGTAAAGGCGTCCCCCTACCGTTCCTCAAGACTCTACTAGACTCGTTCTTGTGTGATGAGACCAACGAACGTAATGCTCTGATACCAAGTTTGTCACGATCCAAAACGAGCCACGAGTGGCACCCACATTTATCCTTCTATGTGAGCGAACCAACCAATTAAACCCCAATCATTTACCAATATTTCAACCATAATGAACAAAATACAATGCGAAAGACTCAAAATCTTATTAATATAATGAATACATAAGCTTCTAAAATTTCTCAACTATTATCCCCAAAATCTGGAAGTCATCACACCAAGAACATCTATCCTCAAAAATTCTAATCTAAGAGTATTTAGGAAACTAAAATAAGTAAAAGGAATGGTCCATGTATGAACTTCAAGATATCAAGACGTGAAGGAGAGAATCCAGTCCGAGCTAGGAACAATAGCTCACCCTGAAATCTGACGTGATGAAGACTGGCTAGAGTTGAGGGCGAGTCGAAGTCGATGGCACGTTTGCTGCACTCCACAAATAACAAAGAGAAAAATACAAGTAGGGGTCAGTACAAGGAACACGTACTGAGTATGTTTCATCGGCCAACTCAAAATAGAAAGCAATATATATCGAATAATAATATAAAATCGACTACCATACTCAACAGGTGACAACAACAAGTACAATAACCATTGGCCACAACACCAAGCACACCTATGACGACTCAAGACTCCACACCATACTCATTTGGGAAATAGGTTCTTTAAATTTGAGTATATTAACATAATTCAAGATTCACTCTCTTTATTCTTCTTGTGTCGGAACGTGACACTCCGATCCCCTACTACTACGTGTCGGAACGTGACACTCCGATCCCCTAATACTACGTGTCGGTTCGTGACACCCGATCCCCTAATTCTACGTGTTGGTTCGTGACACCCGATCCCTGAATTCTACGTGTCGGTTTGTGACACCCGATCCCCTAACTCTACGTGTCGGTTCGTGACACCCGATCCCCTAATTCTACGTGTCGGTTCGTGACACCCGATCCCCTAATCTCATTATTTCTTGTTCATCAAGCCTTCCTTTATGTCAAGGCATCATCATTAATAGAGAAGATTTAAGGTTTAAGATTCAACAGCCTCATCATTCTAATCCATCACAATTACATAATCACATCATGCAACCACACAATTAAGAATATAGAAGACTTTACAATACCACCCAATACATATCAATCGCTATTTAGAGTTTACTATGAGATAGCATAAACCATAACCTACCTCCACCGAAGAATCGTGATCAAGCAAGCTACCTCCC
Organism: Solanum chilense; assembly: GCA_032847665.1. Classification (NCBI taxonomy): domain Eukaryota; kingdom Viridiplantae; phylum Streptophyta; class Magnoliopsida; order Solanales; family Solanaceae; genus Solanum; species Solanum chilense. Next base: position 37,944,630 of record CM064963.1, read on the forward strand.
AATGTCCTTACTTTCTTCTTCGTTCTCTCTCTTTCCTCGCTTGTTCTCCCTCTCTCTGTTCTTTTTATTTTTCTTCTTTAGATTCTATTTCTTTTACCCTAATTATCATATAACTCATTATGATGAAAGTAACCCATTATTTATTTTTAGGTTATCTCCTTTAACCCCCAAGTAAATAAATTATTAAACTTACCTCACTAATTTCCTAATTAAAATCAGGAATAGTCCAAAACATCCCTTAAAACTTTTAGCAGAAATCTGACCCAGTCGGGGTTACGCAGCTCGTGACGGCCCGTCGTACCTGCGACGGTCCGTCCTGCAGGTCCGTCACAAAGTTCAGAGACTCAATTTCAGTAAAGAGGTTTGTGATGGTCCGTCGTGTCTACGACGGTCCGTGCTGCAATTCCGTCGCGAAGTTCAGAGAGTTGATCCCCGTACCCAGTTTTCAGAGTTTAAGTGTTTTGGAACGGAGTTCCTCGATGGTCCGTCGTGACCATGACGGTCCGTCGTGACCATGACGGTCCGTCGTGACCATGACGGTCCGTCGTGTGATCCGTCGACACAATCCGTTTTTATCAAAAGTAATTCTACTGCTCGAAACGACTAAACAGGTCGTTACAAGTTGCAACTATGTCAAGTTTTATTTACTTAAAGTTACAAAATTGTTTGAAGAACAATTGAGTTGACATAGACATAACTAGTAAATGATCAAATGGTCAATCTATTGTTTTAGTTTTTCGATTACTTTTATCAGAAATATAGTCAAATAGAGTGATTTTAATAACTATCATAAATTGCTGGTCTTCTAGTAAATGTTTAAAGAAACAATGAGTTTAGAGAGTGTCTGGATTTATTTAAAAGTTGGTCAAACCTACTTTTAAGTCATTTTTGACTTCTAGAGTGTTTGAAAAACATAAAAATTTACTCAAACTAACTCAAAAATGACTTAAAATAAGTTGAAAAGTATTTGACAAGATCAAGAATGACTTAAAATAAGTCAAAAACCAAAAGTAAGGGCCCGTTTGGATGGGCTTAATAAAAGCAGTTTTAAAAAAGTACTTTTGAAAGTGCTGAAACTTATGTTTAAAATAAGCAGTTATGCGTTTGGATAAAAGTGTTGAAGTTAAAAAAAAAGTTGTTGATGTGTTTGGCAAATAAGTGCCGATAAACAGCTTTTTAAATCAAAATGTCTGAAATACCCTTAAAAGTTGTTAACATAATAAAAGTTAATTAATTTATATTTTACAGTCATAAATAATTATATTTTGCTATCATTCACATATTTCTTTCTCATCACAAATTATTTATAAGAGGAATATCAACTTATTATAGATTTTAAAGATATATAATTTGAATAGATTAAAGAACGATTTAAGATTTTATTTTAGTTTCATCCATAGGTAATAATAATTGTCTATCATTCACATATTTTTTTTATTATCACAAATTATTTATAAGAGGAATATAAATTTTTATATAAGTTATATGTGCAACTTATTTTACATTTTAATAATATATAATTTGAATAGATCACTTGAAAGATTTAAGATTTATTTTATTTTCATTCATTAGTAATAGTAATTGTCTATCATTCACACGTGAAAAGGGAAAAATAGAAGAAAGAGATGTTGGGGTTATGTGTAATTTGGAGATTGTATAAAAATATTAAGGGCAAAAAGCTAAAAATGTGGTCAACTTAAAACAGCTTATAAGCTGGAAAAAAAAAAGCACTCCTATCCCAGCTTTTAACTTTTGGCTTAAAATAAGTTTTTTTTTTTAACTTAAAGTAAGTTATTTTGAGTATTGCCAAACAGATAAATAAGTCAAAAACCAACTTTTAAGTCAGTTTGACCAGCTTTTAAGCTGAGCCAAATAGGCTCTAAGTCTCCCCACACTTTTTAACTTTTGACTTTGAAGTCATTTCACTTTGACTTTAAAGTCAAATTTTTATTTTTAACTTAAAAGCTACTCTTTATTTTTTAGTTAAAAGAACTTTTCTTGTTAGTTTTAATTATATGGTTATAATAATAATAATCTATATTTTCAAAGAAAAATATTTAAACTTCAAAAAGGTAAATAATAAGCTTAGGTCTATATAATATTTTGCTTTTCATATTCTGCCACAACTTTGGAAAGTAATTAAAACCTAATACACTATAAAAGACCAAGCTAATATCATGTATTGAAATTATTCATTCATACCTCTTTTCATTTTCTTTGTCATGTCTTCAGAAAAATTGATAACTCTCAAGACTAGCGATGGTGAGAAATTCAAACTCGAAGAAGCAATAGTTGTGAGGTCAGAAGTCATCAAGAACATAGTACAAGACGTTGATTGTACTTCTAATATCATTCCCTTGTTTAATGTTGATGAAAAAACAATGAAGACAATAATTAAATACTGGAAGAAGCATTCGGAGGAAGGTGTTATGAAAGATCAGCTAAAGAATTTCGATTAGGATTTCTTGAAGTTGATGAACTTAGAATTATGGGGTGTTGTCTTGGCTGCTAGATATCTTGATGATAAACAGTTGAAGGAGGTATTAATGCAAGAATTTCTTGATAGAATCTCATGAAAAACACTGGGGGAAATTCGAGAAATATATGACATCCTGAATGATTATACACCGAAGGAAGAGGAGGAGGCCCGTAGAGAGTATTTTTGGGCTTTTGAATGATTTTATGATAGTTATGATATTTACTTAGCTTTATTCTATTTTTTTAGTTCTACCTTAGTTGTTTCCTTTTGAAGAAATGTTGCTCGAATTTTATTTATATATAAATTATGTTGGAAAGAAATTAAAACAAGTTGTATTATTTTGAAAAAAATATTATCCTTTTAGATATATTATTCAATCAAAATCTCCTCTAAGTAGTCCTAAATTATATATGAGTGACTTTTAATTCTTTTAATATATTGTATATTCACTAATAATGATCAACTCACATTTGTATCATATCAAATTTTAAATTTGAGGTTCGAAACATTTGAATGAGAGATTTCAATGGACATTTCATATATCTCCTTTAAACAATACTAAAATTTAGATTACATGTCTCCTTCTCGGTAATTCTATTTTATTAGATACATTATTCATTTGAAATTGTTCAGATTGTAGCGATATAAAATTTTATTATGTGAATTAACCCAAGTGCCTATAGAAGATCTGAGTACACATTAACATAATTGGTTAATGATCAAATGATCGATTATTGACAGACCAAATAAAGATTATAGGTAATTAATTGTTAATTGAATTTCTTTTATTTAGAACATTTCACCAAATGGTCATTCTATAAAATTATTCCAATTTACTGTGACAAGAAATAACATATTATTTAAATTAAAATATAAAATATTAAAATTTGTATTGCAATACATCTTTTATTGTAAAGATAATAATATATTACATTTAAGTTTAACCTCTTAAATATAAGACTTATAATAGTCTCTCCACTTATCGTTCATGTTTGGGGCACAATTAACATAAAACAGAATTATATGATTAATGTTACTTCCTCTGTCTTATATTAAATGTAGACTTTTCTCTTCACATATCTTTTGAAAAAAGACGTAAATAACTATATTACTTTTATTAACTTAATCTTTAAGAAACCTGCTTGAAACTTTACAAACTTATTTACTCTTTCAAAAAAAAAACTAATTGTCAGAGTAAAATAAGAAAAATATAATTAATTTATCTTACTAAGTAATTTATGGAAACTTTTTTTTAATAATGTGGACAACTATATGGAATCGGGTCCAAGGGGAATACTAAATTATTTGATATTTACTTTTTCGATTATTTTTCATTGAAATGTAGTTAAAGAAAACTAATTTAATAACTATCATAAATGACTGGTCTTCTAGTAGATGATTAAAGAAATAGTGAGTTTAGAATTTTTCTTGTATTTTTCAATTGCTTCATTATCCTAATTATCTAAGAGTCTGTTTGGAATCACTCCTAAAAACACACTATTTTTACAAGCACTTTTTTTTTAAATGGCTTTTTAGAGAAGTGAATAGGAAAAATGTATTGTGTTTGACTAATTCATTTGAAAAGTGTTTTTTCATAAGAAAATTACCATTAATTATCTTTTAAAAAAAGAGCATTTTATAGTAAAATTATAAAAAGGACAACTATTAATGTACTTCTAATATTAAAATTATTTGTTAGAGAGAAACTATTTTAAATATCTATGATTAAAAGTTAATCAAATTATTATTCTTATCAAATTAAAATTTCTAAATTTCAATAAATTGTACATTTTTAGAAGACTGAAATCTTTAATTATTACTATTTTCTACTGTTGCAAAAATATTTTTGTTAAACTTTTTTCTAGTTCTACAAAATAATATGTAAATGATATTGTTAAATTATATATATGAGAAAATTTTGATGTTTCAATTCTTTTATATAATGTATATTTATTAGAAACGACTTATTAATATTTTCGACAGATCAACTTCAAATTTGAGGTTCAAAATGTTTTAATAAAATATTTCAATGGATACCCCATTTAAATCTCCACCAAACAATCCTAAGATTTAGATTACATGATTTTCTCTCAATATTTCTATTCTTTAAGATTTTTCTGTTTACAAGCCTTCTTAAAAATCATAATTAAGAATTGATTTTACCAATTTATCCTTTTAGAAACTTATTCGGAAATGTACAAACTTAGTTACCCTCTCTATTCTATTTGCTTCATCTTGATTTTGATTTGCATTTTTTTTCAATTACTTTGAAACCAGGTTTTTCTGGAGTTGCAGATTTTGATTTTGTTAGAAATTTTTGTTTCTCTATGCACAATTCATTTGGTTTGGTATCTCTCTTCCTACTATCAATATTGTTACTTATATTTTTGATATGCAAAAAAAAAAAAAAACATGTAATTTATAATTTTATTCTTATAATTTTTTAATGTTTAAATTTATTGTGTAAGATATCAAATTTAAGTAAACTTATTTCACTTTGAAAATTTGTCGAATTATTTTAGTTTTTCGATTACTTTTATTGAAAATATAGTCAAACACAACATATGAGTGATCTTCCATTAGATGATTAAAGGAATGATTAATTCAGAACATTCCCCATAACTTTTATTAAATTCATTATCCTAATAAACTAAGACATTTTTTTTTAAGATTTTCAAAGCAAATTTATAAAAATTTTAAAATAAAAAATAATAAATTTTAATCTATGTAATATTTTACTTTCCATGTTCATGTTATAATTTTGAAAAGTAATTAAAATCTAAAGAACTACGAATACCAAGTTACCCACATGTATTGAAATCATTCATTTATATCTCTCTCCAATTTCTTCATCATGTCTTCTAAAAATCTCATGACTCTCAAGACTAGCGATGGTGATTAATTCAAACTCGATCAGTCTACAGTTATGAGGTCACAAGTCATCAAAAACATAGTACAATACGTGGATTGTGCTTCTAACGTCATCCCTCTCACTAATGTTGATGGAAAAATTATGTTCAAAGTTGTTGAATATTGGAAGAAACACTTGGAGGAAGGTGTATCGAACGACGCATTGATAGATTTTGACAAGAATCTCGTGAAGGTGGATCAGTCAGTTTTGTTTTAACTTCTCTTAGTGGCTGATTTAAACGATAAAGAGATGCTGGATGTAATGTGTCAAGATGCTTTTGATAGAATCAAAAGTAAAACCCTAGAGGAAATACATAAAGAAATTTTTACCAGGAATGATTTTATTTCAGAGGAAGAAGAGGAAAACCCTAAAGAGAATGCTTGAACTTTGAATTCATTTATAAAGGAAGTGTTATTTCAAAATTTTCTTCTTTTTTATTTAGAATTTGAATTGTTCAGTTAGATATATTTTTAGTTTAGTTCTATGTTCTATTGTTCTTTTTTACATAATCTTTTTAGTGTAACAACTAGGTTCCATCTTTAGAAAAATGCCAACTAAGGGAAAATTGGGGCCAAAAAAATCTTTTTATAGTATTAGGATTTTCCAACCTTATGCACATTAGGAGGAAATCAGATTCATCAAGGTTTAGGAAAACCTAGTAGCTATCGGTTGGAGTAAATATGATTTGGATTTCATTAACGGATAAATAACACATTAAAGAATCCCTAAACTTTATGGAATCATATTTGGATAATTAGATCTCCATAAAATGATCTTTGCGTTAAGAAAATCTTCTGAGCGTAGTGGGTTTTCCGTGTGTTGCAAAGAGGTAATCATATTCTTTTGAGAAGTTTTTGTCTCGCTTTGTGACACTCTAGCGGGAGTTATACCAATTTAATCAGGCCTCTATTGCGAGATGGTGGCCGCTGTGGAGGACGGGACAAAACTTAAAATCGTGAATTATTAGGGAGGGCTCACTACTTTAAAAATGCCGTTGTAGAAGGATTTTAGGCCGTTGTAGCACCGATGCTACAACGGGAAGTGTGACACTGGCGTGGAACAAACGCGAAATAAGTTGTTAATAAAACCCATAAACAATCTTATTAGGCACTTTTCGACTTTTAAAGATAAAGAATGACCCCCCATGCAACCCTAACTCATTTTCCCACCATTTTTGGGGCTAAAAGTAAGTTTTTAACTCCCCGAATCCATTTTTCGATTCGTAGATAGAAATTGAATGGGTCAATATTTATGGGAAAAAGTTTCACGATAATCTTTTATGGTGGAAACAACCATAATCCAAATACTAGAGATCATGGGTATGATCTAGGGTTGTGAGCATTGTTAGTAATCATGATAATTATTGTTTATTGATTTTCTTATGTTATTAATTTTTTTGTAAATGAAGAATAAGAGGAACGAATCCACAAAGGAAAGGGTCAAGCCTTTTCGAGTCTTAAGATTGTTTCGACGTAGGTGATGGTTGTGATTTCATAATTGTGTGATGTATGCATATTCTTGCTTCATTGTGATTATTATATATATATATATGAATGTTGTAATATTGATCACACTTTTTGTAACTAAGATAGAAGAATGATGTAGTCATGAAATCACGATGTAAATGTGTGATCTTAATGATATACTTGTGACTATGATTGTGGTGTGTGAATGGCGATCAGATTGTCACTTTAGGGAAACCTGATTGTGATCGGTTGCCACGTTGCAGCATAACTTTGGATCGGGTTGCCATGTTCTGGCACAATATTGGATCGGATTGCCACGTTCCGGCGAGCTAACTGTTTGGGTTTAAATTCTTGAGAGGTTCAATGATGTGAAAAGCATGTGTAATGTGTTTCTGAATGTTCATGATCATAATGTTTTATATGTTGATATATATGCATGTAATTATAATGATGTTGGACTTTTTTATATTGCAATAGTAGGATAGTCGCGTGATTCTACCAATACACGGTGAATGTGAATTGATTCTATACTTGCTCTTATTTTTGTTGAGTACATGGAACCTTAAAATGGTTATTCAAAAGTCTCGCTTAGTAGACTAGAGATCATCTCATCGGCTTCAAGAGTAAGCCGAATCTTCCAGGCAACCATGGAGTTCTCTTCCGTCTATGTACACGCTTTCCGGACTTAAGAATTGTTTTAGATAGTTGAATAATTCATTAGTTGGGGATGTATCCCTTGTTTTTGTATGTTTATTGATTTTTTTAGATATTTTGGTACATTATATTCTAGGTATTTAAATTTCGTATTGTTAGTTGATTAACTTGCTTCTGTAACTTAGTTTCCTTAATTTTGGTCTAGTTTTCTTGGTTGGGTTATCGTAGTGGTTCTCCCATCGGAGGGATAAAATGAGTGACAATCACGATGGTCAGGGTCATGAATTTTTTTATAAGAGCATAGGTTTGTTGATTTCGATGTGTCGAAACAAGTCTAATAGAGTCTTGTGGAACAGTATGGTGACACCTTTACTTTTATTTGAGAGTCTACAGGATTTAGCAGCGGTCGTATTTGCTATTATGATTTGGCGTCATTACCTCAATTGTGTTAAGTGTGAAGTGTTTACTGATCATTGTTGTCTGCAACATGTATTTACTCAAAAGGATCTGAATTTGAGACAATGGAGATAGATGGAGTTACTCAAGGATTATGATGGGATCATTTAATACCATATGGGCAAGGCTAATGTTGTGGCAGATGCTTTGAGTAGAAAAGCGATAAGTATGGTTAACTTAGCTTACTTGAGAGTAACCAAGCGGCCTTTGGCCAAGGAAATCCAGACCTTACAGGCTAAGTTCATGCAATTGGGCATCTCTCAATGAGGTGGGCTGTTAGCTACCATTGAAGTTAAGGCCACCTTTATCGAGGAGATCAAGGCCAAACAATTTGAGTATTAAGACTTGAAAGAAGTCAAAGATAAGATGGCGAATGGTAAGACACAAGAACACTTTTGATGCGGATGGTCCACTTATGGTGAAAGGAGGGACTGTGCTCCTCACTTTGATGGCTTGATTTAAAAATTATTGGAGAAGATCTATGTGAAAGAGAGAGAGAGTGAGGCTGCACGGTGTGCCCCTTTCTATCATATCATATCGGGTTACCCTTTTCACATCCATGATTTGGAGGAAATTGCTTGATGAATTGGGCATAAAATTTTTAGTAAAATCTTTTATCCACAGACGGACGGACAATTGGAGAGGACTATACAAGTGTTGGAAAACATGTTAAGAGCTAGTGTGATTGATTTCTGAAGGCATTGGGATAAGTTATTACCTTGAGTATTGTGTTCCTTATTCCTTTAGAGTTATATTTCTAATTGTCGGTCTATTACATGATACCCATTAAGTCATTGAGTTGAATCGTTCATGTCAATAATTTCACATGAACCTTATAAGTCGGACAATCTTGAGATGAGAGGCACCTTTGAGTTCTCAAGTTGAGTAGTTCATGCTCTTAATTCCACATGAACCCTCCAAGTTGATAATCATGAACTCATCCATAAACATGAGATCAAAATCCGTGAATCCATACTTCAATTCAAGGAAGTTAAGAGTAAAGTATAAAGGTTAAGAAGTAAGTCAAAGAAAAGTTCTTAAAGTTTCTAGAGTCTTTATTAAAAATTTTAAATCCTTTTTATGGCGCAAGTTTCAAGTCAAGTAAAGAATAAAGAGTTAAAGATCTTCCTTCAATGTGATATAAGGGAACTCAGTATTGCCAAATAGTTGAGTTCATTTCTCAATAGTTATAAGGGAACTAACTATTCCTTAAAATTTTATAAATGTTTTTACATTTAAGTTAATAGGAAAGTAAGATTTCCTCGAAGAGTTTTGAACAAGAAAAGGAAACTTTTCCAAGAGTGCTTTTTAAAGCTAAAGGGTTGAGCAAATTATCTCAACCCAAAGAAAGGAAGTTAATTTAACACTAGAAGCTAAAGTGCATTTTCGGAGTAGTTATGAACACCGATGTGGAGATGAGAGTTCATATTAACTCAAGTTTCCATGTAAACCATGTATCCATCATGGATATTAACGGGTAATACTTTTTAGATGAACACGTGACTTAAGCTACTGGATCCACTAAGTTAAAGAGCTTTATGCGACGACAAAGTATAGGACAGTTCTGGCAGTGTGGGAAAGATGATGTGTCACCACTTAGGCTCATAGTGGTGGTTCTCGGTTAGATAATTTTCCACAAAACCTATATTACTTTCTTATATAAGTAAAGTTGAGATTGTTATTGCATTTTCTTTAACGAACTAAGTTACTTTTACTGTTTTATAAAAGTTTTTATATATATATCATATGTATTATTTGTTAATATTGTGTTGAGTATCCATAGTCGAGTATCATATTTTTGAGTTCAATATTTAATAATTGAGTTGAGTATTATATTCTTGGGTATGCTGTGTTGAATAAGTTGAGCAATTGAGTATTCTTGCGTAGTCCTTGAGTTTCAAGTTAAAGAAGAATTAAGTATGTTTCCATTTTGTTTATCGAGTATCAAGGTTATGTTATACTTTATAATTCTCCTAACATGCTTGTACATTCCACGTACTGAGCCAATTGTCCTGCATCTTCTCATGTTGTAGACACATGTATTCAGAATCTTCAACAGGAGTTTCGTCGATACATTCGAGATTTGAATATTCTATGGCGAACCACCTTGCTTCCGGAGGATTCCATTGACTTTTCAATTTAGTCACGATGTTATGGGTCCTTTCCGACAAACATCTTTTTTTGTTAGAGGCTTCATAGATAGTCAGTGTAGTTGAGAAGTTTGTATCATTTATTTATTTAATTAAATGTTTTAAGGAATAAAATTGACTATTTATGGTGAGTTGAATATATTAATTTGATTATTCAGAGTTTTCTTTTGAGTTACTGTTTGTATTTAACTTACATGAGTTTTTATTAAGATTTTAAGTTTTTGCATGCTTAAGTTCGTCTTTCACTTGTAGTCAGTAAGGATGAGGATTTTCTTGGGGACCAGCAATGGTTCTTGTGTGTCGCACACTTCCAGGGTGTAGACTTGGATCGTGAGAGATTTCATCCTAATCTTGACTAGATTGGAAAATTTCAAATTATTACGAAAGAGTTTTCTGGCCCCAATCTTTTTTCATTGGCTTTTCCCTAACGGCGAAATGAGGTCATTACACAAAACAAGAGAATGTATAACTCATTACCTTGTTGTGCTTTACATCAAATTCTAACCGATCACTCAAACTATCTTAGGTTGTACCTTTTTATAGAATTATTATTTCTTTTTATTGATTTATGAATTATGTTGGTAATAAATTAAAGCTTTTTATATTAAATTTGAGAAAAAATCATTCATATAAGTGAAAGATGAATTTGCTCAATTATGAAATATCTAAAATTAATTATTAACAATGTTGGGTTATTTTGGTTCGAAGCATATTGAATAGACTTGATCTTTCTCAATTAATTGCTACAATTTAAAAAAACCTCTTCACACAGCTATGTTTTTATAAACTTACTCATAAAACAACAAAATGATTTAAATGTAAAAAACATCTTTAAAAGACTATTAAATTTTAAAACTTAAAAAACAAGAGAAAAACCATATGGAGTTTCTTTTTAATACAATGTGATATTGATATACATGTCACTTTTAAAAAATTATTAATAATGTAAATTGATAGTAGAACTTAAAAAAAATTCTCCGTATAAAAAGAAAAATCTTAGTAGAAAGCGCTATATTTCGAATGAGGTCCTAATTGGCACAAGTTCTATCTAAATAAACTTTAATGCTTATATTATATATTGGATGAAATAACTTAAAAATAATTATTGGGGAAAAATATATATGTATCATCTTTAATTTTGCACAGTATATAGTGCATCTTGCAAGGTAATAGTGGATGAGCTTAAAATATTATAATAGAAGAAATCAATTGTTATGAATGTATGCAAAAGTACAAGCTCAGCCTTTTTGAATGTTTATATATATATATATATATATATATATCCTTACAAAAAAAAACGTATAAGTAACATTCCAAATTTTAGGGAAATATTTATTATGTCTTCTAAAGTAAATATATCATTGACGAAATTCTTAGTAATTAAATGGTTGTATGCATATGTAGTGCATCAATATTTTATAAATAGTTTAAAATTGCATATATTTATGATGTATAACTATACGTTAGATATGTGTAAATAATCTCAAACATATTTTTGTAATATTTATAAATTACAGTTCATCTTCCTATCGAGATGATTTTTTTCAATGTCGAATAACTCAAATCTCCTCTAAATGGTCCTTGATTCTGGATATGATAAATCTCAATGTTTCTATTCTTTGAATACATTATATATTCACTAAAAATAATCAAATTAGACTAGCGGTAGATCAAAGTTAAAAATTTTGATATTTAAAAATGATTTCAATGGAATCTGATTCAAATCTCAACTAAACTATCCTAAAATATAGATATCATTAGATCATCTCAATATTTCTATTCTTTAGATATATTATTTACTCGAAATAAATTCTAGTTGCAATGATCTCAAGTTTTATTTACTTAAAGTTACCCAATTGTCACCAGAAGATCTGAGTAGACATAGATATAATCAGTAAATGATCAAATTGTCATTCTATTGTTTTTGTTTTTTGATTACTTTTATCATACATGTAGTCAAATAGAGTGACTTTAATAACTATTATTAATGACTGGTCTTCTACTAAATATTTAAAGAACCAATGAGTTAAGAGGGTATTTTGATTTATTTAAAAGTTGGTCAAAGTACTTTTAATCAGTTTTTGACTTCTAGAGTGTTTGATAAATATAAAAAATAACTCAAACTAAGTTAAATATGACTTAAAATAAATTTAAAATTATTTGACAAGATCAAGAATGACGTAAAATAAGTTTAAAATGGCTTAAAATAAGTCAAAAATAAAAAATAAGTCTCCCCCTACTTTTAGCTTTTGACTGTCAAGTCATTTCACTTTGACTATAAAGTCAAATTTTTATCTTTAAATTAAATCTACTTTTATTTTTGACTTATAAGAATTTTTCTTGTCAGTTTTGAATATATGGTTATAATAACCCCCTACTTTTAGCCTTTGACTATTAAGTCATTTCACTTTGACTATAAAGTCAAATTTTATTTTTAAATTAAATCTTCTTTTATTTTTGACTTAAAAGAATTTTTCTGGTCATTTTTGATTATATGGTTATAATAATAATCCATATTATGCAAATTAAAATAATTAAACTTCAAAAAAGGAAAAATTATAAGCTTAGGTCTATAATATTTTGCTTTCCATATTCTACCACAACTTTGGAAAGTAATTAAAACGTAATGCACTATAAAAGGCCAAGATGATTTCATGTATTGAAATTATTCATTCATACCTCTTTTCATTTTCTTTGTAATGTCTTCAGAAAAACTCATAACTCTCAAGACAAGCGATGGTGAGGAATTGAAACTCGAAGAAGCAATAGCTGTGAGGTCAGAAGTCATCAAGAACACAATACAAGACGTGGATTGTACTTCTAATGCCATTCCCTTGTTTAATGTTGATGGAAAAACAATGAAGACAATAATTAAATTTTGGAAGAAACATTCGGAAGAAGGTGTTACGGAAGATCAGCTAAAAAATTTCGATCAGGATTTCTTGAAGATGAGTAACTTAGAATTATTGGGTGTTGTCTTGGCTGCTAGATATCTTGATGATAAACAGTTGAAGGAGGTATTAGTCCAAGAATTTTTGGATAGAATCTCATGAAAAACACTAGAGGAAATTCGAGAAGTATATGGCATGGTGAATGATAATTATACACCGAAGGAAGAGGAGGAGGCCCGTAGAGAGTATGTTTGGGATTTTTTAATGATTTTATGATAATTCTGATATTTACTTAGCTTTATCCTATTTTTATTTTTATTTTATTTGGTAGTTCTATCTTTGTTGTTCCTTTTTGAAGAAATGTTGCTCGATTTTTATTAATCTATAAATTATATTGGAAAGAAATTAAACTAGTTGTATTATTTGAAAATAAATATTATCCTTTTAGATACATTATTCACTCAATCTCCTCTAAGTAGTCCTAAATTATATATAAGTGACTTTTAATTCTTTTTAACACATTTTATATTCACTAAAAATGATCAACTCACATTTGCAACACATAAAATTTTAAATTTGAGGTTCGAAACAATTTAATGAGAGATTTCACTGGAAATCTCATATATCTCTACTAAGCAATCCTAAAATTTAGATTACATGATCTCCTTCTCAATATTTCTATTCTATTAGATACATTATTCATTTGAAATTGTTCAGATTGTGGCGATATAAAATTTTATTATGTGAATTTACCCAAGTGCCTAGAGAAGATCTGACTACACATTAACATAATTGGTTAACAATCAAATGATCGATTATTGACGAACCAAATAAATATTATAGATAATTAACTGTTAATTGAGTTTTTTTATTTTATTCATTTGACCAAATGGTCATTCTATAAAATTATTCCAATTTACTATGACTAGCAATAACATATTATTTAAATTAAAATATAAAATATTAAAATTTGAATTGCAATACATCTTTAATTTTTAAAGATAATACTATATTACTTTTAAGTTTAACCTCTAAACTATAAAACTTAGAATAGTATCTCCACTTATAGGTCATGTTTGGGGCACAATTAAAATATAAACAAAATAATATGATTAATGTTACTTCCTTATCTAAGTCCCCTTTTTCCAGCGAAAAATCCATGCCCTTACCATTAATTTTGACTGTGAACATAGGAGAAGTTACACACGTCATAATGAAATGAATGAAACTAGTTGGAAACCCATACTCCATTAGTGCCTCTTCCACAAATTCCCAACTCACCATCTTATATCAATTTTCATAAAACATCTAGGTGTAGTCTGTCTATTATAATGTCTGAGGATGTCATGAAAAATTAAGACATTATGTAGCATTGATCTTCCCTAAACAAATGCAGATTGATTTTCTGCCACAATAGGACAAATCACCCCTTTCAGTTTTTGTCAAATTACCTTAGAAATGCATTAATACAGTACGTTAGAACATGCTATTGGTCTAAACTGGCTTTCCAATTCTGGATTGTTGACTTTAGGAATTAGTGCAATGTTAGTAGCATTCAACTATTTGAGTAACTTTCCATTTGTGAAAAAATAAAGAACGACAGTAAAGATGTCATCACCTATAATGTCCCAAGCTGCTTTGAAGTATCCACTTCTATAACCATCAGGACCAAGGCTGTTATTACTGTCAAATTGAAATAGAGCTTCTTTCACTTCCTTAACAGTATACAGTCGCAAGAGTTGGATTTGTTGCTCATTACGAAGCAAAGGATCATTCTTAAGGAGGCATGGAAAAGCTGCTACTCTAACAGTAGCCTTTTTACCAAGTAAATCCATGTAATATTTGACAAAAATATCAGCAATCTCATCACAATTAGAATGCCAGTTCCCCTGATCATCTTTGAGTTGGGTTGTTGCCTGTTGCAACCTTCTATGCTTAATAACTGAGTAGAAATATTGTGTGTTGTCATATCCCAATCTAATCCATGTTGCCTTGCTCTTCTGCTCGAGGAACATTTCTGCAAGAAAAGAAGATTGTTTGAATTTAACAAATTTTATCTTTCCGTCATGTTGAAGTGCCAGGTTCAAGGGTTCAGGTTGCAAGGCTTCCTAAGCTCGACTCAAAATCTCTCTATCATCATTTGACTCTGTGACAATGTTCCTAAAATACTGTAATTTAAGAGCTTTCATCTCATTCTTGAGTAGCTTTAACTTCCTCACTATTTTCCACATATTACAACCCATCAACACATACACCCCAACCCTTCTTCACATTATCCATGAAAGATGGATGTCGTGCCCTACACTGTAACCCTTCTTCACTGTATCCATGAAGGATGGATGTTGTGCCCAAACATGACAATATTGAAAAGTTTTCTTCTCTTCATGTTTTGACCATCCAAAACCATTTTAATAAGGAAATGATCACTAATGCCTTTTGGCAGATTAACGACACTACATGAAGGCATAGAATTCAGCCAAGCAGAATTGATAAAAGTCCAATCTAATTTTGAAAAGATCTTGTGACCACTATTATGATCATTCCATGTGTACTTCTGTCTCTGGTGTGGTAATTTTTTCATCCCACAAGTATTAATACAATCTTGAAAATCAGCGACATTGGACCAAGTTACTGGGTTACCACCCAATCTATCATCCACTTTCAATACTGAGTTGAAATCTCCCGAAACTATCCATGGTTTGACACAAATCGAACTGTGGTGAACTAGAGCGTCCCACAACTCTCTCCTCCCTTCCTTTGTGTTATACACATATAGCACTTACAAAATATATTTAAGTTGAAGGGGAACATAGCATACTTCACATGTAATCACCTGTGCAGAAGATGAAACGTGTGTTACTTTGTAAGTCAGGCCTCTACACTAACCAAACTCTACCATTATAATGGGACTCCAAGTTTGTAGTATACTGCCAGCCTCCAAACATATTATTAGTTATAGTTTCACTCTTGTTACTCTTTATTTTTGTTTCTAGTAATCCCATCATTCCTACTTGCTCATTTTTGCAAAGGATTTTAGCCTCCTTTTGCTTATTAAATATATTCAAGCCCCTCATGTTCCAACAATTCATATTAACCACTACCAGATTGAGGAATGGTCCTCCCACCCATAGTTCGTCCACTTGTTATCGTTGCTCTGCCTGTGTATGATTTTTGCAATACCTAATATGTGTTCTTGCTCACCACTTGTGCTTGTTGCCTATATGAAATTTTCCCTAACTTATTTGGTGTTATCCAAGCTATGATTGTCTTCTCTTTGTTTTGCCCTTGCTCTTGCATTTCTCCTTGATGTGTCTTAGCATGTTTCTGTATTTCCTGGACCTATATTTCCTGTGAATCAAATTCCACACCATAAGCTACCGGTACAACATATGATGTTACTTCTAGTGGTGTAACTTGTTTCTCAGGTCGTTGTCTTTGCATTGTGGCTTTTTTCTTTCTACGTTCTTATTCAGAGTGAACATATTTACTGCAGAAACAACACAAGGTAGACTTCCATTCATACAAGACCTTCGATTCCACAATTAAGTCTTTTTCATTCTTTAACAAAAATAACTTCTGGTAATTTGGCATCCATCTGAACTTCCACTAGTAATCTGGCGAAATGCAACCCTTTCTTCTTTTCTGTATTGTGGTCCACCATGAGTGGTTTGCCGACTAGACTACCCAGTTTACTCAAATCTTTTTGACTCCAGTATTTGAAGTCCAAACCTGATAACCTAATCTATATGGGTACTATATATAACTCGTCCTTAGTAAAGTCCATATCAAGATTCCAGGATTTCACAATAAAAGGTTTGTTATCAAAATGATAAATTCACCCTGCAAAACTTTATTCTTAGCTTCAATAGTATCAAATCAAACCAAGATTATTCCATTCTTAAACATTGAGACTATATTAATCCCACATTTAGACAAATACTTTATACATATCCATTTACCACATCGAATGGAGGATGTGCTCCTAATACGTAACAAACAACAGCTGTTTTCAAGTATTTTATTTCAGATTCAGTATATCTTAACTCAATCACAGTGATAGGGATTTCACCTTGCATCTCAGGAGCCACATAACCAACTTAAATCCAGTATTCGATACTGTAGATATATTGAAATTATCCCAAATTGACGCCTTGCTAATTGGAGTTTCTGCCTCAACCTGGTCAGCCCAAGATTTAACACCACTATTCGAAGGAAAAAGCTTACTTGAGCTTGCTGATGTATGTACAACTTCAACCTGCAGGTGCTCTGATGCTTCCAATTCTAAGATTTCTGTTGTGATTTTTGGCGGTTTTTCTGGGTTATTTAACTCTGTTTCAACTTGACTGTTTTCTTGGAGTACAACTCATTGAGCCTTCTTGCCGCGATATGCTTTGCCTAGCGTTGCTTCCTGTGCCATTTGCGCCTTCCAGGTCGGTATGCGTTTTCTCTTCCCCATGGCCAGCGTACATTAGTTAACATGCTCTGAGAGACAAGGCAATACTTAACATGCGCTGATTAATACTTAACATGCGTTGATTATTTTTGTTTAGTTCTATATTAGTTGTTCCATTTTGAAGAAGTGTTTCTCAATTTTTATTGATCTATTAATTATGTTGGAAAGAAATTAAAATTAGTTGTATTATTTGAAAAGAATATTATCATTTTAGATACATTATTCACTCAAATCTTGTGTAAGTAGTCCTAAATCATATATGAGTGACTTTTAATATTTTTAATATATTGTATATTCAAAAAATGATCAATTCACATTTGCAACAGATTAAATTTTAAATTTGAGGTTCTGGACATTTTAATGAGAGATTTCAATGGGCATCTCATATATCTCCACTAAACAATCCTAAAATTTAGATTATATGATCTCCTGTCGGTATTTCTATTCAATTATATACATTATTCATTTCAAATTGTTCATATTGTAGCAATAGAAAATTTTATTATCTGAATTTACCGAAGTGCCTAGAGAAGATCTGAGTAGACATTAACATAATTAGTTAATGATCAAATGATCAATTATTGACGAACCAAATAAATATTATAGGTAATTAATTGTTAATTGAGTTTTTTTATTTATAAGATTTGACCAAATAGTCATTCTATATAATTATTCGAATTTACAATGACTTGTAACCACATATGATATAAATTAAAATATAAAATATTAAAATTTGAATTGCAATACATATTTTCTTTCAAAGATAATAATATATTACTTTTAGGTTTAACTTGTAAACTATAAGAATTAGAATAGTCTCTCCACTTATCGTTCATATTTGAGGCACAATTAACATACAAACAAAATAATATGATTAATGTTACTTCCTCTGTCTCATATTAAATGTTAGACTTTTCTCTTTACATGTCTTTTGAAAATAGACATAAATAACTAAGTTAGTTTTATTAACTTAACCTTTATGAAACCTTCTTGAAACTTTACAAACTTATTTACTCTTTCAAGAAGGACTAATTGTCAGAGTAAAACATGGGAACTATAATTAATTTATCTAAATAAGTAATTTATGGTAACTATTTTTAATAATGTGGACAACAATATGCAACCGGGGGCCAAGGGGAATTCTAAATTAATTAATGTTTAGTTTTTCAATTACTTTTCCTAGTAGTTAAACAAAATGAATTTAACAACTATCAGAAATGGTTTGTCTACTAGTAGATGATTAAAGAAATAGTGAGTTTTGAATTTATCTTGTATTTTTCAATTACTTCATTATTCTAATTATCTAAGAGTCTATTTGGCATCGCTCGTTAAAACACATTATTTTTATAAGCACTTTTTTTGAAATGGCTTTTAAGGGAAGTGAATAAGAAAAAATATTGTGTTCGACTAATTCAATGTTTTTCATTAGAAAATTACGATTAACTTATCTTTTTTTTTTAAAAAAAAAAAAGCATTTTTGAGTAAAATTACAGAAAAAGACAACTATTAATGTACCTCTAATATTAAAATTATTTATAGAGAAATACTATATTAAATATTTATAATTAAAAATCAATCAAATTTTTATTCCTACTAATCGAAATGTTTAAATTTCAATAAATTTTACATTTTTGGAAGACTGAAATCTATTATTATTATTCTTTTCTATGTTGCAAATATATTATTGTTACTTTTTTCTAGTGCTGCGAAATAATATGTATATTGGTATTGTTAAATTATATATATGAAAAATTTTGATGTTTGAATTCATTTATATAATGTATATTTATTAGAAACGACTAATTAACGTTTGCGACAGATCAATTTTCAAATTTGAGGCTCAAAATGTTTTAATAAATCTCCACTAACAATCCTAAGATTTTGATTACATGATCTTCTCCCAGTAGATCTATTCTTTAAGATTTTTCTTTTTACAAGCCTTTCAAAAAATCATAATTAAAAAATATATTTTACTAATTTATCCTTTTAGAAACTTGTTTAAGATATCAAATTTAAGTAAACTTATTTCACTTTGAAAATTTGTTGAAATATTTTTGTTTTGCGATTACTTTTATTGAAAATGTAGTCAAACACAACGATATGAGTGATCTTCCAATAGATAATTAACGGAATAATGAATATAGAATATTTTCCCCATAAATTTTAATCAAATTCATTATCCTAATAATGTAAGAGATTTTATGTAGAATTTCAAAGCAAATTTATTAAACTTTAGAAGATAAAAAATAATAACTTCTAATCTATGTAATATTTTACTTTCCATGTTTATGTTATAATTTTTAAAAGAGGAATAGGCTCCAAATACCTCTAAGCTATTCAAAATAGCTCATATATACCCTTAAACTTTATTCAGCTCAAAACTACCCTTTCCGTCATATTATTGGGCAAAAGTACCATTCTTATTAACGGAAATTGTTAAATGCTACGTGCTTTCACCTTAGAGTCAATTTCAAAGATTTAAAAAAGATGAAAAACTCTAATTTGTACTCTAAGTCAAGGGTTCTTGCATGAAACATTTTCGAACCTTAAAATATGATGTTAATTGATGTATAATTGATGTTTTTCAATGAAGTACTCCATGAAACTTTGAACTTCTCAAATCTCTCATTTGACTAAATTATGGATGAATTTACTATGGCTAAATAGTGAAGAATTATCTGTAGATTGCTTAAGGATATTGATTTATGTATATCTTATGATTGTATGGTTTATAGGATGCCTCAATTTATATATATGAACATTGAATATTCTTGGATTGGTGGTTTAGAATTGTATTTATGGCTATTGTTAAGAGCCTTTGTGAATTGATTTGGTTGGAATGGCTGCGGATTGTTGATGATGGTGATGGAATGGCGGTAAGATGATCTAATGGTAAGATGATCCAATCTCTCTATATTATGTAGAAGTAGTAGTAAATTGTATTGATTTGTATTGTCCACTTACGGAGGCGATGCTTATGTGGTATACGTTATTAATTGTGAAAGAAAGTGGTGTCGTCGGCATAACTTTATTAATTCTGAAAGAATATGTCCTCGTTAGCATTACTTTATGTTCTATGATATCATTATGTTATAACTTAACTATGTGATCATTGTAAAGGTTATATGGTTTATGTCTTCATGTTAAATACAAGTATGTGTTCTCCTCAATGATTATATAAGATCATGATAGGCTATTGTGATGACTTAAGTGTGTAGACTTGATATTGAAGTGTAAATCTTCTTAGTTTACTATGTGAGTCTTATGATGTATTATGTTGATGTTTCTATATGCGTTGATGTGGTATCTTTTGTGGTATACCTAGTGTCCGTCCTTTGTACTTGAATGATATTGAATATGTGATATGAAAATGATGTGTGTGTCTTGATAGGTAGACTTTCTCCGTCATCTTGATGCATGAAAGATATCTGAATATGTGATACATAGACTTAGTAGGCTAAATCACCTTCGTTATGTGTATATATGTATGAATGAGATATGATCTTGAATATAATAAAGAAGTTCATTTATATGGAACCTTTTAGGAAGAAGGTTATTATATCCTTGAAATTGAAAGTCGTAATGGTATCCTTCTCGTGTGAACGGTCGACTTAGGGTTAGTTGTCTTGAACGACATGAAATCATCCTTAGGAAAGTCATTGAGCTATCCTCTTCGCCATTGTAGGCAGCCCTAGTGCATCCTCTTTGGTAGGGTGTGTTATGATATGGTTATTAACAAGATATGGAACCTCTTCATATGCTCCTTTATTTGAAATAATCTATGAGAACAAAGGTTAGCACCGAGTGAGTATGCTTGGGGGGTTGCTCTAACAAAGAATCCATTAGAGAAAAAAGAAACCCTCGATATTTCTTAACCGTGGATGTGTCCTCATTCTACCATTGGTAAGTAGAACAACCTCCATCGGAGTAGGTTATAACTCCAGATTCCATGCCTAGCTAGTATGGTCTATGTCGGTTATTGTCTATTATCATCATGTGGGATACATGCCGGTGTTTCATAAGTACTATGAAGTTTAGGTAATGGAATGGGACGCTATCTATACGTTGCACAACTAGAATTTGAAGATATTAGTGTGTGAGTTCCCTAGGTATTTTCAAGACCAATATGTGAAGTCTTCTAAATTTTTAGTTTTCTCTCAAAATGGTTTTCATCAAAAGTATGGCTTCATAATGATGTATGTTTTATTGAAACATTGCGGATTGCTTAGGTAGGCTTGAAGAGGGTGTATGGGTAGTCTCTTCATGTCCCACATGGGTGATTCTTAGAGTAGTCTTTGGTAGGGAGTTTGTATGAGGTAAAGACTTGAATATTGAATATGGAATTATGTGATATATGATTTATTAGAACATCTTACTTTAGGTAATCTTAAGGATCGTCTAGGTGTGTGGGGACAGGTTGTGTGGGTGGTTGCTTCATATCTTCCTTAGGTGAGTCTTAGGGTAACCTTTTAGTAGGAGGACCATATGAATATACTTATGTGATAAAGGTTACTTGAATATGTTCTATATGTGATTGATGACTTGTTTTATGTCTCTTAAACTATTTTATGAAGGTTTTATCAAATGTCATGAAAATCGTAATATTCACTAAATGTCTCTTTTTCATGGTTTTTGCATGGCTTCCATACTTAGTGCATTTAATATGCTAACCCCTTCTTTTACCCTTTTTACTAAGGTTTAGGGTAATGAGAGACTTGATGTGCCATGGAAGACGAATAGGTTTCTAAGTGTTGAAGATGAAGTTTTTATGAGTCCTCATCGATTCGAGGGCAATAACCATGTTCCTTTATGTCTTAGTCTTTATTTTATATGTGTTGTATTGGCTTAGTCCCAAATTTTGTATATTCCAAAGTATAGATGGTTTAATGAGACATTTTAAAGGTCTAATGTTTTAAAGAAAGTCTTCCGATTGTGTATTAGTGAAAGAGTTTTTCTTGTGTGAAGAAAGTTGTTAATTTTGACTTATTTCCTATAGTATATTGTGCAATGAATGGTAAGAGTGGCTTAAAAGTGACATTTCAGAGTCTCATATGCCTTGTGGCGACTCAAGAATGCTATAACTTCTAAGGTGTACTAGTGGGTCATTACAGGATCGTTTGAACCTCTTCAACACCACCACAAAACACTTTACTTGTTGCCCATTTAAATCTACTTCAATAATAACTAAAAAAGTGGCATCTCCACCCAAAAACACATACCTCAAATGGGGTGGTAGAGCCTACAACTCTAATTTTGGTGCTTCCGCAATAGATGGTCCCAAAAGTGGAGACTCGTGATGCTTCATGTCCAATTCCAACTTCTTAGGCTTAGATCGATATTCGTTTCATTCAAGTACGTCCACCAAGCAATCATACTCTTCAATACAATCACTGTCAAAATCCATGATGACCGATACTAGTGCCTTAATACCTAGACGCTCTTCAATTTGCACTTCAGCTACACTCTCAACTATGTAGGATATTATAGATACTGTTTGGAGCTCACCACTCTTCTTTATAGACCTACAGATATTGAAAGTTGCTTCTTCATTTTTCAATATAAACTTCACGTACACTTTTTCCATATCGACTAGTACACGCCCAATTGAAAGGAATGGTCTCCCTATAATAATGGGAATCAAAATCAACCTCATAGTCATGAATCACAAAATCTACCAAAATAATGAACTACTCGACTTTCACAAGCATATAATGGAGTATGCCTATGGGCCTCATCACACTTTGATCAGCCATCACTAACCACATCGTAGTAGGCTTTGGGTCCCCCAGGCCTAACTTCTATTAAATGGACAGTGGCATGAGATTTATGCTCGCCCCAAGATCACACAGCACATTCGCAAAGTGCATCAACCCTATCATACATGGAATATTAGAGGCACACAGATCCTTTTTCTTTTCCACAAGAGACCTTGTAGCAATAGCACTACAATGCTGCATTCTGCCATCATTTCCAAAACTCACCGAAATCTTCTTTTTCACCATGTCCTTCATAAACTAGCATATTCAGGGATTTGCTCAAAGGCTTCTATCAACAGAACATTAATGGAAAGATGCTTCAACATATTGATAAATCGGCAATGTTTACCATCTTCCATTTTCTTCACTAATCTTTGTAAAATTGGTGGTGGAGCTCTAGGGATGGGGACCACTTTCTGAGATAACTATATTTCTTTCATTTTTGCATCACCCAACTCTCCAAGAGTTTCTAGTACATCATCCTCCTTTCTCATATCACCTTGTGCCACAAACGACATAGGTGGATCAATGGTTTGCTTAGCTCCTTAAGTAGTGACTGTCATGCAATACCCATAATTATTTGGATTTAGGATAGGGCTTCTTAGGAGAGTGCTAGGTTAGTATCGGTTCACTTTAGTAGGCAAATGCGTCATCTATAGCTCAAGATGCTTTATCGAGACCGCATGTGCATCCAACTTTTGTCCAATGTCATATAGGTCACTTATCATCTTTGAAATCTTAGTATATGTGAATTCCATACAGGAGCCCCCCACAATAGTATCAAGCACCTCTTTATTATTTTCATCCTGAAATTTGTAAAAGTGATCCTTCAGTGACTCGTCATCAATGCGATGATTTGGAAAACTCCTCCCGAACATGGTGAATCTGTCCCAAGAGCTACTCACCGACTCTCTAGGTAATGTCACAAAGTTTTTCACCTTATCCTTCTAGTTGTGCTTCTTGGACACTGGATAGTACCTTGCTAGGAACAAATCTCTCAATTGATTCCAAGTGTAGATGGAGTTGTAGGGCAGCTCAGTTGAACCATATAGCAACATCTCCTTTAAGTGATAGAGGAAGCACTCTATTCCCGATGACATTCATATCTAAGTCTGATCTACCCACACAGCTTTTGCAAACCACCCTCAGCTTGGATTTATAAGCATGTGGGTCTTTCAATGGCAGTCCTAAAAATAAGCCCCTCATGAAAAACATCTACATAAAGCTACTCGTCACAACAAATGTGTGCCCAGGGGGCAGTTGAGGTAGGACAAGAGGTCCATTTGAGTCTGCAATGTCCACGTTTCCCCTATAGTGATACTTAGGTCGTGGGGCTGCTAGAGGTTGTACAATCAAGGAATCTCCTAACTGATTTTCCATATGTTCCTTGTTGTGTGCCTCAATTGGTATTGGAGGTTGATATCTTGATCCACCGCCTATATTCCCACTGTTTGAGTTAACTGGACCCCTTGATTTTCCATTCTTCGTAAAGTTTGATTTAGTTTGGAATCATATGGAGTGAGTGGTTCCACTCGAATTTGTGTACTTGGCATACACTAGAGCTAGACTTGAGAGAAAAAAATAAAAACAAAAAGTAAAATTTAGGAAATAGTTGACTAAATTTCAATAATGTAACTAAAATTAATCTAAAAGACAAATTCCCCCGCAGCGGCTCAAAAATTTGATACGCTCAAATTATACAACCCTACAGAAGTATAAGTGATCATTATCAAGTAAACAACCCAACTAGTAGGTTGGGGTCGATCCCACGAGGAAAATGCTTTAGATATAATTTTAACCCACAATTATATCGGTTTAGTCAATGTCTTTCCGAAACAAGTAAAAGGGGGTTGTGAAACAAATTCCATCAATAGTATAGTTAACAAGTGAACAAAAGTAGACTTTGGTTGTTATCAAGATGAGAAAGTAAATAGGGTGTATGTGTTACCCACAGGTTGATAACGCAGTATTCCTAGCAACAGAAATCCTTTCCTAATGTACTACATGCAAAGTGATAAGTTTGGTATCTCTAAATCCTTGGTCCGACATTTAGAGAATTTCACCCTGCACCTTGGTCCAGCTACGTGTTTATAATTTACTAACCATTACCATTACCTCACATTAGATATCATAATCCATTTATGGACTAGTTAATACTTTCCACCAATCGACACTAGCTTGTATGATATTATTACACTAAATCTATGTTGATAATGATTTTCGTATTAACTACCTCCTTGGTCTGGCAAGTAGCAACAAGACGAGCTCTAACGTTGGCCACCGTTAAAAAGACTTCTAAACTAAAGAATTATCAATACATGCAAAATACTATTAAAGTATTGCTTAGTCTCTAGTCATACTTGTTATTTAACCATGGTTCCCACAACCCTAGTTATGAATTTAGTTACCCATTTTAGAAAGATCACAATTCATATTTTTAGATGAACAAATCATGAACTTACTTTCAAGAAGAATAAACCCAGAAATCACACTTGAAATTCAAACCACAATCTTCAAAACTGAATCCCGAAATCAATTAATTGCTAAAGTTTCAAAAATCAATCTCCAATACATAAACTAGGATAAGAGTAATAGTAACCAACCCGAAAAATGAGGTTTTTAATCCCCTATTTATAGAAAACAAAGTCTTAATAAGAAAGGAATTCAAATAAGGAAAGTTTTCTTCAGGTACGTGGCTTTAATAGACAAGACAACCGACGAATCATTGATCAATCGATGGTCCGTGGTTTGCTTCCATCAGTCAGGACTTAGAAAATATTTTGCTCTACGGATGGCATCCTCTCTAAATCAAACGACAGACCAACAGTATGGTCCATCAATCCATCGATGGTCCATCAATGCTCCTCTGTATCTCTATAGTTAGAATCTTCAAAAATCAGGTACTGGAACCTTCTATAAACCAAATAACTGTTCACCAGTACGGTCCGTCAATCAGTCGGCAGACCTTCGACTCTGTCGTGGTTCAACACTAAGTCAGACTTCCCTAGTTTTTTTGTAATGCCTAAGCATCCAATCTACGATCACCACCTATATTTCTTATTTTTAATTGACGGACCGTTGATTGCCTACGTATGTTTGTTTTTGCACTTTTTTCAGTTGTCTTCTCTGTTTTTTGCCTAAACATCTTTCTTGCAAAACAAGATACAAAACTTGTTAAAACCATTACAAAAAGGCTCTAGACACACACAACACTTAATTGAAATGTATTCAAAATACCGTGAAATCACAGTACATCACGAAATATTCTACTCGTGATAAAAAGAATTAGGAACTTTGTTTTTAAGTTTTTCTCAAGTTTTGAGAGGGTTTTGAGGATGCTTTAAGAACGAAATTCTTCTTCTAATTTTTGAAATTGACTTCTCCATTTACCTTCCTTTCTACTTTTAAGGTATAATCTCTTATACGCCCTTGATTCCTTTATCATTTTACTTATATTTTATTACTTCTTATTGTGTGGGTAAACCCCCCCCCCCCCCACATTCTTGGGGTGTGATTTAGCAAATATATTTTTGATAGTATTGTCAGGTCTTGCTTGAAGATTGGATTAGATGCATTATAATGGTCATTTACCTAGTGGTTGTGGTTTAATTTAATGGGTTTGTCGTTGGAAATACAAAGTCGTCCATGTGTTTTTGTCGTGCCCAAGAGGGAGGTCACGAAACTAATACCACTATATTGTGGATAAGGAGTGGGTGGACATGTGGTTCAACACAAGAGGGTGAGACCTAGTTTCATATCAAAGCACCATCTATTGAATGGTCAGAGTGTGGGTAAGGCGTAGGTTTTATAGTTTAGATGAGTGGGTGTCTGACAGGAACCCATTTGACATGGGGTAAGTTGCCCGAGAAGGAATTTACTTTCACCTGAGGTTAGCCTAGTCACCATTGTATTGCAAATTTTCTATCAAAACATGTACCCATTTGTTTGTGTCAACATATATTGAAGTCTTCCCGTAGTAACTCTCTCTCTCTCTCATACTTGATTTTCTTTTATTTTTTTTGCTAATTTTACTACTTGTGACAAAACCCCTTTTTTGATATTGAAACTTTTGTGTTACAATTTAAACTTGTTTTGTTTTGATATTTAAAATATTAAACTATCATTATTTAGAACAAAATTCTAAGTAGCTACTACTTTCACTACCACTCCGTTGGGACACGACCCCGACCGTTTATTGGGCAACTTTATTAGCTTCGATCCGTAGACACTCAACTTGTAGGTTATGTCGTTGATCATGAAATATCAAATGCTACAAATATTAGAGAATCAAAATGGTGTCGCTGCCGGGGAGTGGTGTCACTTGAAGATTGAAATATTAAGAGTTTATAGTTCTTCATAGTGTAGTTTCCACTAATATAACATTCAGTCTTTTTTTATTTGTCGTCCAAAATTCCCAGGAAGCATGAGTATTAACGTAGTAATGGAAGTCAGGTAGGTCATTCAGAATGACATTGGGAATCTGAACGATGTCCAAGATCCCAATGTAAATGATCCATATCTCATAGGAGGTTTCGAGGCCATCCTATTACCTATAGAAGAGGGAAATGCAGAATTGCACATATCTAGTACCATTTTGCAACTTTTGCAACAAAAGGGAGTTTTTAGTGGATTAGCTAGTGAGGACCAGCATGAGCACCTACGAAAATTCGTAGATATGTGTGGACTATTCTAGTTTATAAATATCTCTCAGTAATTGTTTCGATTGAGACTATTCCCTTTCTCGTTGATACGAGAAGATTGCAAGTGGTTAGCTGAGTTGCCACACAACTCAATCACTTCACCGGAGGAACTAGTTACACCTTTCAACACATGATTCTTTTAACCTTTGAATATGATGACCATTCAATATAGTATCCAAGGCTCTAAGAGTTTGAATTGAGAACCTTTGAATGAAACTTAGATCCTATTTAAAAAGATTCTACTTCAATGCGCAACGCATGGTCTTACTAATAATGTCCTCCTCCAATACTTCTATCGAAGACTTGACTTAGTCAACAAAGGGGTGGTTGAGTATCTATAACCAGGAAGACTAATGCAGCTGCCATACACGATGGAAGTCCAACTTATGGATGGCAGGACAACAATCAACAAGATATGGTACACTCACGAGGAACAAGTTTCTTCGGTCACCTTTCAACTATCAAAAGAAAATATGGAAAAAGACAATGAAATGGACCAAAATATGGCCAAGTTCATGACACAACTTTATTCTATAAAAGAATGATATAAGAGCAGGCACCCGTAGCGTCAACGTTGTGGGAGTTGGGAGTACAAATCCTGATGACATGACGTTTGAGGCTTTATATAGTGAAGAGGTGAACTTTTTAGAAAACCAATATGGTGGTTTTCGATCGAACTACCCAAGGCAGGGTGGTAACCCAGGTTGGGATAGAGAGGAAGGTAGAAAAGAAAGGATAGGTACCGATAATGGAGAGATCGAAATGTGACTTGGAAAGATGGGGAGAAGGATAGTTATATGCCTCCCCATGAGCGACAAAATCCTAAGGATTAAGAAGGTGGTAGGTCTGAGGATATACTTCACGTATACTCAACAAAGTTGAAGGGTCAGACATGCTTAAAGGTATGAAAGAAGATGTATCCACATTCACTCAAACCGTCACCTCCCATTTGATCTCAATCAAGAAGTTAGAGACCCATATGGGCCACATCTCATCTCATCTCAGCTCGAGACAGCAAAGGGGTATTCTTAGTAACACTATGGCTATCCCAAAGAGTGAAACTTAAAGACTGACTTGTGTCATGCAATGACGAGAACTAAGGCGCTTTTTAGGGAGCAACCCTAAAACCCTTCAATTACTTTTCATCATAGTAATAAAATAATAGTGTATTTATTATGAAGGTCAAGGAAAGATAGTGAGCTGAAAGTTTCAAGGTGACAAAGATATAGTTCATTCGGCAGAGGGCCGATAAAATTTGGTGTTTCAAATCACTCCAGCCAGTAGATTTTATTCTCTTCAAAGATGGAACTTGTAATACTCGTCATATTGGAGAGATTATTAGTATATCATTGATCTATTGGGAGAACTGGTATAGACCGCATACGTGATACGAGTAAGAGAGGGAACTCCTTCAATGTTTTGTGAATAAAATAGACTTCTGTGCTTCGTTGAACCATTGTGTGAACCAAATTAACATCATCGAACTGGATGGATTTAAACGTTCACAACAATCAAGCTTAAGAATCCTATTTCAAAACTTTCCCTTCACTTTTGTCTCTTTCAAAACCACACACTTGTACTCTAGTCATTATATTTTTTGTATTTTCAAAGTATTTTATTGTGCTCAGATTTGGATTGCGTTGCTCCCTAGCACATAATTCCAATCTAATTCAGCACTAGAGGTTAGTAATCAAACCCCTTAGTTGTTTTATCAAAATTTGTACTCATTTAAATAATGATTGATAGTGCCAAATCTTTGCTAAGTCTTTAAGTAGATGGGATAACACATATTATCGATTATTACTCGATATTTACTGCATATTTGGTTACATTCCATTTGACTGTATTGTAAGCTGAATCATTATGTGTTAAAATTTTGAAATAATATGGGTCTTCGTTAAAATTGATCTTTAAAAGGTTTGAATCACATTATCAGGGGTTGCATGGTCGAATATTAAAGAATGGAGTGAAAATAGGTATGACGGAATGTTTGGCGCGCTGAGTGTAACTCACCAAACTGCTCGGTGGTTCGTCTAACATCACCATTTTGCCTTTAACTAAATGCTTTATGCATTGGATTATTTGTAACTTTTGGTGATCAAATCTAATTAGAAATTGCACTAGGTGATTAACTAAAAAATTTATTGACGCCCTTTGTCTGCACCCTAACATCATTTACATATATTTATTGAAGACCCTAACATAATCAACTCGTTAAAAATTAGCTTGGTGAAGTGAATCTACAGTTAGAATCTCCCTAGACACCTCTCTAAATTAATGTCTAACTTGTCATCGATGTTTTTGTAGAAATGGCTAGACAAAAATTAGCAGGGAGAAATGATTCACCCAGGTGCATTAGAGCACAAGAGCTTAGATAGGACTAAAAGAGAGAAGAGATAGCCACAGAGAGGAAGTACACCAAGGAAGCTAGGGCAAAAAGACCAATTCCCATCGACCTTAATGTGCCCTCATGTGCATGATGGTTCGTTAATCCTATACATGCCTTCAAGGCAGGGCATGAGATAGACAAGAAGATTACAACTAGTATCGCTGGTCAGGGTAGCTTAAAAAAGTGGTGAAACTCAGAGTAATAGCACTTTAGGAGCATTTTTCTTATTTCGAGAAGGAACTTCGAGAACTCATACCCATAAAGATGAAAAAGATGCATAGGAAGATCTCTTTTTCACTAGTCCCTTTTAGGTTTATTTCTAAAAAAATTCTTGGATATTGCCGTAATTTACATTTGAGGACAAATGCTTTTTGGTTTTGGTGGGGTTAGGCACACTTTTGTTTTGCATATTTTGAATGTTGTTTTGAATTCATCGTGTTTTGAGATGGGTTGTCTGTTTTAAATTGCGTTTTATATTTTTTTTTGTGGATTGTTTGATCTTACGGCTTTCTTTTGGGGTCCTAATATAATAATTATTTTACCTTCCAAAAAATTCTCAGTTTTGAAATATTCGCCACATTTTGTTGAAAGTGGTTGTTATTGTACAAATTTAAGTCTCGGGTTTGATCAATACCGATGACTAGAAAATTGCTCTCAATCGAAAAGCATGAATGTGTGGTTATATAAAGAACGAATTAAGTCACATAAGCAATATGTGAACTCTTTGCATCTCATTGTGATTAGCTAATTATCAAATTGATTCTTTTTCAATGAGCATTGCACACTCGTGAAAGTGTGTTGTCTTGTTTGATTCAAGTTTCATCGCCTTGTGTGATGAGCTTACTTTGAACGTTGCATGAATAAACCTAGAAATTTCCCGCTTAGTCTGATTGATTTAGGAAGGTACCCTCTTGACATGATCTTAGGCAATTCTAAAGAGTGTGACCAACTATGACATAAACCTCTTTTGTGGCCTACCTGTGAGAGTGTGAACTCTTTTGAACACCCTTTGAGCCTTACCTCTTCCTCATAAAACCTTGATGAAATCTAAACCTTACGTTATCCATCATCTTTAATCCTTTTTGAGATGTGATATAAGTGAATAGCTAACATAGGACAAAAGCCTAAGTTGGGGTGTGGTAAGAAGGAAAAAGAGAAGTCCAGAAATGCAAGATAAGTCTCAGAAACCTATGGTATTGCACGGAAATGGAAACCTTCCATCGAATAAAAGAAGAAAACAAAGAGAAACGAAAAGAAAATTCATGAAATAAAAGCACCAAATAGAAAGAAATTGAGTTTTAAAGCAATCCAAGAAAGGAAATGAAAGATGACCCAGAAACACTTGACTAATGATTGAGGAGGGAATATAGAGATTTGCGTAAGGAAATCACATCTTATTAGAGAAAAAAGTAACTTTGTCCAAATGACCATACATTTTCACTCAGACTCATTACAAACCTTAGAAAGACCTTTTAATCTTGATTGAACCGAACTGAAGGTCATTTAAAAAATAAGGGCAAATCTATGGGTCAAAACATGCAGGGTCTTCCTATTTGTGAGTTTAAGCGTTGCATCAAATTCCTAATCCTTAGTTGATAAATTTGCATGTGTGAAAATGGAATCATTTTTTGTGTGAGGGTATGTACATACTTTTGTTGAGCTTGAACTTGCATTACTAGCAAGTATTGTGAGCTCAAGAATCTTTGGTTATGGTTTGTAACAACTTGAAACTTTGAGTATACAATTTATCTATACATGAATAATTTGAGTCATTTTGTGTACATTCATGCTTGAGTCTTGTGTAGCACTGTTTGATATATCCGATTTGAACTGGTGCACTTGAGGACAAGCAAAAGTTTAAGTTGGGGGTGTTGATGTGTCCTTAAATTGGGATAATCTAGGGCCTTGTTTTAATGCAAATAGTATCATCGATTGTGTATTTTATCTTGATATCTGATAGAAACTTCTAAGTTTCAGGTATTTGAAGATTTGGTGGGAGCATTGACACTTAGGCACAAAATGGAAGATAAACGGAAGAAAAATAGTAGAAGATGCAAAGTGTGCATCACCAAGCACACTTGATGATACACCATATAACAAAGTTCTGCATTTTTTATAGCAAGGCGATGAAAAGGAGAGTAGTCGGTGCTTCGCCTAATAGTTTTGCGAAGCAGAGTTCTTCGGCCCAATGTTAGAACATGAAAGAATTATAAAGGCAAAGAATAAACGGCAGTGGAACAAAAGAACGTCGTATCGCCGAATCACTCAGCAATTCACGACAAAAGACACCGAATGGATCCTCCAGCACTAATTCTGAAATCTATAAATACTAAACTTTTTTATTATTTAGATGTATAAATATATAGAATTTTAGAGAGTGAAACATTCTACACTTGATAACTGTATTTTAGAAACTTTGTTCTTAAGTTTTCTCTCAAGGTTGGAGAGGGTTTTGAAGAAGCTTTAAGAAAGAAGTTCTTCTTCCAATTTGGAAAATGAGTCTTTTCCATTTACCTTCCTTTGCTAATTTAAAGGTTTAACCTCTTATACCCACTTGATTCCTTCATCATTTTAAGTGTATTTAAATTTTGCTTCATGTGTGGATAAAAATCCCATTGTTGGGGTGCGATTTAGCAAGTATGTGCTGATATTATTGTTGGGTCTTGATTTTTTATAAGATTAGATGTATTTTAATGGTGATTTCTCCCAGTGGTTGTGGTTTAATTTAATGGGTTTATAATTTTTAATGCAAAACCATCCATGCGTTTTTGGCTTGTCCGAGAGGGAGGTCGCGAGACCAAGACCACTAGACTGATGGTCTAAGTAGTGCACCAATATGAGATTTAGCCCTAGAGGGTGCGTCAATATGAGAATCAGCCGTAGAGGGTGAGCCCTACTCCCATATCCAAGAACCCAGTATCAAATGGCCAGGGTATGGGTCAGTTATAGGCTGGTTAATTTAGACGAGTGGGTTTCTGAGAGGAACCCATTATATATGGGGGTAAGTTGCCTGAGAGGGAATTTATTTTTACCTAGAGATTAGCCTAGTCACCTATATATATATGTATGTATGTATGTATGTATGTATGTATGTATGTATTGTTGTTGTTTGACTTGTTTATATTGCACTAGTGGGATAGCCACGTGATCCTACAAGTACATAGTGGTTGGGTACTTATTTTGCAGTTGCTCTTATTCTTGTGCAGTACGGGGAATCTTCAAGCTATTATTGACAAACTCGCATAAGAAAATAGAGATCATTGCATCGACTTCAAGGGTGACCCGTATCTTCCGTCTTTCGTCTATGTCCACCATGTCCGTACTTATGCATTGTTTTAGACAGTTGAATAGTTCATTACTGTGGGATGTATCCCTGCTTATTTAAATTTATGAATCTTGTTAGATGTTTTGGTACATGACTTTCAGATCCCTGATATTTAAATTCAACTTTTGTTAATTAATTAACTTGATTCTGTAACTTAATTCCCTTAGTTGTGATCTAGTTGTTTGGTTTGGTTGTAGTAGTGGTTCTCCCACCAGAAGGATAGTATGGGTGCCAATCACGACAGTCTGGATCATGACATATATGCATTCAAATGTTCTCTTAATAATATTCTCAATAACACAAATTAACATCTCTAATTAAAAGCATATCCAATAGACTTGATTTACTTTCTTAATCAATTATCACGATTTAAGTACACAAGAATCTCTTACCATAGTTTTTCTTTGAAGGTATTCATAAAACAACAAAAATGATTTAATTATTAGGGAATCCTTTAAAAGACTGCTAAATTTTAAAATTTTTAAAAAACAAAAGAGAAACACTATGGAGTTTCTTTTTTCATACAATGTTATATTGGTTTACATCTCACTTTTATAATTTTATAATGTTAATTGGTTCTTGAGCTTGATGAAATTCTTTTGACTTTATTTGGGTAAGAAGGTAGATAATAATATTTTGAGGAGCGTGTATATTAGCATCTTTTCTTTTGCACAATATTGGATGTTGGTTTGTTCTAGTGGTAACCTCCTTCGGCTTTGTTTAAAGATCATGAACATTACCAATTTATCTTTCTGCTCGTTGGGAGAAGTCTCTATTGATTGATTCCAAAGAGTCGAGGTGGAAGTAGGTGGGGACTGAAGAGGGTAAAAAACCTAGTGTATCTTGCAGGGTAATAATGGATAAGCTTAACATATTACAATAAAAAAATCATTTGTTATAATTTGCTATGAAAGAACTACTTGTAATATTCCATATTTTTGGGTAATATATACTATGGCTTCTCAAGTAAATGCATCATTGACCAAAACTATTATTAATTAAATGACTCTATGTATATATAATGCATCAATATTTTATAAGTAGTGTAAAATTGTATATATGTATGATAATAACTAAATTACAAACACAATTGTTTAATATTTATCTTGCATGCTCAGTACCTTTCAAGTACTGATGCATACGTGCACTACATCTTCTCGTGATATAGGTTTGGTTCTCAATATCAAGATCACGGTTAGATCGGTTCCTCATCTCCAGTTCAGCAAGATCAGTAGTCAGTTCTCATATTTCTGAGACAATAGTCATGAGTTTTCTTCAGTATTTTTATTCTTTAGTTTCAGTTTTGCTAAACTTAGCTGGGGCCTGTCCCAGCATTTCTAGTCAGTTAGAGGTTTTTTTCAGACATAGTTAGTTTCAACTTAGTATTGAGTTAATATCTTCTTTTTATTAAAATCATCAGTTTTCTTATATCTCAGTTATAGTGTATGGGTATCCCACATCTTTTTATTTTAATTATTATTTAGTTTCCGCTCCAGTTTCTTATCTCTAGTATGCTCATGATCATGAGATCAAGGTAAGCTTGGGATCACATCTGGTCCTAGGTCCCATGTCCGCCTCTCAAGGTCAATCGGGGCGTGACAGAAACATTTAGAGCACAGTGTTATCAAATATCACCTAAAGAACTTTGACCAGGATTTCTTAAAGATTATCCAATCAGAATTACTTGATGTTCTCCTAGCTGTTGAATATCTCAACGATAAGCAGTTGAAGGAGGTAATGATACAAGAATTTCCTGACAGAATCAAAGTACAACCAATAGAAGAAATAAGTGAAGTATTTTGTATCGTTAGTGATTATATTTCAGTGGAAAAGGAAGAGGAGGAGGTCCGTAGAGAAAATATTTGGGCTTTTGAATGATTTGATAATGTTATTTCCTTAGCTATATTGAATGTTATTTTTATTTTATTTCTGCAAGTTCTATCTTTTGTTATTCCATTTTGAAGAAATGTTGCTGTTTCTATTGATTTATAAATTATGTTAGAAAAAAAAATTAAAGCTAGTTATATTATTTGAGAGAAAACAATACTATCCTCTTAGATTTATTATTCACTCAAATGTCCTCTAAAATAGTCCTAAATTATATACATACTAGGCAAGATTTGCCCGTGTAAGCACGGGCCCAACGTTGCTAAATTTTTGTGAGTCGAATGTAATGTGGTGCAAACATGGAGACACAAGCGCATATATATATGACATCTACATTTTACAGTGTTTACATAATGCTGCCATTTTAACTGTTTTTTGGTGTTACTCAGCGTCAGACAGAAAGTATCTGTGAAATAAGAGGGAAAATAAATTTAGTATGTAGTTATGGGGAGAAGTAAATGTGGAGCATAGTACTGGATTATTTAAGAATTTATTAGTAACTGCAAGATCAATGTACCTGTCAATTTTTGAGAAGTAGGCAGCAAAGTCCATGCTATCAACAACAGAAGTGTACGCCATCAACAAAGCAGTAGTTGAGCATCCAAAAGAGTGTCGCCAATCATATTGCAAAAAAGTACTACACTAATTAAAAAGGAAGAGATATTACCAGGTTATGATATTAACATACAATCATTGGATTTAAAATCAATAGAATATTTGACTATGGAGAAGCTTATTGAGATTCAAATCGAAGTATAACTATTCAGTTGGTGAACTTCCGAGAGAACATGATTTCAAAAAACAAAAGAGGAAGCAAAGAGAAATCTATATATTGAACAAAAAGTAGTAAATGAGTTTAAACTATGAGATACAATAACAAGAAAAAATGGAAGTATCAAGACTCTATTTGGTTTCGCACAAGATAACCAACTCTAAGCTATCGAGAAGTGGAGAAAGCAATCCTTCTATACCAAAAACTCATTTCTGTAAGCATTAAACTTAGCAAAAGATAAATGCAACTTGATAGTCGGATATCCTAGCAATAATTTTACTTCTTCTGTGGGTAGCAACATTTTCCTATTAGTTTTTACGACAATTGAAATTTTGTGGTGCATCAAAAGATATATTGTTGGATAACTATTGGAAATTGTGTAGAGAGTATACCTTTTAGTCTTCCTTTGTCCTGATTTCTGGCGTTGTTAGTGCCGTGAGGGCAGTGGCAGGGGAAGGGTGCCCATAAGCCATAGCATATTTAGGAATATTTAGCCCTTCACTAGTTACAAAGACAACAACTTTTATACTTAAACTCCTAAACATACCCAAATTTACTATTAATCAAAATGGTGCAGAACAGAGTAACTGGACCGCTACTAATCAAGGAGATTAAAGGAGAAAGGAGAATGTAAAATCGTTATCTATAGTAGGAATCACACTAAAATTGCATACTCCATTTCGGTTAAGAACTCAATGAAACAATTTCTAATAGAGCTAAATTATATTAGTTAATTTTGAAGTTTTGATTTATCACCAATCTAGTGAAGTCTTTGATTACTTTTTTCTAATATTCGACTATTCAGGAGTATCTAGTGAATGTGATTTTGTCCTGAGATATGACACATTTAGCACGGAATACTAACAGTGAGTATTTGTTGAGTGTACCTTTCTGTGATATTTGAAACACTTCCTATGGTCGATGGAGCACCGACAATGCATGAATCCGTGTTGATATATTTCACTATTTATTTATTAACTCGCCCAGTAACGAAAAGCAATTGTTCGACTTTTCCATTTCATGATTCTGTTAGATTCTAAACAAACTCATTTTCATAATGTGTGATATATGTACCGTACACGGTAACTTGTATTTGAGTTTTCTATGAGAAAATTAGCAAAGTTAGAAAAATATTTCAATATAAAACTAAATTACTACAGAAGACGTGCAGTTTATTTATATAAACAATCGATAAAATAGGCTATAAAGTTGATGAGAACTATTTAGCAAAGGATACAACAATATTTAGATAAAATATTCAAAGAAAGAAACCATTAACTAAAAATTTCCAAATTCGTTAACAAACCACAAAATAACTATAATTTTAGTGAGCAGAAATTACTAAGCATTATCTCAATAACAAGGGACTGAATGATAACTCAATAAAGAAACACATTGTAGCATACAACATTTACAACATTTGGAAGAATTTATATTTCATAGGGTATATAAAATTTAAAGCATATGAGTATGGGTGAAAGTTTACCCATTCATGTGATATGTAAATTTGATGGTGAGCCAGTGATCAAAATTTTAAAAATCCTTCATGTGTATCAGTGAAGTGACTAAAATCAAACAAG
The DNA here is from genome assembly GCA_032847665.1 of Solanum chilense. Taxonomy (NCBI): domain Eukaryota; kingdom Viridiplantae; phylum Streptophyta; class Magnoliopsida; order Solanales; family Solanaceae; genus Solanum; species Solanum chilense. The sequence continues at coordinate 37,982,499 of CM064963.1, forward strand.
TATACAAAAGACTTCTTTAGGAAAGAATTCCTTGCCTAGTGATACAGAAAGTTAATTTGTGCTCAACTAATCTAAATCAGTTTATTTTCATTAGAGGGGGGACATGAATAAACATCAAAAGCTAGGATATATTTCATTATTCGAGAAGAGAGTTTCAATACTTTCAGAATTCTGGAGAACTAAGATCTACTGTATGAGAAGATAATATAAGAACAGAAGTTGAAAGAAAGACCAAAAGTTGAATGAAGAGTGTATAGGATTAAAACATTTTTGAATGTAAAGCAGTTGAGGTCCAAAGAGATGCAAAATTAGGTGAAATAATATGGTTCCTTTTGAGAACAAATAACGAATTATATAACTTAGACATACGCGTGTATATATTTGATAGGATGTAACTGCTGATTTTGCAGACAACAATTTAGAGCTAATACTTTTCTCACAAAAAGCAACACAGAAACAATATTAAGCAACAAGCTTAATACAAAAACTAATTCTTAAAATCAGTTGATTGACTCATGAGTTTTTCCTGTGTGTTCGCAAAATCAGTTGACAGACGATTTTGCTAAGCACCGATCCTCCCTCCTTATTTGTACAAGATTTCACTCATTCTATGATCTCTCAGCACTGGTCGTCCTTGAATATTTGCATGAGACTTCGCTTACCCTATGTCATCTTAAGACTTACACAACAATGATTTTAAAGCAACAATTGCATTTCTTAAATGGATTGGTATCCATATAGATTTCAATTCAACTTTCCCCAAGTTTTACAAAGAAAATCAACAATATCCAACCAAACAGTAACTTCCCTATAACACAAATTATGCCGACAAAACAAAATAGAGTAAAACGTAGATTTAGAGTGACAAAAGTGCTCCACATAAAAACTCAAAAGCAACAATATAACGTTACCAAATGTAGCAAGTAAGGTTTAACCGAAAAGATTTACAATAAATTTCATCAATTTGAAAAGCTTCGGAGATTAGATTTTTTCAGTTTAGCAGGCCTCAAAAAGTTGCTACGACACAAAGGTAAATCAGAAAAATGAAACAATGATTTTTTTTTTTAGAAAAAGAAAACCATAACCACCCCCTGCTCAAATCACAGAGAGACAGAGAGAACAAAACTCTAACTTGGAATCAAATTAATCAATAGCCAAATTTAACTAAAAAGAAACCTTAGAATTCAACTTCCCCTAAATTCGACAAAGAAAATCAACAACATTCAACCCAAACTGTAATTTTCATATAACACAAATTATGCCAATTAAACAAAGAGTAAAACGTAAATTTAGAGTGACAAATAAATGCTCCACATCAAAACTCACAAGCAACAGAAAAAAACTTTAGCGTCAAATCAAATCAATCAATAGACAAATTTAATTAAAAAGAAACCTCACAATTCAAGTTTCCCTAAATTCTACAAAAAAAATCAACAACATTCAACCCAATCACTAACTTTTTTATAACACAAATTATGCTTATAAAACAAAGAAGAGTAAATGTAGATTTAGAATGACAACAAGTGTTCCACATCAAAAATCACAAGCAACAATACTCCAACTAAGTAGAAGAGCATGGAATTGAAAATAAATCACAGCCAGTAAAAAGCAAACTAAAAATGGTATGCAACACATCTATTTGACTACAAAATGATTTATGAAAGTAGATGGTTATTTGTCAGTTTAGTGAAAAATACCTCTTCATCTTGTAATATCATCAATTGATATTTCTTGTTTTATTCACTGTTGGTTCGAGGTTGGCCTTTATCTATTACTTGGACTTTACAAATCCATTATTCTGTGCTCATGTCGATTTATTGATATTCAATCTTTCTGTCATGGCTGAAAACTGAGGTTGAAATATGCAAGTCAACATCATTAACGGAAGAAGAATGATATGAAAAAGATAGATATATAAGGTTAAATAGCATTTCAGAAATCCCCAATACTACCCTGCTCCACCAATTCCTCTCCCGCCTGAGCTCAAACAAGTTAACCAATAAACCTCCCTTACTACTCCTACTTTCTCGTGTAACTTGTACCTTGTTCAATGAATTTAATTCACCTACACTAACATATTTCATAATCAATTACTAATTGAGAATTCATGTCCCAAAAGACCAATATAAAGCGCCATAATTTAGAGCTTGTTTGGATTGAATTAAAAGTTCATCAATTCTACAAGTTATTTTTAACTTTTGGGAGAGATTTTGAGCACCATTGATCAGCAAGAAGTTGCTATATAGAATACATGTAAAATAGTTCTTTAATTTAAATGTGTTGTTACAATGTAAGTGTTGATTTTTTTCACTTGCTTATTTGTTCTTAAGGCTTGTTTGGGGTTGTGGGAGAATTGTTCTTGCATATGTACAGAAACTTGGGTTTCAATCGAATTTAGTTTTGTTAAATGCACTTTTTCATTTGTATGCTACGTCTGGAGCAATGAATGATGCTATTTTTCTGTTATCCTAGATCAATAAGTCCATTGGAGTATAAGTAATTGAAAATCCTTAAACTCCAAACTAAACCCACAAGAGCCCAGAAAATTGATTCCGATGGAAAATCGTGAATGCACAAAGTTCAAAAGGATTCTGATAAAGAAAACCCAACTAAAATAAAGAAACCCATAAAGTTAATTCAGAAGGGAAAAGACCAAACTAATTGCTGCATGTGAGAAAACATAACACAAATCTGAATTACTCTACTCTTACATTAGAAAAAGCTAGAAAAATCTATGATTGGGTGCTAAATTCTGTTGGATTTCTGCTTTTTTTTATCTCTCTGAAGTTCGATTGCGAGATGGAAGACCAAATGGCCAAGTCAAAGAATCATACCGCACACAATTTTTCCAACAGCTGCAAGGCTCACAAAAATGGAATCAATAAGCCAAAGAGTCACTGTCATAGCTCCACCAAAGAGGTATGTAAAAAGAACCAAACTTTTATTTCAGACTTCGCTTCTTCTGATATTTTTCATGTTGATATCAGTTTCTTTTACAACTTTGGCTATTGGGTACATTAGCTCCTCTTAGGCTGTAGATTTAGAATTTGAGTTGATGAAGTATTGATATTGGGATATGAAAATTGTGTTTGAACATCAAGGATACAATTTTCCAGCAATTCAAAATAGAACAGGCAAAGCATGACCACCCAACCAAAAGATAATCCAACATCACTAACAAACCCAAATGAAAAAAAAGTAAATATTTACACATCTAGATCAAATTCGGAACTTCGAGTTAGATGAAAAGGAAGATGAACAAAAAAAAAATCCATTGAAACATGTAAAAATCATACCTGAAGAATGGTGAAGTTGATGGGAGAGGATAGAGAAGACACGTCACAATAAGAACTGAGAAGACAAAAATTGTTAAGACGGGAAGAAGACACGTAGTTATTATATAAAATGGAAAAGACAAAAGTACCCTTGAGAGAAGTGAAGCAGGCATGTTGAAACAAGCCTTTTCTAATATAAGAGTAAAGCAACTTCTGATGTTGCATTTCTTTTAAGATAATGTTAATAGACTAGAAATAAGTAACTCATATTTGAGACAAATCAATATTTAAATTTGAGGTTAGAAATGTTTTAATGACTGTATCAACTAAACAATCCTAAAATTTAGATTATGATATTCTCTTAGTATTTCTTTCTTTTTAATATATTATTCAATCAAAATAATTCATGAATGTAACAATATCAAATTTTATTATTTTAACTAACCCAAGAGTACAGAAAAGATATGAGTAAACATTGACAAATTTGTTAATGACTAAATGATACTTTTATTGATTTTTGACTAAACAAATAGAGTTTCTTGATAATTACAGTTAATTGTCTTATTTGACCAAATGGCATTCTTTTAAATTATTCAAATTTACTAATATATTATTTAATTTAAAATATAAAATGTTTAGATTAGAATTGCAATATAATCTTTTGTTGTTAAAAGATAATAATATATTACTTTTATGTTTCACCTCTAAATTATAAGAGCTAGAATAGTTTCTCCACTTATATTGATCATGTTGGGAGGACAATTAAAAAACAAACAAAATAATATGACGAACATTACTTCCTCAGTCTCATATTGAATGTCAGACTTTTCTCTTTCTCTTTTTTTTTTTTTTAAAAAAAATCATAAATAAGAAAAATAGTTTTAGTAATTCACCCTTCAAGAAACATGTTTGAAAGTTTACAACTTTAGAATTATTTGTCTGAGTAAAATGTAATTAATTTATCTTGATAAATAATTTAGGACAACTATTTTAAATGATGTGGACAACTATGTGAAATCGTGGGGACTAGGGGAATTATAGATTAATCAATAATTTTATTTTTTTCGATTATTTTAGTTAGAAATGTAGTTAAACTCAATGATTTTATCAACTATCATGACAGGTCTTCCGGTAGATAATTAATGACATAGTGAATTCAGAAAATTTTCAGTAACTTTCAATTATATCATTATCCTAATTATCTAAGAGTCTATCTGGCATTGTTGCTAAAAACAACTTATTTTGTAGAACTGTTTTTTAATGGCTTTTCAAAGAAGTACTTCTAAAAAAATAATAATTTGTGTTTGACTAATTCATTTGAAAAGTGTTTTTCTGTCACGACCCAAAAATGGACGTGATGGCACTCCTCTTATCCCACCAAGACAAGTAAGCCTAAAACTCAAATATTACAATAAAAATGCGGAAAATTTACTATCAACTTACATTGTACCCCAAAACCTAGTTGTCACGTGTACAAGCCTCTAAAGTATTACAATCGGATCAAAAGAAAATATAAGTCTCATATGATATTGTTTCTAGAGTAGAACAAAATCATAAACAAGAGTAAGGAGGTATGCTGAGATGACCAACAACTACCTCACAAAATCTCCAGGAAGCCTCGGAAAAGAAGAGAATATATCATAAAAGTCCGGGCTAGTAACCTACAAAAATTTGTAGAAGCAAGGGGTGAGTACCAAACCACACGGTACTCAGCAAGTAAACCTCTAAACACAAGCTAAGGGGATGAAATACGGGTACTCCTACCACCCCCAACCGAACCTCCACAACTACAACCTGCATAAACATCAGCCCAACCTAACAGCTCACAGTTCACATAGAACGTAACTCAACAAAAACATTTAGACAAATTACATATCCTCCACAACAACACTTTAACAAATTACATATCCTCCACAACAACACTTTAACAAATTATATATCCTCAACATCAACACTTAAACAAATTAGATATCCTCAATAGCAACACTTCCAAAAATTTACATATCCTCAATAACACACTTCAACAAATTACATATCCTCAACAACAACACTTCAACAAATTATATATCCTCAATAACAAGCTCAGTATTCAACAATCACAAGTTCCGCAAAAAGTCAATCACAAGATCAGCAAAACACAATATCAAGTTCACCAATGATAAGTATGTGTAATGCAATGTCAAGTATAATGATGCATGTCTGACCTAGTGATACACACCCGTTGTCTCTCAGTCCGGGACCCATGGGGGACAGATCTGTCCATGCATCTGTCGCGGCGCATGACACGACCCTCGATAATAGTAACCATCGCGGCGCGCGATACGTCCCTCGAAATATAGTATCCATCGCGGCGCGCGATACGTCCCTCGAAATATAGTATCCATCGCGGCGCGCGATACGTCCCTCGAAATTGTACATCCTCTTAAGTACCCATTCTTTCTCAATGCACATAACACTTGTCACAACAAATGCCTCAGAATAATGCAGATGACAAGTTCACACATATAATGAGGAGATGACTATTTTCATAACATCGCACAGTTCACAACCACACAAACATGAAGTCACATCAACAATGATTCAACAAGCCTTCAACCCTTTCTCAACACATCACACATAAACAATTAATCACATTGCCTTTTGTTATCCTTTTTTGTTCATCATTATAATTAATCAATGTGGACAAGTCAACCCATCACCGATCCCGTTACTCCCAAACATATACCACAAGGAAATACACGCATTTCATACACTTAACAAGAGTTTAGAAATCCACTTGCCTCAAATAGTCGAACAATGACTCCAAAACTTGAGCCTTCCTCTTTTTGGTTGACTTCCAAACCAATAAAATCTATTCAAATAAATAACCACGATATGATTTCGAAACTAACAACATTCATATTGCTATATATCTAGCTTAGACCCAAAACTCATCCGAATTTATAATAAAATTTCTAAATCTTTATTCCAACCAATTGATCAAATCTCATATTTTCTAAATTTCAAGTTTAAGGTTAAATCTTAATTCTCCGAATAACATAATTATAATGATTTTTATATATCATAATGCACCCACTATTTAACACATATCTCAATATATCAAAACTTGAATCCTAATATGATAAATAAATGAAAATAATTAAAGCCGAAACTAACTGCCCAACACATCAATAGCGGACTACAAAACTATCTGCTGAAACCACTTATTTTCAATGTTCCAATTCATATTTATCGTTCCACTATTAATAATCATAATCTTGGAGTAATTATTGTCCAATGATTAGGACTAATCATTGTCCAATGATTGAACCATAATACTTATACACATTTATAACCCCAAGTTCACAAGTTCACATATTAGTATAAATTATACACGTTTTAACCTAAAAATCTATTCCTAGTTACACAAAAATTTAATAGAAAGGATAAGAATAATTACCTTGATACCTCGAGATAAAAATATCGTTGTTTCTCCTCCTTTTTCCTTTTCTTTTCTCCCTTTCTTTTCTTTTCTTATCTGCGTTTTTTTTTCTCCTCCACAGATCGTTCCTTCTTCTCTTTTTTTTTTCCGTGTGTGGATTCCCATTTAGGGCACTTTGCCCTTTTTTTAATTATTTTATTTTATTTTATTATATTATTTGATTTTCTTTTTTCTTTTTTCTTTTTTCTTTTTTTTTTCCTTTTTCATTATTCTTAGCAATAAAATAATTCTTTATTAAATCTAAAAATTATGTCACTCATTACAAAATCTACTAAAAAGGTTAATATAATAATGCTGGTTAAAATTTCTAAAACGACTAAGAGGATCATTACATTATCCACCACTAAAAATCATGTTCGTCCTCGAACATAAAGTAGGAGAAGGAAGAATAACTAACACGACCAAAAACTTGAGGTATGATTTTCAAAGTCGTGTTCATCTCTCCAAGTGATCAATTCATCTTTAGCACATTCCATTAAATATCAACTACCAAGAATTGAAGTTTTGAATGAAACTTCGGAATATTTACATATCACGCCATAAACCAACCAATGAACCCAATCTCAACTGAAACCCACTGGAACATAACACAATCATCACAACAAATCTTTTCTTACATAACAAGGATAACGTTCTGAATTCATACCCACTACAATCTGAAGTGAACCTAGATCAACGATCACATACACCTATTACACAAACCATCATAGACCTTATCAAGATTCCCTTGTCACAACCTAATCTTTTCATGAGCTTAAACTATGAAAATTTGATCTTTAGACATCAAATACTCATCAAGGGATAATCAAACATATCTAATACAATGAAGAACAAGATCAAGTAAGCACCCTACAAATGGTACACGCTAGGATGCAGAACATTTTACAACACTGTCGGATAACCATAACTATTCATGAAAGCTCTTTTGTAAGTTCTCATAAGCAAGGTTGTGCATATAAAAATAGTGATATATTTCTAATTTTTTTCAAACAACATCAAATATGTCATAACTGAAGTGAACAAGTCTAACCAAGGATCCTACCCTATCAAGAAGACATAAGAGGATCGGTACATCCGATCCACCACTAGGAATTCACCCATAGATGTAAAAAAAAACGTGGGCATATGCAATGAATCATACTCCAAATCATGTCCGAAACGAAGTAGGTGGTCAACTTAAGAATATACGGAATCAAGGTCGAATAACACTAGATACTTTCTCCATAATTCGCATATCAATATTTTCATTCATCTGACTACATCCCTCAATTTATTTATTTTTTTATTTAATTTTTTTTCCACCCAAAATCAACCAGTCTGATCTCCATTACAATTTTACACATGTTCGCTTGTCACCCAACCAAAACTCAATTTTTTTAGAAAAATCGATAAATAACTCGTAATAAGTCTTTGTAGGACTAGTTCATCTCACAGTCATATCTAATGTCATAGGTAAAAATTAATAAATCCTCCAACTACCAACCAAGGGCTTATACGAGTGTCTTATTCCTTCACTTTTCTTAAATTCTTCTTAGGACAGAAAATTCTGAATATCTAATTTTTTATATACACCACACTCTTGTTCCTTGTCTAACCACCTTACCAATCTTATTCCTTGACAAGATACACTATCAAAAATCTAAACTCACCACGTAAACTTGAAGTTTTGATCCCAACCATGTAATACAATCTCATTATCTTACAACATTAGCTCATACCATAAAAAAATTGACTTAACGTATTTTAGCTTATCATTGATCGCCTATTCATTGACCCGATAGGTTATTTTTGAAAATTTTGAACTATTCGTTTAACTTGAGTTAATTAATTGATGGGTAATTGTAGGTAATTGACTAAATAGATAGTTAATGGGTTAAAGTGATAATTTATTTAAGATTCTATACCATATGACCCATATATATATTAACATAAGTTATTAGGGTTGACACCTTTAGATCATAATTCTTCTCCAAAGAAAAATTTCCTGTCCCACAGAGAACGTGATAGCCGGCACAATAAAAAAAAAGGTGACGAACCTCTAACATGTAAGCATTAATTATGTCTTAATAAAGCTATTGGTATATATACACATATGTCATATTATTACTATTCTATTATTATAGTTGGTCGTAAAAGAGAAACAAGATATTTGGATTGGGATCAAAAGGAATGGAAATTGGAATTACTGTATAACTTTTTTTTTATTGGAAAATGGGTTTAACTTGTAGATTATCATTAAGAAGGTTAGGGGGTGAATGTGATTATATATTAAAATATAGTTTTATTACTACAGGTTACTGGATTTTTCTTTTCATGTATTGATTTTTCCAATTGGAGTTTCTTTTTCATGGTTATCACACAATGATTCTTGAGTTAACCTATTGACATATGTAAGTAAGATATTCGATGTGTTATATGAATATTATTGGATGTATGGTAATTTTTATGAGGAATTATGATGTCACTCGAATAGAACTGAAAGGAGCTAGAGCCAGAATGGACTGAATTATTGGGTTGTAGTTTAACCTTTAGAAGGAGGTGAGAACAAGGATATTATTCAGATTATAAGGGTCAAAGATTTCAGAAAGAGTAGATGATTAAATTCAGAGATATGTGATTTCATCTGTTTTGCCCTGATTATGATAATATATAGTGTCACCCGATCAACTGATTGATTTAAATAAAAACTATTGGATAAAATATAGATGTTCAACTCGAGTGTGATTATATGTATTTTTTTATGGTTTTCAGTTGGTAAGGAGTATGATAAGATTTTCAGAAAAAGATATGATAGGGTCAATGAATAGGCGATCAATGATAGTGTTGTTGTGGAGGATATGTAATTTCTCTAAATGTTTTTGTTGAGTTACGTTCTATGTAAACTGTGAGTTGTTAGGTTGGGCTGATGTTTATGCAGGTTGTAGTTGTGGAGGTTCGGTTGGGGGTGGTAGGAGTACCCGTATTTCATCCCCTTAGCTTGTGTTTAGAGGTTTACTTGCTGAGTACCGTGTGGTTTGGTACTCACCCCTTGCTTCTACAAATTTTTGTAGGTTACTAGCCCGGACTTTTATGATATATTCTCTTCTTTTCCGAGGCTTCCTGGAGATTTTGTGAGATAGTTGTTGGTCATCTCAGCATACCTCCTTACTCTTGTTTATGATTTTGTTCTACTCTAGAAACAATATCATATGAGACTTATATTTTCTTTTGATCCGATTATAATACTTTAGAGGCTTGTACACGTGACAACCAGGTTTTGGGGTATAATGTAAGTTGATAGTAAATTTTCCGCATTTTTATTGTAATATTTGAGTTTTAGGCTTACTTGTCTTGGTGGGATAAGAGGAGTGCCATCACGTCCATTTTTGGGTCGTGACAAAATGGTATCAGAATAATGCAGATGACAAGTTCACACATATAATGAGGAGATGACTATTTTCATAACATCGCACAGTTCACAACCACACAAACATGAAGTCACATCAACAATGATTCAACAAGCCTTCAACCCTTTCTCAACACATCACACATAAACAATTAATCACATTGCCTTTTGTTATCCTTTTTTGTTCATCATTATAATTAATCAATGTGGACAAGTCAACCCATCACCGATCCCGTTACTCCCAAACATATACCACAAGGAAATACACGCATTTCATACACTTAACAAGAGTTTAGAAATCCACTTGCCTCAAATAGTCGAACAATGACTCCAAAACTTGAGCCTTCCTCTTTTTGGTTGACTTCCAAACCAATAAAATCTATTCAAATAAATAACCACGATATGATTTCAAAACTAACAACATTCATATTGCTATATCTCTAGCTTAGACCCAAAACTCATCCGAATTTATAATAAAATTTCTAAATCTTTATTCCAACCAATTGATCAAATCTCATATTTTCTAAATTTCAAGTTTAAGGTTAAATCTTAATTCTCCGAATAACATAATTATAATGATTTTTATATATCATAATGCACCCACTATTTAACACATATCTCAATATATCAAAACTTGAATCCTAATATGATAAATAAATGAAAATAATTAAAGCCGAAACTAACTGCCCAACACATCAATAGCGGACTACAAAACTATCTGCTGAAACCACTTATTTTCAATGTTCCAATTCATATTTATCGTTCCACTATTAATAATCATAATCTTGGAGTAATTATTGTCCAATGATTAGGACTAATCATTGTCCAATGATTGAACCATAATACTTATACACATTTATAACCCCAAGTTCACAAGTTCACATATTAGTATAAATTATACACGTTTTAACCTAAAAATCTATTCCTAGTTACACAAAAATTTAATAGAAAGGATAAGAATAATTACCTTGATACCTCGAGATAAAAATATCGTTGTTTCTCCTCATTTTTCCTTTTCTTTTCTCCCTTTCTTTTCTTTTCTTAACTGCGTTTTTTTTTCTCCTCCACAGATCGTTCCTTCTTCTCTTTTTTTTTTTTTCCGTGTGTGGATTCCCATTTAGGGCACTTTGCCCTTTTTTTAATTATTTTATTTTATTTTATTATATTATTTGATTTTCTTTTTTCTTTTTTCTTTTTTTTTCCTTTTTCATTATTCTTAGCAATAAAATAATTCTTTATTAAATCTAAAAATTATGTCACTCATTCTTATAAGTCATATAAATTATTTACAAAATCTACTAAAAAGGTTAATATAATAATGCTGGTTAAAATTTCTAAAACGACTAAGAGGATCATTACATTTTCATAAGCAAATTGTGTTTGACTGATTTGTTTTTAAAGTGCTTTTCATAAGCAAATTGTGTTTGATTGATCTTTATTAGAAAGTTCTTTCATAAGCAAATTGCAATTGACTGATTTTTTCCATAAAATGTCTTTAAGAGTCAAATTACAGAAAAAGAATAACTATTTAATGTACTTCTAATATAAATCATTTTAAGTATTTATATAAGGCTGGAAGCGGAACCGACATTTACCGGTTACCGGTTCGGTTCCGATTCTGTACCGGTTAGTACCGGTATGGATCGGTAATTTCCGATTTCGGGACAGGTACCGGGACGGAAATTGGTAAATATCAATATTTTCCGGTTCCGGAAATTACCGGTCCGGTCTGATCTGGTTAAATTTTTTTAAAAAAATATATATTTTTTAAATAGCCGTTGGGTAACAGCTAGTGAGCCCCCCAACGACTATTTGAGTAAAATTTCAGCCAATAGGAGCCCTACCCCATCCCAAACTTTTTTAATATCCTAAAGTTTTAAAAATTACACTTTAACCCATTTTTTTACTTATAAATACCCCTAAATTTCATTCTTTTAAATCACAAAATCATCTATTCATATTCTACTCTCTCAACTCCCTACTCTCTAATCTCTAATTCTATAATATATAATATCTTAAATTCTGGTGTTGCCTTACTTTGTCTTTGGAAATTAGATTTGGAGCTTCAAAATTCAATTTTCAACTTTCCACGTTCGGCTTTCGGCGGTCATAAACGTCTACTTTTTAAGTAGACGTTCGGTACATTCGTTCCAACTTTTATTTTACGTTTCAATTATATTTAAATAATTATTTATTTATTTTGTAATTTATTATTTGCATTACATTTTTCGTATTATATTTAATCTCACGTTTAATTTTTTAATATGAATTTTGGTAAAAATATTGTTCAAAAAGGAAAGGGGGAAAAAGTGCATTAGAGCATGTAAAAAATATTTGTAACTTTACATCCTCCGATAATGCAAAAATCGATAGTTCTTCTAAATAATAAACTAAAAAATCTACTATATTAAGAAAAAATACGGATGATTATACACATGTTGATGATACGATTTTTGATATTGATAGTAATTCAGGATTAAATCTTTATCATGAACATTTACAACGTCGCTTTGGTAATTTTAATAAGGATTTGTCTAATGATAATGATATTGATAATTATACTGATACACCTACTTTTGATGATGATGATGATGAAACTTAGCCACCTACAGCTACTAATACTCCCAGTCCCGCTCCCTTTCGTTGTCCTGCCCCAGTTTTCTAGTACATCCTAGGACTAAGGTAGAACGTGTTAAAAAATTGGTTGTTTGGCAATTTATGACACAAAACAAAATTAAACACAAGCTATTAGTAATAAATGTAAACATAGATTAAATCATAAAACTGTTGGAAAAACCGGCGGGATGGGACATTTGAGTAGTCATTTAATATCTTGTTGTAAAAATAAATTTTTGCATGCTAAAGCGGTAGCGGAAGCTAAAAAAAATGGTACCCCACTTCCTGAAAATGTAGGAGTAGGAGTCTCTAACATGGTACAAACACAATTAAATCCGTCTAATGTTTCTGGCTCTAGTTTACCACTTTCATATAGTAGAGAAAAAGATCTTGAAGAACTAGCTAAAATGATATTTTTATGGGTTTGCCATTTAGTTTTGCTGAAAATCCAGGTTTTATACATTATATTCAAATTGTACATAATCCAAATTTTAAAGGTTTTGCTAGAAATACAATAAAAAAGGTTGTATTTGATTATCATGCACAACATTTTCAATATCTTCGTTGTTTATTTTATTATAATACTTGTAAAATAGTTATTACTTCTGATATGAGTCGTAGTGTAAACGGTAATGATTATTTGATTGTTACTGCACATTGGATTGATGAAAATTGGTATATGCAAAAAAGAATTTTAGGTTATAAATGTTGTCAAATGCAAAAAACTGGTAGTTATATTGCTCAAACTATTTTAGATCTTTTACAAAGTTATGAAATATGTGATAAAATAAGTTATATAACCTTAAAAATAATGCTTCAAGTAATAATGCTGCTGTTGAATATTTAAAACCTACACTTTGTCCTTTCTATGGTGATAATTATCATATTAGGTGTAATGCACATATATATAATTTGATGGTTAGAGATGGTGTACACATGTATGATAATGGATGTACGAAAGTTGAAAATGCATGTCATTTTATATTTAAATGGCAAGTGAAGTCTAGGCGTAAAGATTTTCAAAATCGTTGTTTTGAAAATAATCTTCCACCTAGAAAAATTCCAAAAACAGTGGCTACTAGATGGAATACTTTATATGAAATGCTTGTAGTCGCTTATGAATATCGAATACCCTTACAAATGGTTTGGAATGCTCATAATTCGGATATAACATATAGACTAGATGATAATGATTGGCGTGAAATAAATGAACTTATAGATTTCCTAAGAGTTTTTTACTTAACCACAAAAAGAATATTTCTACTTTATAATGCATCAATTTGTACTGTTTTGCCTGATATTTGTATGATTTCTTCTAAATTATGCAAATTTAAAAATAAACAAAGATTTCAACAAATCATTGACAAAATGATTCTAAAATTTTAAAAAAATTATATTCCTATTCCTCAAATTTATTTAACTGCATGTTAGTTAAACCCTAAGTATAAAGATTTAGGTACATCAAGAATGGTTGAAAAAATGTATTTTAACTTAGATGTTAATGATGTATTAGAAGAAATTCCTAGTTGTCAACAAGTTAAAAATAGCATAAAAATTGAAGCTAGAAAATTGTATGATTTATATAATGCTAATATACATTTACCAAGTGAAAATGAACCTGAAAGCTCTAGGGTTAGATTTGATGAAAATAATATTGATGATTATTTACAGGATTATCTTGAAATTTCTCACGATAATAGAAATGATTTGATGCCTATATTAATCAAAATACAGAACCTACTGAAGATATTCTCAAATGTTGGAGAAATCGCGGCAAAGGATTTACAAAACTAGTACCGATGGCTCAAGATATATTAGCAATGCAAGCGTCGGCGGTAGCTTCGGAAGGAGTCTTTAGTGCAACAAGGTTTCAACTTGAAGAACATAGGCATTCAATAGCAGCCGACAGCTTAGAGATATCGGTACTATTTCGAGATTGGATTAATGCCAAGAGAAGAAATTTGGGTCGTGAACCACTACCGACCAAATTTCAAGATGACGTTGATGAAGTAATGTAGGATTATAGTGACGACGGATTGAAGCAATGGAAGATCTTTCTATTCAACCAATTTCCGAACATGTTACTAAAGAAATGTTGAATGATTTGCGAAGGGATTTATATGGTGGCACCAACTATTATTAAAAGTCTGATAATTCGAGATTTAATTCAAACAGAACCCTTCCTAGAAGGTCGCTGTGTAGATTAAATCTTTTAATACTCTACTAATATTTTTGAAAATGTAATTGTAATATCAAATAAATATTAATAAAAATATAGGCTATTCGCCTTACTTTGTTTTTTAATATTGTTGTATTAAATTTAATTTTTAATATAGTCAATTTTTAATTTTATAACTTTAAAGTTTAAATTTAAAAATTTCAAAATTTAAGAGTTTGAAATTTAAATTTTATAACTTTAAAATTTGAATTTAAAATTTTCAAACTTTAAAAGTTTGAATTTAAAATTTTCAAACATTAAAAGTTTGAATTTAAGAATTTAAAGTTTGAAAATTTAAATTTGAAACTTTAAAATTTTGAAAATTTTAAATTAAAACTTTAAAGTTTGAATTTAAAAATTTAAGAGTTTGAAGTTTAAATTTTATAACTTTAACATTTGAAGTTTTTTATTTTTTCTTAACTTTTAAAGTTTGAAATTTAAATTATTAATTGCTTAATTATTATAATAAAAATTATATTCAATTAAAAAAATTAAATCTTTAATTTTTTTACCGGTTTCCCAGACCGGTCTGTTACCGGTTTCGGAATGTTACCGGTTCGCACAGTATCGATTCGTACCTGTTCCGATAATTATCGGACCGGTTCTCCCTTTTCCGGTACCGCTGCCACACTTATATTTATAATGATATAATTAATCAAAATGTTATTGTTACTGAATTGAAATGTACATCTTTAAATTTCAACCAATTGTACCTTTTGGAAGACTCAAATCTTTAGTTGTTATTTTTTGTTTTTTCTAATCTTGTAAAATTATTATTATTTTTTTTTCTATTCTTCAAAATACTAGGTAAAACAATATATAAACATAAATAAATAATTAATTTATTATATAAAAATAAAAAATAAAATTCTTAAATAAAATATAACCAAACTTATGAAATATGTTAATTAATTATTAAAAATTATATTGGTAAATATGTATATATGAAAATGATGTGTTAGTCTTGAGAAACGAAGTTTTTGTTTTTGCCTCTACTTAAATAAAAAATAGAAATTTTTAGCTTCTTTTCAATGGCAAAAAAACTACTTCCGCTTCCATTTAAAAATACTTTTACTTATTTGTCAAACACTTAATTTTTCAATAAAAATATTATTTTTTCAAAAGTGTTTGTTACCTCCCAACACCAATAAAAACAAGCTTTAAGAGATATTACATATATTTTGAAAAACAAATTTATCGAACTCCAAAAAACGAAAAATAATAACTTTTGGCCTAGGTAGTATTTTGTTTTCCATATTCCTATTACAACTTTGGAAAGTAATTAAAACATAATACACTATAACAAACCTCATGTATTGAAATCATTCAAACATTGTTCTCTTCATTTTCTTGTCATGTCTACAAAAAAAACGTATAACTCTCAAGACTAGAGATGATGAGGAATTAAAACTCGATGAGGCTGTAGTTGTGACAAACAAGAACGTAGTACAAGACGTGAATTGTGCTTCTAATGTCACGATAAAAATTTTAAGTCGTGATGACATCTATGTTCCAAATCAATAGGTAAACCAACCCATTAAGTTAACCAATAAAACATAGAGTGTGAAAGGGTAAGTGGTAAGCAATATCTCGAATACTAAGTCCTTTATAATGAAATAAACAAAAAAAAAAAGGAAATAACACCCCAAGATTTAGTATCATAAGTACAAGAACTTCTAAAAGCCAATAAAAGTCTAAAATTATATGACGAGTCTAGGCATAGGAAATATCCTATCAGAATACCAAAATAACCTAATAACTAGAGATAGATGAAGGTATGAGTCACATAATATCCAAGCAGGTCACCACAACTCCAAGATAATCCAAACTTAGTCTCAAATCTCTAAGAGATACGCTCGAATTTGAAATACAATCTACTCCACAAAAGAGTGCATCAAGTGTACTATTAGTACGAAACCACATGTACCTTGTATATATCATAGACCGACAACAAAGAAGTACTGATAGCATCATATAAGCAAATAATCTTTTGGTTTTACACGTCCATATTATACTTATCAATCAAGTTTTCATCAATAGGGATAATCAAATATCAAGTAATTTCCAACCACAAATAAGGAATATAATGAACAAGAATGAGGGATCTAATGAGATGCAATGCAGCATGACACTATGAAACACTATGCCTCAGATGCCAAGTACTCTCCTAACCGTGTATTCAAGATACACCTCAGAAATAAATTAAGAGTTGATGACCCATGGGGGACTCGCGAGGTCCATATAACGACACAGACGATCTCCACGTGTCTGTGCGGACGATCTCAGCACACTATCGTATACTCAAGAATTCACAACGCAGACGATCTCCACGTGCCCAACTTTATCATAACCATTCACTCGCACGGATGATCTCCACGTGTCCAAATTACAATCATAACTCGACCCAAAAGGGTCAATCTCCATATGTTAGACATTTACTCATACTCAGTCTCATGTCAATGCATGTGCACAACATGATATCAATGAAAAAAGTATGATGCAACAACTAAATAGATCAAATGTCGCTATGACATATACTCACCTCAATTATCACAAATTTAAATGTTCAATAAAGAGATACAACCACACAAAAGAAATCAAGTCACTAAATACATCAGTTAATGTACATAAGATTTTACATTCTAGAATTACAATCTATCATATTCTATTAATAAACTTTTCCTTTAATAATACTAGTACTGGTACCAATGTCCGTCACACCATTCGTACAAGACCTTCATCTTTCGCCCATACCCCTTGTCTATTTCATTTTAAAATCTTAGTTAGAAAACATCCCTCAACAAAGTCTAGAAAGTCTTAAGATACCTCGAATGATGAGCACATGTCAAGAATCCTCAAGATTTTATATTTTCCTTCCGCAAAGATTCAAAGTGTTCCAAGTCTATCGAATAGGTAATATTTGTAAGTAAGCGAGTCCGTAGACATCCATATTAATTACTATATGTCTAGCTTAAAGTCAAAAACTTGCCTAAATATATAATCAAGTTTCTAACCTTGACATTAATATATCAACCCTCAAATTTTCTAAATCAAAGACTAGGATAAGTCTCAAATTTTGAAAAAAATAGACCTTAAGAAGATGCAAGTTTTACAAGGATTGGTCTCATATTTGAGTTACCCCACCAGTTTCTCACAATGTATTTAACTTGGCAGTAACCACCAACTATGTCAAAGACAAGTTCACAAAAACAAGTTTAATTACTGCAGGTTAGTCTTTAATTAACTATTATGTAAAAGATATCACTACTGGACATCCAATTAAAAATTTCCCATTCCCATTTCCTAACAAAACCATTACTCACATTAAACATCTTGTAATATACGGCCAATACCTAACAAAGTTGCAATTATCAAAATACAAATCAACAGAAAATATGTAGGACTTCAAATTTGTTTCTTTTAAAATAATGGATCAATATTGGATCAACCTTTTACAATTAAAAAGGCACCCCCAGATGAGTTGCTCACAAACAAAAATAAATCCTTCAAATCATGGCTTTCTCGTGATTCAAAAAAATAATCCCCACAACTTCTTTTATCTAACTCACTTAATATAATACTAATAATATACCATCTAAACATATACATGATATAGAGGAAAATAAGGTTTACTTGAAGCAATTGATCTGTGGTTTTGTCGTCACTGGAGTCATGAAGTCTTCCTCCAAAGATAATTATTTTTTTATTTTTCTCAAAATATAATAGGGTCTAAAGTGATATATGTATAAATTACTTTTGGACTTGGCCCATTAAGCATAAATAAATTAATTGTTTAAAAGAATAGTCATCAAATAAATAACCTTAGTTGAATAAATAGTTCAGCATTTCTATTTAATATTTTACGAGATGAGTCTTTTATGATAGAAAAAAGTCTACTGATCAAAACAACCTAGCGGATCGTTACATCATCTACCAATAAAATAAAATATTCGCCCTCAAATGTTAAAGAATAGGAAGTACTTGAACGCTCAATGAGTTGATGATATCCGAGCCTCATGTTTGACTCCGTCTCTCAAGTAATTTCCAATCGGATAACAATTTCGCTAAACTTTTACAAAAGCAATTTCTTTCTACATAAACTTTTGAACCTGCCTATCAAAGATGGTTACCCCCTTCCTATTTAAAAGTCAAAATTCTTAACAAGTAATGTTGAATCTCATTGAATCACATGTGCACCATTCTAGTGATACTTCTTTTGATATTGAGACATGAAATATATGATTAACATACAACAAACCTAGTGGAAGATCAACCTTTTAAGTTACCTTAACAATATGTAGCAAATCTTGGAAAAGGACAATTATACTATGACGGTATTTGCGCTTCTTTTCAAAACATATCACACCCTTCATGGAAAATTCTCTAGTAGAACCTGCTCTCCAACCATAAAATTCACACTAATCTCCTTACCTACATAACTTATTTACCTACTCTGAGCCATGAGAAATTTATCCTAAATCAACTTAACCCTATCTAAGGACTCTCTCCATAAATTTTGTAAACCACGACCTAACCTTAGATTCATAGAATCAACCAATAAAATATTATCATCTTCTACCATATCAATGACTTCAATGATGTTATCTAAATGATCAGATGATAACTCTCATTATATGTAAACTCCGCTAAATACGAAATGTAGTACTAAAATTCATATTTATTGTTGTTAATTTTTATAAAGTAGAATAAATGAACAAATTTGAAGAAAACATAAATGATACTGCTTATTGCCATAAGAAATACCATAAAAAGAGATATATTTCAACATTTAATATATATTATTAAAATTATCAAAATATTGTTTGAACATAGGTCAGTTTTTATCATATTCTAGACAAAATTACAATAACTAATTTGTATCTAACAAAGGTACATATTTGTGACAATAAAAAATTCATAAAACTTCAAACGTAATAAAATTCATGAAAAAAAAACATAATGCACACATCCTTTTATGACATTAAACATAAGAACATAGTGAAAAGAATAATATAAATTAATGTAGAAATTTAAAACTCTTATCGACACTATTTTCGACAAACTAATCAACAATCAAGAGTCTTCTTCACCGAGTCAAGCATAAGAATTTGATAATAATAATAATAATAATAATAATAATAATAATAATAATAATAATAATAATAATAATAATAATAATAATAATAATAATAATAATAATATTAGCAAAACACTACTTCAAATATGAAGTGAAAAGAATAGTCATGAGTAGAAATAATAAAAACTCAATCCAAAGAAATGAAATGAAAAGAACACACATCTTCTTTAACCTTAATCATAAGAAAATAAATGAAAAATAGAAATATAGATCGATGCACAGTTTTTTTGAACTTTTGTCCAACATCCTTTTTGACAGACTAATCAACATTTAAAAGTCTTCTTCATCGAGTTATGCTAAAAGATGAATGTGATCCTATAATAATAATAATATTTATAAATATTAAAAATGAAATAAAAAAAATAATCTTGAGTTACATGGAGAGAACACACAACACATCTATCTTTCTTAGTTCCTTAGGACCTTAATCATAAGAAAATACATAAAAATAATAATGTATAATCAATGCACAATTTTTGTTACTCTTATCCGACATCCCTTTTGACAAACTAACTAACATCCAAGAGCCTTCTTCGTTGAGTTATGCCACAAAATAAATTCGATCCTACAATAATATAAAGATTAACAATGAAATAAAAAAAATCTTGATTTACATGGAGAGAACAAACAACACACATTTTCCTTAGGACCTTAATCATAAGAAAACACATGAAAGTAATAATGCATAATCAATGCACAATTTTTGTTACTCTTATCCAACATCCCTTTTGACAAACTAATTAACATTCAAAAACCTTTTTTATCAAGTTATGCCACAAGATAAATTCGACCCGATAATAATATAATGATTAATAAGTTAAAAAAATCTTAATTTACATTGAGAGAACACACATTAATCACAAGAGAATACATCAAAATAGAAATACAGAATTAGTGCATATTTTTGAAACTCTTATCAAAGAGTCTTCTTCACCAACTTATGTTGAATATGAATATATGATCCTATAATAATAAGATGGGATTCCCCATTCCCATAATAATATAAAGATTAACATTGAAATAAAATGAATAATTTTGAGTTGGGATCCATGGTACAAAATATTATGAATTTATAAAGGTAAAATTTGAGAATATATTATAAAGTGTCTTAAATATTGTAATTAAATACTTGGGGGTTATGAATATGAAAATTTAATATTAAAAGATTTAATGATAGTATTAAAAGTAGAAATTTAATAGGTATAAGTTATAAATATGAAATTGTAAAAATAAATAAAAGAGGAAAAGAATAAATATAAAAACGAATAAAGGAGATGAAAGAAATAATTTTATATTATATATAACTATAACTTTTATGGATTGAATAAGTAATAAATATTTTAACAAAATCATAATGTGTTTTTAAATTGAAATAACAATAAATGTTGCCATAAATTCTAAAGAAAATAATTCTTTATAACAATTTCAAATTTGAGGAGTGAGTAATTTTTTAAAAAAAATGATTTAAAATCTATTTAATTTGGGTAATTAATGTGATGTTAGTGGGCTGAGTTTTAAATGGGTTGGACTGCATTTTTTGGGCTATAACTGAGCAAGTAATTAGTTATAGTATTTAGTGTGATGTTTTTACTCATTTATGTATTTGTTTTGAGATAAAAATAAAAAATAAATCAGAAAAAGATAAAAATAGATGTTGACAAATGCTGGCCATTGGAGGGCGCCACATCAGCGGATCAAGATTCAGATTTATATATATATATATATATATATATATATATATATATATATATATATATATATATATATATATATATATATATATATATATATATATATATATATATATATATATATATATATATATATAGATTTGAGCTATTCATTTGACAAATTTACTACCCACTATCTCCTATTCATTGCAAGGAAGAATTCATCACCTATAAATAGTGTAGTCTTCATTTGTGTTGAGATATGAGAAGAAACAAGAGAAGTACAAGAAAATATAGAGTGAAAAAGATGAGTGGTATTATATTGAGGTTAGTGTAAGTGAAAGAGAGAGTTGAGACATAGAAAATATTCTAAGTCTTCAACTATATTTATTATACAAAAGAGAGTATTATATGTTGAAGGAAGATATTCTTTTTGTGGAGCTTTCGACTCAACTCTTGTCTAGAGTTGTTAAGTTATACTTTTTGAAGGCTATTGTATCCTGGAGGGGACAAGTCAAAGAGGACTACTGTTGGACCGGTGAAATCATTTGCTGCAGTGGGCTTGAATCTCCTGAAAGAAAGCGAGATATCCGCGTCTCAGCCTCGAAGCGATTTATTTTCTTCATTTTAATTTTTACTTGTAATCTTGTATTTTTTGTTATCTTGTAAATTTTCATTAATAATTTGTAACGGTTACGATTGTTGTGCCTTAGTGAGCAAGAAAACTTAGATAAATATTATTTGTGGTTACCGTCGTGAAAGGATGAAATAGAAAATTCTTCATGAGTAGAATTTTTTTTTTAAATTGAAAATATTTTTTAAAAACAAAATAAAGATTTGGAGGGGGGGGGGGGGGTGTTAGGGGTGAAAGAATAAAAATTTGAAATAAAAAATATTTTTTAAAAATAAAATTATTTTTTTGTTGGGGTGGGGAGGGTGGCTTGTAGGGGAGAGGGAGGTAGGGGTGGAAAAAAATTTCAAGTTGAAAATCGTTTTTTGAAAATTAAATTTATTTTGTTTGGGGTGGGGGTGTGGGCTGGTAGGGGTTGTGGGGGGTGAGTGGGGGGAGGGGGGAGTTAGGGGTAAAAAATAAAAAAATTGAAGTTGAAAATATTTTTTTATAAAAAATCAAACTTCTTTTAGGGGTGGGGGTGGGGAGGATCGCGTGAAAAAATAAAATTTTGAAATTGAAAATATTTTTTAAAAATGAATTTTTTACCAAAAAAGTGTAATTTAAAATTAGATGAAAGTTTTGGAAAATATTTTCCTTAATTTTTGAATGAAAGTCATTTTCCTTAATTTTCTGAAACAACGTTTTTCCTTCATACCAAATAGACCCTTAGTGGAACTTTTTTTTTAGCAAAAATCTACCTCCGTTTCCTTGATTGACTGGTACAACTCCATGAAGTTTGCGAAGAAAA
Organism: Solanum chilense; assembly: GCA_032847665.1. Taxonomy (NCBI): domain Eukaryota; kingdom Viridiplantae; phylum Streptophyta; class Magnoliopsida; order Solanales; family Solanaceae; genus Solanum; species Solanum chilense. Next base: position 38,005,702 of record CM064963.1, read on the forward strand.
TCTAGGAGGACTAGAAATATGACCATTGGAATTTGGAGGTTGTTTTGTACATAATACATTGATCTTTTCGTGGATTCTGGTTATAGCTGCTCATTGTGAAGGTCAATAGTTTGATGATTGTATGATAGACCACTAGTGGAAAAAATGTGAACACAATCTTGTCACTTAACATAGGTCTGAAGGATTGAATCTTTCAATATATTATCCATAAATGTATGTATTTTCTTATCAGAATACTTCTAGCTTAGATATGGATATGGAGATATGATTTGTTTTTTTTTTCAGGTTAAAAGGAACATTCAAGACAAGACAGATCAGCATATAAATGCTCGATCCAGAGCTAGGTACTTCTTCATGTCTGAAAACGCATATTTTAAAATGTGATTGACTGATATTCTAATTTATTTTCATAACAACACTCACATGATGAAGAGAGTAAATTTTATTTGTCAATCTTATTTTGAAGCAGTTACAACCTTTGAGCATTTACTTTTAAATTTTTCTTCTCCCTCCTAATATATGTGAGACATGAAGTCTTAAAATGTTTGATACGTGTTATGGATAATGGTAATGTTTATTTAGTATTATGTTTGTTAGGAATTTTGGGTCTATGTATAATAAATTCATGGATTAGAGGGTGTTTGGTGGTATACCCTACATGGTATTAGAGGGTCTATGTATACCCTACATGGTATTAGAGGGTGTTTGGTGGTATTAGATCTAATAGCATGTAACTAATCTAGGTAAAGACAAAAATACCCCTCAAATCATTTTAATTATTTTTCTTGATTTTACATTTTTTATGTATACTAATAAATTAATTGAAATATAATTAGCTTCCAAATATTATTATTTTGATATAATTTTTTTTTCTAAAATATGAGCTATTTAATGTAGTTATTATTAATGTAAAATATTATAATCGGACTAATATCCTAATGTTGATATGAATTTAAGATCAATCCATAAGTCAAATATTGCCTCTTAAAAGAAGTCCATTAAACATTACATACGTAGTCTAAAACAAGAGCATAAATATACATACATACATACATATATATATATATATATATATATATATATATATATATATATATATATATATATATATATATATATATATATATATATATATATATATATATATATATATATATAAATTTATTTTGCTATATTTATTATTATTTTTAATATATGATAAACAATGTTTTTTAATTTATTGATTAAAAAAAACTCAATAAATTTTCTCTATAAGTTTTAGTTGTGTCACCTTTTGAGATATTAACTCCAATTTATTAAGATGATAATTATTTACTCTCAACTAATTAAAGTGAAAAAATGGTGAACATGAAAATAAAATTTTTATTCACCTAGCTAGTTAATTATTCTATAAAAAACAATTGTCCATCAATTATCTACCTTGACACAATAAATGAAATAGAAAATCCCAGAATAACTCAAGGGTGTAATTGGAAATAATTTTTTTTGTTGAGTTTTAAACCACACACAAAACTAGGTAAGAAACAATGAACCAAACACTTGATAAAAATAATTTCTGCATTACTAGTCCCTGCATTATTGATCTTTGTACCAAACGATCCTTAAGAGTTCAACTTTAAACTTAAATTATTCGGTTATGCTTTCCTTTGCAACAATTAGTTCAATATGAAAGTCAAATTGTCTTTGTGCCTTATTAGATGTTTGATTAGAGAGTAATATCTTTTGGCATGTCTTTTCATCTATAGGGCCTTGTTTTATGCTTTCCTTATAAACAATTAGTTCAATATGCTAGTCAAAGAGAGGCTACTGTCTTATTGTATAGTTAGAAAGGGCAGAGTAACACATGTTGGCGCGTCTTGCGATTTAAATAGTTAGTTTGCCGTTATATGAATATGTATTTCTTTCATTTGCTACATTAACTTTAGGACATTTAGACAAAAACTTCTTCTCCTAATGTGAATGTTCACATAGCCAACTTGAACATTTTGTAGTGGCTGCAATTGATGTGCCTTAGTGAGCAGAAAACTTAGATAAACATTATTAGTGGTTACCGTGGAGAAAGGATGGAATCTAAAAATGTTGCCACTATATCTTTCCAGACGATGCTCAAGTTTGCCAGAGTCATGAGTAAATAGGACCACTCATTACATAATGTGTTTAATAGGAAAGTTGAGGTGCTTATATATGTTCTGTTTATACAACATACCCAATGTAATTCCATGAGTGTGGTCCGGGGATGGAAGAGTGTACGCAGACCTTATCCTTACCTTGAGAAGGTATTGATGTTGTCTCTTATAGACCCCCGACTCATGTAAAATATTTCAAAGCAGTTTGAAAAGGGAAAACAATCGTAAAGTAGGCATGTCAAATAGGGAAATCATTACTTAACATTCAAAAAGAGGAAGAGTAGCAATAGCAAAATAATGCAACAATCGAGATTCCAAAAATAACAAGTAGCAGTAGAAATCACAAACTGAGGAACTATGAGAACAGATACTAATACTACTAGAATGAGAGGATAACAAGTACACTTCTCTAAACTACCAGTATGCCTTTCGTGCAGGAAAGCTAGACAATACGTAATTGCTATTAACATTCTACCCTAATCCATAATATCCATAATTTCTATTTGAAGTCATGTCCTCGGTAAGTTAAAGATGCACCATGCCAAATCCAATAACATGTCTCTAATACTTCTTTGGTCTACCTCTCCTTGAACCCACCATTTCCAACTTTTCACATCTCCTATATAGAGTATTTGTTCATTTCCTCTTCATGTGTCTTAACAATTTTAGCCTTGTTTCTTTTATCTTATCCACACGAGCCACTCCAATCCTATTCTTATCTTTCCCCACACATCAACCAAACATGTTCATTGTTGCACCTCACATTTTGTAGACAGGCGAGTTTTTAACTGATCAACAATTCGCCTTATACAACAGTCGGCCTAACCACCACTCAATATATAGAACCTGCCTTTAAGTTTTGGTGGTGTATTTTTATCACACAAGACTTTAGAGACGAGCCTTTATATCGTCCTTCCAACACCAATACGAAGTGTGAGATCATCTTCGATCTCTCATTCTTTTGGATTAAATAACAATAACAACAATAACAACACACCTATTGTAATCCCACAAAGTCTCTAGGGAAGGTAGAGTGTACGTGTCACACCCCAATTTCAAGTGAGGTGGAAAAGTAACATATGAACACATGATTTACAACTGACCTATAATGAGAAAATAAACTACGATGCAAATAAACTACCTGATGAGAAGCTTCATATACAACATTTGTTGACTAACTGACCTATACATGTGACAAGTGAAATTATGAATACAAATGATAGCTTTACAATGTCTACAAAGCCACTAATTAAATCCATAATGGTACCACTATGAAAATACGCATAGTAAAGACTCGGCTAAACCCAAAACAAACTCAGAGATCACCAACAACCGCCGAGTATAATGTGTTTTCTATTTGGGAGATCTACTAGTTGAGTACTTTTACATGTAACATGAAATGCAGCGTCCCAATATGGGACGTCAGTACGAAAGAATGTATATGTAAGGCATAATACATCCACTAGTAAAATGAGAGCTCAAGTGAAACAAAATACCAATAGATAAGGATTAGAGACCACTTTGGTTAATACTTGTGGAATTCTGTATGTTACATTCTTTTCTTCACTTTTTTTGTGCATTATAATAGTTATAAGACATATGATACAAATGACCAACTGATAAATGGTAGGAGAGGATGACCCATTCTAGGCATTTTAACCCCTGGAATGTTGTCTTCATAATTTCATAAGTTGGGATCGGCCCATGCTAGTTTTCGCCCCTGAGCTACCACCTTTCTATACCAATAGGGATCAGTCAATGCTAGGATTTCTTCCTTGACATGCCACCCTTCTATACCAATTGGGATTGACCCATGCTAGGCATTTTACCCTGGGCTGCCACCCATAATTATATAAATATCTTCACATAGATTCATTAATCTTCATGATTTTTGTTTGATGCTCATAAATCTTTTGGAATTGTTCTTTGGATAATCATAACTCTTTTGCGACTTCTATCTTTAAGGTCATAATCATTGCTGAGATTGGAAACTATGGACCAGGATTAGAAGAGATACGAATATGGAATTACGATAATAACAATGACGTGGGAAGAAAATGTGACACCAACATAATACTTAGGAGCTTCTATGACTCAATAAGCATTTTGAAATCTCAAATTGAAGCACATATCAAATTAAGACATTTAACTTTCAGCCAAGATATTTGAACTCTATATGATTCACTAATTAATATCAAAGAAAAAGTATACATGAATGTGGAACCAAGGAAGAATGTGGATAAATTCAACTTAAGGACGAATATATATTCCAAGTAAGTACATATAAATGTACAATAGAGAAAGTAGATCTGATGAGCTAACATAATAGTCTAACAAGATGTTGAGTAATAAACAATAAAGGAAACATATGAACATGTGACAAGATGACATATATGATGGATTATACAATTGAAGCAAGTTGACTGGATATGGGCAAATATTCAACATATAAACATATGTACCATGTATAATCTAGGATCATTTTGATTTATATAAGGGGATTATGTGCCAAGAGTACTTAACGATGAAACAAGTTTAAGCCTTTTATTCTAATACTTGGTAGATTAATCATGCACATTTATCAATAAACTCATATTAGAGTACTCACTCTAATGCCCTAGGGTGACCATACAACCTAGATCACAGCTAGAATAGGAAAGTAGGCATAAGCTTCACATAGTGTGATCATCATAACCACACACTCATATATTCATCAATTTTCCTTCAAGTACATAGTCAACACATATATAATGACAATAAGGTAAAACCCCCACCATATGGGACCATACCACACAATGACCTACAAGGCATCATCAACAATACTTTAAAGAAGTACAGAAGTAGGAGAATAGAGCAACTCTTACCAATCCTTAAGCCTTTGGTCCTCATAGACCATTACTACTCTTTCATCAATAATTAAAGTATAGGAAAGTATATAAAGTACCTTAATCATGAAATAAATCATGTACAAGTCTTCACAAGATCATACTACAACAGGTACACTACATCACCAATACATTGTAAAGTAGAGAGACAGAGATCACTTACTAGTATTCCTTGATTTGGTCATCATTATCAACATTCATAATATACAAATAATACCAATCTATGGCAGTAGCTAAAGACATAATAATTAATGCTAAATCATGCTTCATCTACCCTAAATTGAGATCACATTATGTTCATAGCATTATAAACCTTAAGGCTAAAACATGTAGATTAATCCTTATCAAGGTTCTTTTAAGTTGATAATCAAGGGTTTATACCCACAATTTATACATAACATCAAACTAAAATAGTAGCTATAATAATCTTCACCTAATCGAATTCAACAATCAATCATTAGAAAGGCAACGTTACATGAACTCTTAGAAATCTAACTAGGCATGTTCAAATATTCATACATTGATCCACATGGATCATTCATCATCAATTAATGTAAACAGCAGTAGATATAACAAATTCAAAGTAATAGAATCACAAATCTACCAATAAAAAGCCAAAATCACAATGATCATGTAAGGGCTAAATCGATTTTGGGAAGGAACATGGGTTCACAACGCAATTGGATTGTTTTTAACGTTAAAACCATCACATTATCATCAATTCATCATGATTAAGCCATTAAAAATGTTTTGAGAAAGAACCCATTTTTAGATTGATCACGTTTCTGATCCTTTAAATACAACCAAATATAACAAAACAAGCCTAGTAGGGTCAGGTTAGGACGTGGGGTTAATTTCCCATTCACCCCTTAAATAAAACAGTGCGCAGACATGCAGTTGCAGACAGCACCCGCGGACACCAATTGACGGGACGTCGATGGACCAATGACCCGTCCTGGTGCTGCGTCGATGGTGACTGAGGTTGCTTCTTATTGTCTTAAGATCCTGAGTCTACGTTTCAACATACAAACCAAGGGCGTCGATGGACTGACGAGGCGTCACTTGAGCTCGTCAACTGACACTGCCAAGGCAATGTCTCGACTACCCTTGGGACCTTCTTGTGGGCCCTTCAGCGAGGCCCTTGGGAAGTCGTACCCGGGAATTTACAACGTGAATATATACCTTAACATGTTTAAGACCTTCCATATCCACCAAAACAAATACATGCAACACCTTTAAATAGGCTAGGCACACTCAAGACACACATGAACGTCTCAAGGGCAAACTTTCGAACGTCTTGGACGTTTGACCTCAAAACTTCATACACTGATTATAAACATCATTATAACTCATTTTAAGACTTCATAAGATCATGACACTTTCAAAAACACATAAAAGCATCTGAGGACCGTTTGGCGACTAGTCGTCCAACATCTTGGTCGTCCCTTGACGTTTGACTTCACCTCAAACTTTACACACTGCCTCAATAACATTTAATAATTTTTAGGAACTTATAAACTTATGAAGAATATTTTATGATCTATACACCCTAACTCATTTTGGGGGTCTTACAATGGAGTTCTAGTCTTCATTATTTTAGATAGAGGTGCTCAGTTTACTGCATAATTCTGGAAATCTTTTCCAGAATGGTTTGCGTTTAAAAGTGAATTTGAGTACGACTTTTCATCCTCAGACAAATAGGAAAGCAGAGCGTACTATATAGACATTAGAAGATATGTTGAGGCTTGTGTGATTGACTTCAAGGGAAGTTGGGATGATCACATAACTTTCTTTGAGTTCGCTTACAACAATAGTTATCATTCAAGCATCCAAATGGCTCTATATGAAGCACTTTATGCGAAAAGATGAAGATCTCCTATTGGGTGGTTCGAAGTTAATCGATAGGACTAGATTTAATGCACCAAGCTATGGAGAAGGTAAAAATGATTCAAGAAAGGTTGAAGAAAACACAAAAGCCACCAGAAATCCAACACAGACGTTAGGAGAAGTTTATTAGAGTTTCAAGTAGATGATTGGCTTTATCTTAAGGTTTCACCCATGAAGGGTGTTATGAGGTTTGGTAAGAAGGGTAAACTTAGTCCATGGTATATAAGTCGTTATAGAATCTCAAAAAGAGTGGGCAATGTTGCTTATCAATTTGAGCTACCCCAAGAGTTAGAAGCAATTCATATGGTATTCTATATTTCTATGTTGAAGAAGTGTTTGGGTGATCCTTCATTGATAGTACCGACAGAGAATATTGAAATTAAGGATAACCCATCTTATAAAGGAATTCCGGTTCAGATTTTGAATCGTCAAGTTTGCAAGTTGAGGATACAGGAAGTTGCTTCAGTCAAGGTCCTTTGGAGAACCAATTCATTGAAGAAGCGACTTGGGAAGATAAGGAGGATATGAAGAAGAGATATCCACATCTCGTTGAATTCGGTGAGAATGCAGATCAAGGTACTAAATTCCCTTCTTAGCACTCGATAAGTCTATGCATAAGCGTATTATTAATTGCTTTTGTTTGTTGAGTGGTCAAATGATGTAACTACTTTTAGCTTAGTCAAAGAATTCTCATTCGAGGATGAATGTTCCCTGGGGAGATATTGTAACATCTCGTAACTTGAATTAACTAAGAATAAGATGAGAAAACCAAGAATAATCATTTTGGAAATAAGTAGGGAAATATGGAAAATTTCCAACTTTCAAAAGTGAGTTTTGGTCATTTTCAAACGGTCATAACTTATAGATCAAGAAGAGTTTGGGTGTGTAATGTATATGGATATAAAGCTCTTTGGAAGATCTTTCCAATGACGCCAAGTTTACGATATTCCGTATGAGGGAGATATGACTTTCAGAAGTTGGGCAGAGAAAAGTTCAAATCCAGATTTGTTAAGGGAGTTTTGGTCTTTTCCTAAATCAATTGTTAATTTCTTTTTTGTGGTATTTAGTTGGGGTCTAAGCTGATCGCATTCAGTTTAAACAATTAAAAAATAAGATAGGTTTTTGAAAGAAAAGGAGAAAAGAGGAGGAGGAAGAAAAAGACATAAGAATGCCAAGAATCTTTGTGCAGATTTCGTTAGGGGTGGTCCATATCAAGGTATGTGATATCATTCGGTGATGGATCACTTCACCCATACTCAATTTGTTTATATTCAACAAAGTCTGAGTTAGTGAATGACAAACATGGAAATTCTAGTCAAAATTATTACAGAATTTTGTTGATTGAATCGTAATTCATATATTGTAGTTTTAATCCATGTTTCTGGACTGTTTAGGGTCTGATATGTTGGGTATGCAGTATTTAGTGATACCTAGTGTTTGCGTGGGATCCATGGGAGTTTAGAAGAATTAGAAGTGAAAATCGGAGAAGAAAAGTCCAAAATTGCTTTGGACATTCATTGGGGCGCTTCACCTACCACATCGCCTCAAGGAAGAATCTGTATGACAAACCCCGGCGCGGTACGCAATCCAGAGCACCCCAAACCAGGGTCTGTCCGACAGTCCCTGGCGCCCCGCGCCTCTGAAAGCGCCTCGACCCCCTCAGCCTCCGTTCTTTCCCTATCTTTTTGTACTAGTTCGTAAGTGATGTACCCTTCATTCCTAGTTGATTCCAACACTCTAAATTACATCTAAACATCATGAAATCATCTATAAACATGAGATTATGATCCTAGAATCCATAATCCAAATTCAAGGAAAGTTAGAATCAAAGTCAAGAAAGTAAGAAGTCAAGTCTAAAGCTATGAAGTGAGTAAGAGTAAAGTTTTCAAAGTTCTTATAGTCTTACTTAAAAGTTTTTAATTCGTTTTAAAGCTCATGTTCTATTTTAGGAAAAGAATAAAGGTTGAGTTCATTTCTCACAAAGGTATAAGGGAACTAAGTATTCCCTAAGAGTTAAAGTTTAATTTAAGTGAGTGTAAGAGTTGATTTCATTGCTCTAAAGTTATAAAAGGGACTAATTATTCCCTAAAGGTTGAGAAATGTGAAATACATTTAAGTTAAAAGAAAACTAAGAAGTTTCAAAAGAGTTTTGAACTAATGAGGGGAACTTTGTTTCCAAAAGGAGCTTTTTAAGCTAAAGGGTTCAGTAAATTATCTCAACCCAAATGAAGGAAGCTAAAGAACATTTTCGGAGTAGTATTGATCATCGATGTGGGAATGAGAGTTCAGATAACTCAAGTCCCCATGTAAACCATGTACCCATCATATGTATTAACGTGTCATACTTTTTAGATGATCACGTAAGGTTAGCTAGTAGATCCAGTAGGTAGAGGATATCCTATGCGACGGCAAAGTGTAGGACCATTCTGGCAGCGCGGGAAAGACATTGTATCACCACTTAGGCTCATTGTGGTGGTGGTCGGTTATAGAATGTCCCACAGAAACTATATTACTTTCCTTTATAAGTAAAGTTGAGTTTATTATTTTTATATCTATAATGAACCGAGAGTTACACTGTTTTATCAGTTTTAAATAATTATATATTGCATATTATCCACAATTATTTATATTGAGTTGTTATATTATGAGTTTATTATTGCTTTATATTGCATATTATCTGTAATGCCATGGAAAATTCCTCCTTACTCCATTTCAAGCTTTATCATTGTACTAAGCATTCCAAATAGCATACTCATATATTCAATGTACTGGTGCCATTTGGCCTGCTATGTTTTATGATGCAGACGCATGTAACCACGATCAGCACGCGCCACTTCGTTAATTCAGATTTAGCTCGAGAGTCAGCGGTAAGCCTCCTTGCATTCTGATGGACATCCATTTCATTTACTATAGTAGTTAAGTTTTTAGAATGTCGTGGGCTCTGTACCAGCATCTCTCTCCAGTCAGCTTAAAGGCTTCGTAGACAACTAGCCTTTCATTTTGGAGTTTAGTCTTCCGCTGAGTTCACAAAGTCAGGCCAAGGGTTCTCTTGGGAATGAATAATGGTCTCCGAGTGTCAGTCCCACCCAGGGTGTAGGATCGGGGTGTGATAGGTTTGCTACTAAAATTTTCAGTTGTATACTTGTTTTCGAGAGGTAAAATAGTTCATAAATTTCATCATTCTAAGATAAATTTTGAGTATAGTAAAGTAATTGTAGCATGTACCAATTTTTTTATATAAAATTCTGGAAAATGTCTAATGTCTTACCAAATTGAAGTAGCGGCATCTATCAAACGATGGTTAGGGTTGAGACAAGACATAAGTGAAACATAGTGCCATTAAATTAAATTTTAATTTTTTACTTCAAATTAAGAAAAAAATATTAACCTTAAGGTGCATATTCTTAAGAGGATGAAATAAGACAATGATAAATAATTATTTTAAAAAAGCAAAAATAATTACAGGAGGGTGCGGGGTGGGGGGGGAGGGGGTGAGGAGGGGAAGGGGGGGGGGAAAGGAAAGGGAAAAAGTAAGGATGGATAGACGCATCAACTCTTATCATGTCCCTCTCTTACTACCCTAATCTTGTGTCTCTATTACTCAAGTGAATCTTTTTTTTTCTAAACTAATAGAGAGATTTTAAAAAAGCATAATATCTACACCTTGAAAATTATTTTCGAGCGATTTAATTCTTTTTTCCCCAATTCTGTGACACTCTATGTCAATTGACAAAGAACATTTTTCTCTTTTTTTTTCTACAAAAATAAAGGGTGAAAAACATATGTAAAACTAGTAAATTACCCGTGCGTCGCGCAGGAATTTAATAACATGGAATTTATAAAATAATACTTAAGCATAGCCGTCATTAAAACTAAAAGACTACATTATCTTACATACAAGATTACGTAGTAGAAACTTTAATACTGTAAATTAAAATTAAAATTATAACATCTTATCAGTTATCCTTAATAACATAAGCATAAATTAATGACTATGAAATCGATACCAGGATTTGTAACATAAACAATAATGTCAGTGAGCCACTCAATAAAACCCAAATACAGGAATATTTAATTGTGCGGAAGAAGAAGTAGTTCATAATTTCTGTTATTTTAAAATGAGAGGAAATCCATCTATATATTTATAGACGACAAAGGGTAGTCTGAGCAAATGTTTATTGTGCCTTATCTGAAAGGTTAACAGGATGTGGAAAAGATGAAACCCTTCGAAAGGTCACAAATTTTCATAAAGGTCACAACCTTTTTCAAAACTCACAACTCTTCATAAAAGTCGCAATTTTTATTAAAGTCACAACTTTTCATAAAAGTCAGAAATTTTTCTAAAAGTCGCAATGCTTCATTAAAATCACAAATCATGATATCGATGAGCTACTCAACATGAACAAAGTACACAAATATATATATATATATATATATATATATATATATATATATATTTGTGTGTATGTGTGTGTATATATATATAACCTTAATACTGCCTACGTGGATGCCCCCGCCTTCCATAAAACCTTATTTATCTTTTTATTCCAAAAAATACCCTCCCTAAAAATATCCCCACATCATAGGGCAGTTCAACCCAAACATGCCGAGCTGTCTGGCATTTGTTTCACAACCTAATGAATACTATGCCTCACTGACACAAATTTGCTGAAGGATGCCTCTTGATCGTTGGAAACAACCAATAGTTGCGCCTCTTCCGAAACATTGTGCCTCCACGCTAAATTGATCTATAAAATGCCTTCAAACCTTTATTACACCCATTCTCCATCACTTCTTTCAGCCTTGCCTACTAGTCCCATTTATTCTTGTAAATTGGAGAAACTTCACCAAAAATGTCATATTCACTTCTTTGAGATATGAACTCTTCTCGCAATGACTGGATGGTTAGGGTACGAGACTGTAGGGTATGGGCATTTATTAATCACAAACGAAGCCCTAACATGATAAGGCTCGACTTGATTCTTATTGATGAAAAGGTATTACATCTTTCTTATTGATTCTTATTGATGAAAAGGTACTGCATCTTTCTTACTCGAATTATATATCATTCTGAATTTTCTTATTTCTAATGTTCCTAAACACTTACTTTTATCAGGGAATTTTGATGCACGCGGTGATCTGGAAAAACCAAGTTAGCAAGTTTCGAGATAAGTTGAGCGAGGGTTGTGCAGTTATTATCAAAAACTTCAAAGTTTCTGAAATAATTGGTAAATACAGATCAGTTCAGTCGCACTTCAAAATAACATTTTTTCATATAACTGCCACCAAAAAAATCCTGGATGATATTGTTCACATTCCTACATATATGATTTCGTATAACGCAACTGTTTAATGGAGTTGCAGAATAACTTATTTATGTATTTTCCCACAAGTCGGTTAACTGATTGTCCATAAGTGAGACTCTTGTACCATCCCAGATTCTCACTCTTTGCGGGATGGACTTTGTCTTCAAACTAAAATTGAGCTATTTAAATTTGAAAGAGGGGCTGGAAAACTATACAGTCACAAAAGTTTATGTGCCAAATGAAGAATTAGAATTGCAGCACCACCTCAACAAAGAAAAAAAGGTAAAGTGGTACAATGTTATTAAGCTTGTAATACATATTCTGCAGAACAGTACAGATATCACCTTCCGAACAATCCACTTAACATTAATTATCATTAATTATTTGATTGGATTTTTACCTACAGGGAAAAGAGAAAGTAGAAGATTCACCTAAGCAAACAAACTGTAATATGGAGGATCAAACACATACGACTCAAAAGAAATTCCTATCAGAGGGGACGCTTCCACTTAAAAAAAAAGAGTTTATTCGAGAAAGTCGAAGAAGAGACAGAGAAAAGAGAAAGTGGAAGATTCACCTGAGCAAACACATTGTAATGCGGGAGGATCAAACACAAACGACTCAAAAGAAATTCCTATTGAAGGGGAGGCTTCCACTTCAAACAAAAGAGTTTATTCAGGAAAGTTGAAGAAGACACAAAACTTATTTATAGACTACAACGAAGATAGTGATGTAGACACAATAAAACCGGTATAGTAGAGTGTTTACCTATGTTAGGGACCTTAATATGATTTTCTTTGATCAAGTAGTGTCTTTTTGGTTAGTTGGGAAACTTTTTATGTCCAACAATGGCAAATAGTATATCATATGTTGATGATGATTGTTATGGTAGGGGACTCCGTTATATCTAATGCCATAAAATCTTTCCCTACTTCATGTACATGTCTGTAAAAGTTGTGTTGTTTATGTAACTTATGTCTATCCACATCCATGTTCTTAAAGTTATATGATCCCACCTATCCCTACTCACCAGGTTGTGTATAACTCATTCAAACAATGATATTTTAAAATGCTAGAATAGCAAACATATTACACTGAAACATCACATACCTCTAATTGAGAATAACAGTTTTCCTTTAAATTTTCTTACTATATTGACACTTTGTTCGTAGTATTTTCTGTGTATCCGTACAATAAATGCACTAATTGAAAATTCATATTCGACTAATTTTAGCTAGTATAAATTGGTCTGTCTCCTAATTAATACATCAACATATCCAAAAAGATTTACCCAGTGGTTATAAAAACACGTATTCATAAATTGGTTCCTTATATACTTCTCATATTCATGGGACGCTGCAGACATAGTGCAAACATTAACAATAAAATACAATACTATGGAAAAACCCATAAAAATAATTGAGGTGTTAGAATATAAAAACTCAAACATTTCAAAAATGTAAAGGGGTTTCTTTATGCACGTTACTGAATACTTGGCCTTATCATTAAAATTATATGTACTCATACAAATCATTTTTTTACCATCATATACTGACTTTGAAATATCTCATCGCTGCTGCCTTATATTCCCTAATACATCTTTAAATTGGTTATCTCTATTAAACAACATCGCCCCAAATGGTGCATCCTTTCACACCCTTAATGCAGACCGCTGCCAGTGGTATCAATCAAGAACTAAAACATACTTTCATTAAAAGGCAAATCAAGTACAACTTGAAGTAATTGTTCCGGACGAAAGAAGCAATCACGGTCATTCCTCAACTTTCTATCCATTACTCTTTCAATCTGGTAATTAGAATACAATTGCAACACCCAGAGAAGTTAAGCGAAGACGGACTGACCATTAATTTTATCACCAGAAATTGAAAACTATAATTCAACCACACAACAACATCGGGAATGAAAACTACAAGAGGGAGTTTTGTTTATTATGTTGAACGAAATGTGTATCGCAGATATAGAGACAAATCAGTACACTCTGCCTCCACTACAAACATCAACGCAGGTAGTCTTGAAAAAATGTCTCAACCGAAAAAATTATACTGTTAAATAAGTAAAAATGTAGGTGCATCAACTAAAAAATATAAGGATATTTGCAGATCATGGGGTAAGAAATTATGGATTTGATAGCACACACCATTAAGGCATTTTCTGGGTCTACAAATATTCATGGCGACATTAACAAATTATAACAACTTCTACCTCGGTTCGAAAGAAAATATAAGATGTTGATTAAAAATAGGAAGAATAATACATTAACAACGAACAACAACCAGAGTTCCGTGGAGTTACTAAATATCATAAAAATGTTGCCCAAGTATGCCCGCTTGAAGTGGAAACTCACATTAGTTCAAAAGAAATACAAAGATCAACCACAGACATGATCTGGTTGTACATTTTCTCAAAATATTGGCAAACGAGATAAAGGTGGCAAATATCACAACCATACAAGTGTAACAAAAAATAATGGTACGTTCCAATTAACCCCAATAGCACCACAAGGGCCCTACAAGTTGTTCTACTCAATATATATGAACAAATTGTCACATTTAAATTGGACACATATAATGGCTAACAAACATCCTCTTATCTATCACCTACACATACACTAAATATGTTACTTTGTTCCCTCCTCTTTTTATGTTACATGAATGGCATGATTTGTCATGGGATCCACACCAATATAAAGCATACTATTATTGATGGAAAAAGATTCAACTTACCATCGATTTACAAGCGACATCCCAAAAACACAATACTTAATAACAACAATCTCAAAACTACATTTTGGAGGACCAAGCTAACTAGTCATGTGATTTGGTGATGGAGGAATGTGATGACGGATTACTTCCGAATCATTTGCAGAGAAGCAACCATGTAATCATGTTCCAGAATACAAGTACATTCCACGTAACTTCAACAATACAGATATTACCTAAAATCCAAACTCTGTATTGAGTAAGGGATTGGAATATTCGTGCATATAATACTTACACACAATATAAATAATCTTCTTTGGCAGGTGAATAGCAGAAAACTTGGAATTTAGGGCCTCAAATCCACACTTGCCAATATTACGGGGTCATTTTGTTGTATGAAGAAAGGACAAACAAAAGTAAAAACACAGGGCAACCTAAATTTGCAATATGTTGATGGAAGGTCGTGTTCGTCTACCGTTACTGACTCAACCACGAACCTACCTTCAATATCTATTAGACACTGAATCCGGACAACTGGGCGTATACTTCAGAAAAAATATTTAGGTATACAACTCTATGTTCGCATTTACATCTATGGGAGATCGAGTGGATAGATCAATCAATCGTACAAAAGTTCCTTATGTATTCCAAAGCAGTGGTCAAAATTATCATTATATTGGCTCTATATTACCTTAAAATGGTAAGAAGCCACAATTTGCTCAGCTATATATATAGATATATATGATACTGATACTGAAATATAAAATAGAATCAACACTCTAATGCATGATGAAGTTGAAATAGACATTGTTCGGGGAATGTCTAAAATGCTAGACGAGCATAATGTTTTGGTAAAATCATTTCGTATGGCAAGAGATAGATATATAGAACAACCACAAATGGATTTTCACCTATGCCTTCTATCAGAAATGTGAGGTCCATCCCCATGTGCCAAACTTTGAATAACTTTGTGCCAATTTCAAAGTTTGGTAGAGTTGGTAATCTATAAAGAAGAAAAACTTGTTTTGTGCCAATTTCAAAGTTTGGTAGAGTAGGTAAGCTATGAAGAAGAAAAAAAATGTTTTTCTTCTATAGCATATTTGGAGGGTAGTGTATTTGTTCTCTATAAAAGGGAGGAGAATTCTTCATTCTAAGTACACCAAAAAAAAAAAAGAATTACAAAGGAGAGAAAGAAGAGTGAGGCATCACAGAGGAAAATAATCTGTGAGAAAAAAAATAGAGAGTGTGAGCTATATTGTAGTGAGGTGGAAAAATCAAAAGAGTGTTATTTCTTTTGAATGTGTAGTGGTCTTTGGAGTTTTACTCAGACATACAAGTGTAAAATCCTTACTATAGTGATATTCGTTGCTCCTCTCGGGTCGTGGTTTTTCCCTTATTTAGAAGGGTTTCCACGTAAAATCTTGGTGTCATTATTTCTCTTTTATTCTCGTTGATTAACTGCATTGTTGTGTTCCGCATTTGTTGCCTTTATTACCGCAAATATTATTTCTGTTACGGATTTATTCCCAACAATTGGTATCAGAGCACAGGTTCTGCTCATTTACAGTTATATGCACTACATATGGATGAAGGTACAAATTTTTTGTCTCATTTAAATGTACTTAATGGACTAATCACGCAGCTAGCAAACCTCGGAGTAAAGATCGAGGATGAAGATAAAGCCATAGTGCTCCTAAACTCGTTGCCATCTTCCTACGATACTTTATCAACAACCATTTTACATGGTAAGGACTCTATTGAGTTGAAGGATGTCACATCAGCCCTTTTGCTTAATGAGAAGATGAGAAAAAGGCCTGAAAATCACGGACAGGCTCTCATCACGGAAAGTAGAGGCAGAAGTTACCAAAGGAGCTCAAGTAACTATGGTAGATCCGGAGCTCGTGGAAAGTCCAAGGTCCGATCAAAATCAAAGGCCAGAAATTGCTACAATTGCGAGCAACCAGGACACTTCAAAAGAGATTGTCCAAATCTAAAAAGGGGCAAAGGGGAAAGCAGCGGCCAAAAGAATGATGACAACACAGCTGCCATGGTGCAAAATAATGACGATGTTGTTCTCCTCATAAATGAGGAAGAAGAATGCATGCACTTGGCAGGTATAGAGTCGGAATGGGTGGTCGACACAGCAGCATCTTATCATGCCACACCGGTAAGAGATCTTTTTTGCAGATATGTAGCCGGTGATTATGGCAATGTGAAAATGGGTAACACAAGTTACTCAAAGATTGCGGGGATCGGAGACATTTGCTTAAAAACAAATGTTGGATGCACATTAGTGTTGAAAGATGTGCGCCACGTACCTGATTTGCGGATGAACTTGATCTCGGGAATTGCTTTGGACCAAGATGGATATGAGAACTACTTTGCAAATAAAAAATGGAGACTCACCAAAGGGGCATTGGTGATTGCAAAAGGAGTTGCTCGTGGCACGTTATACAGGACAAATGCAGAAATATGCCAAGGTGAATTAAATGCGGCTCACGAAGAAAATTCTGCAGATTTATGGCATAAAAGAATGGGTCATATGAGCGAGAAAGGATTGCAAATTCTTTCCAAAAAGTCACTCATCTCTTTTCCCAAAGGTACAACGATAAAACCCTGTAACTACTGCTTATTTGGTAAACAACATAGAGTCTCATTTAAGACATCATCTGAAAGAAAGTCGAATATACTTGATTTGGTATATTCTGATGTTTGTGGTCCAATGGAGATAGAATCGATAGGAGGTAATAAATACTTTGTTACCTTTATTGATGACGCTTCTCGAAAATTGTGGGTTTATATCTTGAGAACCAAAGATCAGGTGTTTCAAGTATTTCAAAAGTTTCATGCTCTGATAGAAAGAGAGACAGGTCGAAAGCTAAAACGTCTCCGAACCGACAATGGAGGTGAGTACACTTCAAGAGAATTTGAAGAGTACTGTTCAAACCATGGAATCAGACATGAAAAGACAGTTCCTGGAACCCCACAACACAATGGTGTAGCTGAGAGAATGAATCGCACCATTGTTGAGAAGGTGAGAAGCATGCTCAGAATGGCTAAATTACCCAAGACATTCTGGGGTGAAGCAGTTCGGACAGCGTGTTATCTTATCAATCGTAGTCCATCAGTTCCGTTGGAGTTTGACATTCCGGAGAGAGTTTGGACCAACAAAGAGATGTCTTACTCGCACCTAAAGGTGTTCGGTTGCAAAGCTTTTGCACATGTACCGAAGGAGCAAAGAACCAAGCTAGATGATAAATCAGTTCCTTGCATATTCATCGGATATGGAGATGAAGAGTTCGGGTACAGACTATGGGATCTTGTGAAGAAGAAGGTCATCAGAAGTAGAGATGTAATCTTTCGAGAAAGTGAAGTTGGAACTGCTGATGATCTATCCGAGAAGGCCAAGAAAAAGAATGGTATAGTCCCTAATCTTGTTACCATTCCTTCTTCTTCTAACCATCCCATAAGTGCAGAAAGTATGATTGATGAAGTTGCTGAGCATGAAGAGCAACCCGATGAGATTGTTGAGCAGGGGGAGCAACTTGGTGATAATACCGAGCAAATGGAGTACCCAGAAGAAGAACAATCTCAACCTCTGAGGAGATCAGAAAGACAAAGGGTAGAATCAACCAAATACCCTTCCTCAGAGTATGTCCTTATCAATGATGAAGGTGAGCCAGAAAGTCTTAAGGAGGTGTTGTCTCATCCAGAAAAGAGCCAATGGATGAAAGCCATGCACGAAGAGATGGGATCTCTACAGAAAAATGGCACATACCAGCTAGTTGAACTTCCAAAAGGAAAAAGACCACTTAAGTGCAAGTGGGTCTTTAAACTCAAGAAAGATGGAAATGGCAAGTTGGTGAGGTACAAAGCTCGATTGGTTGTAAAAGGCTTCGAACAAAAGAAAGGTATTGATTTTGATGAAATTTTTTCACCTGTTGTCAAAATGACTTCTATTCGAACTATTTTGAGCATAGCAGCTAGTCTAGATCTTGAAGTGGAGCAATTGGACGTGAAAACTGCATTTCTTCACGGAGATTTGGAAGAAGAGATTTATATGGAGCAACCAGAGGGATTTGAAGTATCTGGAAAGAAACACATGGTGTGCAAATTGAATAAGAGTCTTTATGGGTTGAAACAGGCCCCAAGGCAATGGTACAAAAAGTTTGACTCTTTCATGAAAAGTCAAACGTACACAAAGACCTATTCTGATCCATGTGTATACTTCAAAAGATTTTCTGACAACAATTTTATTATTTTGTTGTTATATGTGGATGACATGTTAATTGTAGGACAAGACAAAGAGCTGATTGCAAAGTTGAAGAAAGATTTGTCCAAGTCATTTGACATGAAAGACTTGGGCCCAGCACAACAAATTCTAGGGATGAAGATTGTTCGAGAATGAACAAAAAGAAAGTTGTGGCTATCTCAAGAGAAGTACATTGAACGTGTACTAGAACGCTTCAACATGAAGAGTGCTAAACCTGTTAGCACGCCTCTTGCGAGTCATCTGAAGTTGAGCAAACAGATGTGTCCTACAACAAAAGAGGAGAAAGAGGGAATGGCTAAAATTCCTTATTCTTCAGCAGTGGGGAGTTTGATGTATGCGATGGTGTGTACCAGACCTGATATTGCTCATGCAGTTGGTGTTGTTAGCAGATTCCTTGAAAATCCTGGAAAAGAACACTGGGAGGCAGTTAAGTGGATACTCAGGTACCTAAGAGGTACCACAAGAGATTGCTTGTGTTTTAAAGGATCTGATCCAATCTTGAAAGGCTATACTGATGCTGATATGGCAGGTGACCTCGATAATAGAAAATCCACTACTGGATATTTGTTTACATTTTCAGGGGGAGCTATATCATGGCAGTCAAAGTTGCAGAAGTGTGTCGCACTCTCTACAACTGAGGCAGAATATATTGCAGCTACTGAAGCTGGCAAAGAGATGGTATGGCTGAAACGATTTCTTCAAGAACTTGGATTGCATCAGAAGGAGTATGTCGTCTATTGTGACAGTCAGAGTGCAATAGACTTGAGCAAGAACACCATGTATCATGCAAGGACGAAGCATATCGACGTGAGATATCACTGGATTCGTGAAAAGATAGAGGACGGATCTATGCAGGTCATGAAGATCCCTACTACTGAAAACCCTTCAGATATGCTGACCAAGGTGGTATCAAAGGACAAGTTTGAGCTATGCAAAGAACTTGTCGGCATGTACTCAAGCTAGAAACCTGGAGCTACCTCCTTCAGGTGCATGGGTCTGGAGGGGGAGATTGTGAGGTCCATCCCCATGTGCCAAACTTTGAATAACTTTGTGCCAATTTCAAAGTTTGGTAGAGTTGGTAATCTATAAAGAAGAAAAACTTGTTTTGTGCCAATTTCAAAGTTTGGTAGAGTAGGTAAGCTATGAAGAAGAAAAAAAATGTTTTTCTTCTATAGCACATTTGGAGGGTAGTGTATTTGTTCTCTATAAAAGGGAGGAGAATTCTTCATTCTAAGTACACCAAAAAAAAAAAGAATTACAAAGGAGAGAAAGAAGAGTGAGGCATCATAGAGGAAAATAATCTGTGAGAAAAAAAATAGAGAGTGTGAGCTATATTGTAGTGAGGTGGAAAAATCAAAAGAGTGTTATTTCTTTTGAATGTGTAGTGGTCTTTGGAGTTTTACTCAGACATACAAGTGTAAAATCCTTACTATAGTGATATTCGTTGCTCCTCTCGGGTCGTGGTTTTTCCCTTATTTAGAAGGGTTTCCACGTAAAATCTTGGTGTCATTATTTCTCTTTTATTCTCGTTGATTAACCGCATTGTTGTGTTCCGCATTTGTTGCCTTTATTACCGCAAATATTATTTCTGTTACGGATTTATTCCCAACAAGAAAGGATCACCAATGGTTGCTAATACAATATACCAACTGCTTCAAAAATAACAACATTGATCATTGGCTATCTTACAAATGTTAACTTTCAAAAATATCAGGATGCAATAGCTATATTTAGATGGGCTAGATACCCGGATTTATTTCTTACTTTCACATGCAACCAAAAGTGGCCAGAAATAAATGTAATGTTGAGCCTCATTGGACAAGATGGAGATGGTAGCCGAGTGGACATCATATGGGGAGTTTTCCAAATCAAATTGGCCCAACTAACGCTCCATATTAAAAAGAATAAGCCCTTCGGGATAATCATTACATGTAAGTTCTGACTAGGAAATACTATTCCTTACATTGCTACTTAATCACACTATATACATCACAAAATATATATTGTCATATTATAGTAGTACAGAATAGATATTAGCCAGGTGCACCACACAGTTAAGAAAAATATTAACAATGGTATTTACTACATAAAAGATTACTACCAATCAAATAAATGATATACATGAAAGAACAAGGCAAAAATACACAACACAAACATAGAAGGAGCAAGAGGCTCATAAGTCATAGTTTGAACATTCCCACACACTAAATAAGTCGCGCATGAATAGTAGTAAACGAATGTGTATACAACAATTACTACCCATCGGAAAACATGCCCAAAAGCGAAAATGAAATAAACAACCAAATTCATCATATCCTGCCACATAGAAAATTTTGTTACATGAATAGTATGTTTACCATGAAATTATTTAGTATGAACTTTCCATGACTGGTAAATTGGAATACCATATTTAATAATAGCATAACAAACAATGTGATTAGGAAATAACAAACTTCCAAACTGAAATAAATTAGTATAAATATAAAGGTAGGGCGTGCACACGACCACATAAATAACAAACCCAGTCGACATCCTAACTACAGCCAAATACTAATCAGTTTGACAATACTAATAATTTTGTAGATGTATATACAATTGAGTTCTAGAAAATAAGCTTGCCACATGAACATATATTGCTCTTCCTTCAAGAATCACTAAAAAATCCCACACCACAACATATTGACAAATTAATATCCTCTGAAATACTTGCGCTTGAAGAAGATCCAGATGGGTGTCATATAGTCAAGAACTTTATGATACACAGACCTTGCATAAAAATCAATCCCGTTGTCCATGTATGAGACAAGGAAAATGCACAAAGCATTTCCAAAAAATGTACAATGACCGGACAAGTTTTTATCCAGAGGGATTTCCTATTTATAAGCGACGTAACAAAAGTATTGAAGTAAAGAAAAATTGAGCCAGTTTATACAATAGATATGTTATGCCATACAATAGGATTTTGCTTGTGCAATTCGATGCACATATAAATGTTGAAGTATGCAATTATTCAATGTCCATGAAGTACCTAATCAAGTATGTTCACAAACGATCTGATAGACAAACATCAATAATAGAATCATCCGGCACAACAACAGACAATGATGACATAAAAAAGTATCTAGATTGAAGATACATATCATCTACAGAAGCTTATTGAAGGATCTTCCAATTTGACATACATTACAAACAAGTGGAATTTGAGCGCTTACCCTTCCATTTGGAGGGACAAAACACCATATTATTTGAAGAATCAAGGCGAGTTGAAAGCATTCCGAGAAGACCAGCTATTGATAAAACAAAATATACAAAATGGTTTGAGACAAACAAAGAATACCCAGATGCAAGAGAGTTTACATATTCGGATTTTCGAATGTGTTGGGTGTGGAACCGAAAAGAAAAAAAATGGACTCGTATACAAAAGGGACAAGTAGTTGGACGAATATACATTGCACATCCAGCAAGTGGAGAACGTTTTTATTTACACATGCTCTTAAATTTTATGAGAGGCTACACTTCGTTTGAAAGCATTAGAAGAATTAATAGAGTAGATCATAAAATATATCGAGAGGCTTGCTACGCATTAGGCTTATTAGATGATGACACTAAGTGGAATGACTACTTGGCAGAGGTCGCCTGATGGGCAAGTAGTAATGAATTGCCAAATCTGTTTGTAACTATAGTTATTCAGTGCGAAGTGTCTAATTCGTACAAGCTTTAAGTGAATAACTATGAAATATAATAAGAAGATATTACATCGATATATAGAAAGAGATAAGATTGAAAAATTTATTCACTATTAAAAACAAATAAAATCATATTCACTATTAGAAATTGAGAACATACATTTCAAAAGTTGCAGAAGCTTGAGGCATTGAAGGGATTCCACTTCTAGATACATCATTATTGCGTAACATAGGTAACTGCCTGATAAATGAAGATCTAGACTTTCACGATCGGAGTCTAGAACCCAAATGAGAGTGGCGTCGTTGACCTCTCAGAGGTCGCAGACAAGTCTACTTACGTCATTCTTACTCTGTCAAGGTTAATTTAGCAGAAAATTTGAAACCTTTTGTTTCTTAACATACATACTAATCATTCTATTAGATTCATAATTGTTCACCATCAACTATCTAACATTAAGATCATCCAATGAAAGAAATAGTTTAATACAGAACTAAATGTATACTTACCAAAATGGAACCGATACATATTCTGAACAAAATCAAAAAGAAACTCTAAAGGAATATACTCCACTAGCTCAATCCTATAACTAAGCTAGAATATAATGGGCAAGCATCCTCGAAATAATGAGTGACTACTATGTCCGGATGATTGCTCCACGTCCGGATAGTTTCAGCGTCAACCTGAATCTCTAGCGTCCACCTGTGCCTGCACCTAAAATTGTAGAGTTTTATGGGATTAGTACACACTTGTACTAAGTATGTATATATGCAAGCACACACCAAGGACATGCATGATTAAGAAAAACTCTTTCCTAATGACATGATTATGGAAAATCAAGTGTGTGGACCGTCCAAATTGGGATTACGAAAGTTAGTGAACTTTCAAAATTTGGATTAGGAAAGTGAGTGAGCTTTCCTAATTTGGATAATACAAGTCATGAAATGAGAGTAACATGCATAATCATACTTATCATATTGCACACAACACATAAGATCTTTCACATAGCACATAACATATTGCATATAGCACATAACATTTTTCATATCATTCGTTCATATGCCATGAGACCTTGGAATCATGGACTTGCCATCAAGACTTTCCAAAAATGAGGGCTCCACATATGGGACCTCAACTAGGGAGTCTTCTTTAGCAAACACAGAGTATGCTTTATTCATTTATACGTACTTCATTTCATTTCATTCATAGGCTTGTGTAAACACCGTCAATACCTAGGATGTAGTTTAAGACTTTCATCGGGTTCGTTGTGCAATGATCAAGAATGACCTAGTGTCATTAATTAAGTCTAGATCATGTGAGCATCATGAAATCCAGTGTCATGAAACCCCACACCAAAAAAGGTGGAATTACTGGCAAAAGTGACCCAAAACATGCTAGCGTACATGGGGATTGAACCCCGCCAGATCCCTATATTGGTAGTACAGGTTCAAAGACTAGGATATATAAGGAGACCCATACCCGACATGCCGGACAGTCTCATATCATGAGATTTTTGTGAACCTCCGCTTTTCCCAAAAGAAGGCATCACTGCTCATAGCTAGTCTATCAGTGTTCAGTATAAAGTTCCATTACATTCAACTCATACGTCATGGAAGCTGGCTTCTGGTATGAGGACATCATAGATCAGTAAATGATTTCTCATCTCATCATTAGTATTAAGTGTTTTCATCTCAATACTTTCATTAGAGTGTTCATAGAGACTTGTCTCTTCATTAACTTTACACTCTCATAGGTGAGTATGTTTTGGTAATATTTACATAGGCTCATTTGAGATTGCTCTCATCTTTTACATTAGCCTCATATCATGTTGTCACCACATTCATTAACATTAGCACATTTGCTCTTCATAATTACTCACCCCATTTTACGTGAATGTTCATTTTATCATATGCCAATGCACTTGGTCATTTAGTGTGTTTCACACTCTTACTTAAACCTTCTAGGGTTTCATCATTTCATTGTTATTTCCATCCGTTCTTTGTTAATTTCATCAATTCATTGTTCATTTCATCATACGCCAATGCACTTTGCCATTTAGTGTGTTTCACACTCTTACTTAACCATTTTAGGGTTACATCATTTCATCACATACATTTTAGGTTCACTTACTTTTAAACGTATGATAGACTTATGAGTCTATACATACAAGCCATGGGGCTTCATTCATAGTTTGTCTAAGTGATTCATATTTACTAAATATGATGTTGTACAAGACTTATGCATCTTGTAGATATGCCAAGATATTGATTTCGATCTTTAGGGGCAGCATTCATTAAGAATTTACTTACGTATGCCTTATGTGTCATTACGGAATTGGGCAAGGGAACACGATTTTGAATTCCTTGGAGAAAACTTAATCTTACTTTAAACTTGATAATCAAATTTTTCAGATTTAGGGACCCTAGTTCGATCCCCATCAACCCCATAATATTTTCTCTCTTTTTCTCATCTCCTTTTTCGTTTAAGTCAAGGAGGTTGTGGGTTCAATCCCCCACATGCTCATAATTTTTATTTTAATTTATCTCTTAACTTTCTCACCTATCCAAGTGGTTGTGGGTTCAATCCCCACTCTCCACATTTATTTTCTCCTAACTCTCTCATCCATTCAAGAGGTTGTGAGTTCAATCCCCACTCACCACATCTATTTTTCCTTGCATTTGTCTCACAAATTTCTATGAAATTTTCATTCACTGATGTCATGGGTTCAATCCCCAATGACCTCACATTTAAAAAAAATTTAAACGAAGCTCATTTTTAAAAAAGTTGGTCGAGACTACAATTTCTAGCAGACTGGAAATTTAGTGTCTTCCAATCCATTTTTGTCTAATTCTTTTGTTGATTTTTTTTTGTAGCTTTTATGTAGTGATAAATTAGGTTTAATCCTTAGTGATCTCACTTATTTTACATTAATTTTTCATTGCATTTTGTACTATTTTGTTTGGCCGAACCCAACCTACTAAATGCTGGAAATTTGTTCACTATTTTCAACTTCTTTTTATCATCATTCATACGTTAATTCATAAAGAATTTCGTGGATCACGTGGCGCATCTTTAAGTGAAATCATTTTATTATTATATTCATCCAATCCAGAAACATTACACCACTTTTACACCTCATGATCTACACAAACATTTGCACATAAAATTCAACCATAAAAACATATCATTTTTCACATACTTTCGGTTGACATATCTTAACATGCTTACAATTCCAAACACATAATCAAGAACACATTATAACTAAAATCAAACTTCATACTTAAAATACGAGCAAACATACCAACAACGTGATCTCTAACCTATTTCACATTGAAATCAAATGGATACTAGGGAAAAGGTGTTCGACAAGAACGGGAACAATCCTACTTTTTGAGCAGATTCATCTGAGCCTTAAGGGTCTCTTGGGAAAGGGACAAAGATTAAGAAAAACCATACCTTTTATGACCTTCAAACCTCGACTTTCTGCCCAAAATCTTCTCCAAAAATCACGTCCAAATCCCCTCAAAGTCAACACCAACTTGACGGACAAACTTCTCTTTTCCTACGTGATTGATTTCGTTTGTTTTCTTATATTGTCGTTGTGAGTTATTCAAGTATGAAGAACTTTGGTTTACCTACTATTTTTTGAAGTTATTTGGCAGAGAGAATTGTGAGTGAGAGTGATAGAGACGTGAGAGAGAGATGAGCCTGTGAGAGAAGGGTTTTCTTAGGATTAAGATTCTAGTTTATGATTTGGTCAAATAAGGTTTTTATTTAATATATAAAAATCTTATTTACTTTTATTTTAAATCAGCTAATAAATAATAGATACAAATTAATTACATCAATTTACCAACTTAATTAAAAACAATTTAATTCATTGCTTCCACCTAGGTTCGAACCAGGGTGGAGCAAGACTTCACTTTAAGAGCCCAATTTCGGTCCTCTCTCCCCAAAATGCCTTCCACCTTATTAATTAAATAATTAATTATATATTTAGAATAATTACGATACTACACTTAGCCTGGAAAAAGACCATTTTACCCCTAGACCCTCCAAACCTAAGATTTTCCCTTTTTAAGTCCGGTAAAGACTCCTTCAACTAAGTCTTCGTATTCGAGAGACCTACATGGTTGGACCCAAACTTTCCCAGCTCAACTAAATCCACAAGTTAGGTGTCTTGGATGTATCAAGGTTTCCGAGGTCTGGTTCATCCGCATCAATCCGTGTGAACCCGGTCTAATTGTTGGCATTCTAGACACATTAAGTATTGCTTCGCATATTCCATTTTTAGGGTTGTTACATAGACTATGACGTAGGGGAACTAAAAAATATGAACACTAATTCATTTGTCATGTTAAACATTTGTCAATTTCCAGCATATGAAGCAACACTATCTGTGGATAATGTTGAAGGCAGATTAATTTTTATACACGGACATGGTGGTACAAGCAAGACATTCCTATGCAATACAATTATTTCAAAGATCAGGTCACAATAAAAAATAGTTCTCCTAGTCACTACTTCAGGTATAACTGCTTTATTGTTACCAAATGGCAGGACAACTCATTCACGCTTTCATATTCCTCTGGATGTCACCCATGAGTCAACTTGTGACATAAAACAGGGCAGCCAATTAGCATAACTCCTAAAGCCTCTTTGATTATTTGGGATAAAGCACCAATGGAAAATAAATATTGCTTTGAAGCCTTGTAGAAGTCCTTGAGGGATATTCTCTAAGATAGGTATGAAAATAACTTGTATATGCCGTTTGGGGGACTAACGATTGTATGTGGCGGGGATTTCAGACAAATACTGCAAGTTATTCAAAAAGGAACAAGAGATGACATTGTTGATGCATCCCTAAACGCTTCGCATGTGTGGCCTTACTTTTCAATTTATGAACTAAAGGAAAATATACGACTTAAAACTGGGAAAGTGATTGGTTCTAAAGCTGCAAATGTTGCAATTTTTGACAAATGGTTATTAGAGGTTGGAGATTGATATGTTTATGTAGATAATAATAAGGAACATGTTAAGTTAACACATGATGTATGCATTCCACCATCACACAATCATGTTGAATCAATTGTAGATGCATTATATCCATCGCTATTACAGAAATACAACAACCTAACGTACTTGAAAGAAAGAGACATACAAACACCAATGAATGAAATGGTCCATGTGTCGAATGATAAAATTATGAAAATGGTACCAGGTGAAGGAAGAACCTATTACAGCTTGGAAAATGTGTGCAAAACAAGTGTGAACACTAATGAGGATGATATATTGTACCCAACTGAATTCCTTAACAACTTACAGTTCCCATGCATCCCTAACCATGACATTCACTTAAAAGTAGTATGTCCAGTTATACTTCTTAGAAATCTAAAACAAATGGAGGGCCTATGCAACGGAAAAAGATTAATTTATAATGCATTTGGGAAAATAGTCTGTTAGAGCAAATATCATCTCTAGTATGAACATCGGTAATAGAGTCACGATACCAAGAATTATCATGGATCCAAATGAATCAAAATGGCCATTCAAGATGAACATATGTCAACTACCCTTAGCAACCTATTATGCTAGGACGATCAATCTGAGCCAAGGGCAAACACTACAGACAGTTAGATTGTATCTTCCAGAACATGTATTCATAATATGGACCATTATATGTCGCGGTATCGTGGGTAACAACAATAGAAGGATTGACATTCTACAATGCGGATGAGGACACCGAAAACCATACATACATTAAAATATTGTTTGCAAAGAAGTTTCCAGAATGTATGTCCAAGACATGTAGAAACACACGAGGTATAATGAACATCTACTGTAAAATTTAGATTTGTAATATTGTCCTTACATATAAGAATAAGATAAATAACTTTATAGAATGACATGGATTCAGATAACAAGCAATACACAATGGAGATGGAATGGAATGACCCACCAACATTACCACATATCAAGTTGTATACCACATAATTAACACACAAAATGACACATTAGTTGAAAAAGCATACATTGGATGTCACCAATCAATTAACAAATGCCAATAGCAAACTTATGCAAGGACAATATGGAAAACACATAAGCATGAAACCCATTTAATTTTGGGAAAAATGCATTGGCGGGGTCATACAGGGGGTTAAACAATATGAAAGTTTCCATACACATTTGCCAGGGAATACATTTAAAAAATTATTGGGTATGTTTTATAACATGGTAAGAAGATTTTTTTAAATATAAGGATACACAAATCAATGTGATTACATATTATACATAGCTATTGGAGCGTAGGTACTATGTTACGATAGATTACATTGTTGTATATGCACTGCATTGCAGGGTATTACATGTATAAAACTACATTACTCCAGAAGGGCAAATTATACGCCATGTATTGACCGTCCAGGTTAATTAAAAGGCCATGAAAAAGTGCAACAGACCTATAATACTATCAACTACAACTATATTAAACTTTGGATGCACAAAGACCGGGAGACATAAAAAAGAAAATGATACAAAATGTTCAAATAACAAACCCGCGCGAAGAGTGGGCCCTTTTCCAAATTGTATAGTAATAGTAGAAGAAGAAGAATAAGAAGTTGAAGAAGAAGAAGAAGAAGAAAAAGAAGAAGAGGAAGAAGAAGGAGACGGAGAAGGAGAAGGAAAAAGAGAAGGAGAAGAAGAAGGAGAAGAAAAAGAAGAAGAAGAAGAAAATTAGAATATTTGATCAATCATTGTAAAAATACATACCAATTTGTAACATTAATCATGGTGCCAGTGATCCACTCAACATGAGCAAAGTACATAACTATTTAATTGTGTAGTACTCGTAGAAGAAGAATATGATGATGATGAAGAAGAAGATGTTGATAAGAAGAAAATGATGATGATGAAGAAGTTCATAATGTCTGTTGTTGTAAAATGAGTGGAAATTCCTCTATTTATAGGCAACAAAAGATAGTACGAATAAATATTTATTGTACTTTATCTGATATGTCACAACTATTTGAAAAACTTGCAACCCATCGAAAATGTCGCAACCTTTCATAAAAGTCACAATATTTCATAAAAGGAACAAGTTTTCATTAAAGTCGCAACTTCTCATGAAAGGGAGGGGTACTTTAGGAAATAAATAATTTAAAGAGGAAATAATGGTTCATGATGGAGACACATAGGCAGGCCTAGGATTTTCTTTTATATAAATATATGATAATTAAATAATTAAATTAACTTACAACTATTGCTCAGCCTTCCCCCCCCAAACTTTCTAATCATTTTTGAGGAAGGTAGTCGAGTATGTAAAATGCTAATAGAATGAAAAAAATATAAAATCTATTTTTTTACATAAACATTCAAAACTCATTTTTTAAACTAGTAAAACAAAATAAAAAAGCATAGAAATAGTGTTAAAACAACCAGGAAAAGAGTGAATCTAGATCTATAATATAAACAAAATCTAAAATGGGATCCATGATAAAATTATAGATGGAATAATAAACATACTTTCTACTGAATTACTGAAAATATGAAAACCATGCAAAATTTAGTTGTAAAAAACATACAAGTTATGAGTTTTGTATAGGTTTTAAGATAAGTTACATTTATTGATTGGAGTAAAACCAATCAGCCATCTCTCCAACAAACTTCGTGCCATAATGTACCAATAACACAATGATTTATTCAATAAAGCCACAAAAAGGAGTTGTCATTGAATTAATTATTTCTTTAATGATTTGAGAGTTACTCTGTTTTGACAAAACAATCAGGAGATACAAAAACCTAATTTTTTTTTATATAAAAGGTTTAATTTAATGGAGAAATGACTACCTCTTTTGGTAGGTGCATTCATCATGCAAATAATTTTAAATATCTACCAGATAGCACATCAAACATAAAAAAATTAATAACTTAAACAACTAAATATAACTTTTCATGCCCCGAGCCTACACCGTGGGCGAGACTGACACTCGAGACCATTGTTGGCCCTCAAGCAAACCCTTGACCTGACTACTTAAATAAGCAGAAGACATACCTCAACTTTGACACAAATAAAACATAATAAAAGGGGAAAATACGTAATGTCATAACATTGGCAAAAATGGCACTTGACTCTTAATTACTGAAAACAACTCCAAATCGAAATACTATAGTCTATGAAGCCTCTAAGCTGTCTAGAGAGAGATGATGGGACAGACCCCACAACATCCAAAAATCTAAGCTAATATAGAAATGGAAAAGGATGTTCCTTAGAATGGAAGGAGGTTCACCACAAACTCTGAAGCTCATTCTGGAATCAACGAAGCACTACGTGCTGATCCTGGATACCTGTGTCTGCATCATGAAACGATGCAGGCCAATTGGCATCATAAAATTGAATGTAGGAGTATGCTAGATGGAGAGCTAAACAACGGCTGAAGCTTGAAGTGATTACATTAACTTACCTTAGCTTTTCTCAACTAAAGAGTAAAATTAACTAAAATGATATACATATAAAACAGTTTAAAGTAAATCACATGCAATATATATATATATATATATATATATATATATATATATATATATATATATATATATATATATATATATATATATATATATATATATATATATATATATATATATAAGTTAGTTCATTAAAGGAAATGCAATAGCAAACTCAACTTTACTTATATAAGAAAGTAATATTGCCTCTGTGGGAGTTTCTTTGTCCAATAACCATCACTATGAGCCTAAGTGATGATACAATAACTTATCTCACGTTGCAAGAGGACCATCCTACACCTTTCAAGAGGTATAGGACCTTACTCAACTTAGTGGATCCAGTAGCTCTCCTTACGTGGTCATTTAAAAGTATGACACGTCAATTCCCATGTCGGCTACATGATTTATATGGAGATTTAAGTTAATATGAACTCTCGTCCCCACATCGGTGCTCAATACTACTCCCAAAAATTTACTTTAGATAATAATTATAATAAAACTTCCTTCCTTTGGGTTGAGATAATTAACATAACTCATTGTCTTTAAAAAGCTCCTTTTGGAAACAATATTCCCTTTTAGTTCAATGTTATTTTGGAACTTCAAGTTCCCCTCTTTACTCAAATATGAAAATTTTTTAAACTTCTAGGGAATGTTCCCTTACATCTTTTTGAGAAATGAACTCAACTCTTGGTGTTTAATTAACTTGAAACTTTAACTCTTAGGGAATACTTAGTTTCCCTATAGCTTTTGAGAAATGAACTCAACTCTTGCTCTTTACTTAACTTGAAACTTTAACTCTTAGGGAGTATTTATTTCCCTAATATCTTTTGAGAAATGAACTCAACTCTTTATTTGACTTGAACTTTTAGTCTTTAAAAAAAAAGTGAAAACATTTGTGAAAGACTTTAGAAAACTTTAACTTGCCTTGCTTCTTAGCTTCTAGACTTGGATCTTAACTTCTTTAAGTTTGACTTTAATTTGCTTGAATTGAATTATGGATTCAAGTATCATTATCTCATGTTGATGGATGATTTCATGATGTTTAGATGTACCTTAGAGTGTCAGAAACAACTAGGAATGAGGGGCACATCACTTCGGAACTAGTACAAAAATATAGGAAAAGAACGGAGTCTCCAAGGGGTACTGGAGCTCTAAGAGGTGCGGAGCGCCATAGCCTAAAGGACATACCATGTCCTAAGGGGCTTTGGAGGTGCGGCACCTCAGCATCCCCTTCAACAGGGTTTCTGACTTTCTTTTTCATTTTTCATCTCTAAACCTTCTTAAACTCCCATGGATCCCACTCCCAAACACTTATAGTCCATAATTAACATATTGCCTAATGATTTATACCCGAAAACAGTCTTAAAACATTGATAACATCTAACAACAAGCAACAACAATCCAATCAACAAGAACGTTAAACTTTCTTTCAATATTCCAACCTCTAATATGAGTAAATTCATGAATTCAATGATTTGAATTAAATTGGTGTGTGAGTGATTTAACCCAACAAAAAAGAGCCCACATACCTTGTTAGGGATCACCCTGACGAAAATCCACGAAGCTATACTTTGTGTTCTCGCGTCTTATTCTTCCGTCTCCTCGTTTCTTTTTGCTTTCAAAACCCTAGTTTGTTTTCTAAGTGCGTATACTGAATGGGTCAGTTTATACCCCAACATGTTAATATAAAACAAAATAATTAATTGAATTAAGGAAAAGACAAAAACACCCGTACTAAATCTGATTTTGGAACTTTCCCTGCTCAAGAACCCATCTTTCGAAGTTCATATATCCCTCATACGACCTCAAAAATTAGAAAACTTGACGTAGTTTGAAATATCGTCCTACGAGCTTTATATCCATATAAAGAAATCACCCCAAATTTTCCTGATCTTGAAGTTATGGTCATTTGAAAATTGCCAAAATCCACTTTTGAAATCTGGAAATTTTCCAAATTTTCCCATTTTTTTCCAAATTTGTTTCTCCTTGCTTTTCTTAGCTTAATTTTAGTTTGTCTAGAATACGAGATGTTACATAACTAGTCACTAAATAAGTCTTTTCCTTGGTAAATACTACATCTAAAAGTAGAGGGAAAACCAAAAGAAGTAAGACAAAAAACAGAGTCAATCAATAGAGTCGAGGAAAATCAACCCAGACAATCATTGTTTTTCTTATAATCTATGTAATTTTTTTTATTATTGACATAGATAAAGAAAGAGACGAGTATTAGTTATTTATTTTGTATAAAAATGCACAAAAACTATAAAAAAAATTAATTTATTTTGAAAGAGAAAACTCATGCAATTCCTCTGTTATCATTTTAATTTTTTGCAAAGGCATTGGGACTCAATCAGTATTTGAAGTGGAAATTACCGTTAAATAATACAAATAAAAAAAGTTATCGAAGAGTATTTATTAATCAAACATGAAGGGTAATTTTCCGGCTAATATTATCTTTCTTATTTTTTCATATTTCTTTCCTTCTTTTGTGTAAATTATTATATTCAATACATAAACTTTTGAGATGGTTTGGACATGTGAAGATGAGGTATGATGAGTGGTAGATTCTCACTCATTTGATATCTATTTAGCCCAATAATTAGTACCCTGATGTCTTAGTTGTCCTATTCTGATAAAATGTTGATAGTATAGAGCTACAAGGAAAAATGGACAAAAGGATTGATGTTTTAAAGAATAACAAAAAAATGTAAAGAAGTGCAAACTATACATTGTTGATCGCTTACCATGAAGGAGAGATCACAAACTAAACCTCCCCCAAAATGATAGTGCTACCACTTATGTCTATCGAATTTGGTCGGTGGACTTCAATCGTCAAGCCACGAGGCTTCTGTTTCGCTCAAATTGCACACGCAAGTGTACGTGGTCGTTCAAGTATTAAAGTGACTCTTATAAACAGTCGGGTATCATACTCACATGGACTGACGATTAGAATCATTTAATTTTTCTATGACTTTGAGCTAACGACTAATGTTTTAAGATTACAATGTTGATTGATTTTATAATCTTAAAGTTAAATAAGAACTAAAAAACACAATTCAATTTCTAAGGTTTCAAAAATTGAATGGATAAAGTCAAGGGAGGACGTAAATATAATATCATGTAAATTATATATCTAAATGGAGATTTTTCAGTAATTTAATTTATGATCAGAGGGTTAAATATATAATTATGGTTTTCCAATCCTAATTACCCACGATAAATGATAACCTAACTACATCATTGAAAGGGGGGATAGATTGGACCAAGTATAGAACATTACAATTTCTTCATGTATATAGAAAAAGCAAGGTTTATAGGTATATCCCTATCCTATGTACAAATTAACTCTAATTATTAAGAGAAAATCATGTTCCTTATATTCCACGTTCTATCGTCTTATTCCTCTCCTGAGTTCAATTCAGACAATACGTTTATTTCAATGTTGAGCAGGCATGAAATACGAAAAAAACATAAAAAAGATTCATATGATAGTCCATGTCAACCTATAGAAACTTAACAAATTACAATCATCATATCTCCATGACCCTAGAACTAGGGATATTTGTTACTCGTGATAATATTTTCCATCAAGAAAAGTTCAAATAACACAAATAGATCGAAAGAAAAAGAGTTTAGTGAAGAACCCTAAAATTGATGAAGTAGCTGTCCAAATAGTTGTTCTTCAAAACAAAAATAAAACTAATTTTTAATAAAGTAAAACATTTATATATTCATATAAAAGTTGAAATGGACCAAAACTAGCAAAAAGTAGCGCGACGCGGAGAGGTTTATCAGTTTCATTTTGATGATCTTTTAACCTCTTTGCGACGCGGCCTCGACACGGACTGTTCTGCCTCAAAGTGCTTTTTGAAAACAAAAATGTAAAATCCGTCTTTGCGACGAGGAGAGTACAAGAAAAATTCTGTCCCACATTGCTAATTCGCATCATGACTAGAATTACTCTGCACGAATGGGAGACGATACAAATCCGACTTGCACGTTGTTTCTTCACGCTTTTTCTCTTGATTCTTTTTAACCTGGATCGTTCAGTGATTTCCAATGCTCACTTCCATGCTTGTTTCTTCCTCTAAGCTTAGCTACACTACTTATCACACTAGTTACTACATATACATTCAAATGACTCGACGCGAGTATTAATCAACATAAAATGATTCCAAAGTCGGCTTAAATGTGTAGTATTATTTTGTTTCCTAGGCATATAAATATACCTAAGATAACTACCCGACACTTAGAGCTTTCTTCGTCCTCCAACAGCTTACTAACGTATCCTAGACCTGGACTCCCTGTTATGATATTTGTGCATCTCATTTCCTTTTAAGGATCTTTAATGCGTTAAAACAAGCATGTTCTTTCTTACAAAGGTCTTTCCCTCATTCAGACATCATACACCCCAAGTATTTACTCAACAACATTTTCCCCAAAACACTTTCAACTTCATGCGTACCATTACATATCACCTATTTTTCGTTCAACATGTGCCCCTCTCTCAAAATAATAGTCCACAAACTCAACTTAGCATATTGAATATATTTTAAGGACTTTAGAAATACAACATGCTCTCACTCAACAAAGATACCAAACATGCATGCAGTAAGAACCATAAGCTTGCCCATTATGTAAACCTCCATTAATTAAGAATGTTTTCCCCATAATCAAACAGGACTTACTGGTTGTTATGTAAGCTTTAGGTATGCGAGGATACAATTAGATAAATTAGGTACTTATGCTCCCAAATGGACCTGTTTTGATTTTCTTATTACATTGACGGGTTTTTCCTTTCTTATATATATTGACACTTAAAGATAATCACCCTTAACATACCGATTTTTCTCGAGTTAAGTTTTTACATTTTCCTTGTAAGGATCAGGACCATTATTAAGGTAATCTCCTAGTTACCCACCTTCAACTTAGGCTTTTAACTGCCACGAACCAACCCATGAGGCCGTGCGGGCTCCAACTCTAACTCCTAAGTAGGAGAATCCTCATATCCCAAAGGCTTAAACATGCAGAAAATTAACGAAACACAAATATAATAGAGATAAAAATCATAACAAACACTTTTTTCACGAACTAGTTAATACTTTTAATGTAATTAACAACCTTAAGGATCTAGTCTAACAAACAGTAGAGCTACTAAGAATAAAGATTGGGCAAACTAACAAAAGACATAGCTCCCACCGGCGTCATGAAATATACAAAATGTTAGAGAATTTCTTCGTCTTCACCTATTGAAACATCACCAAACCTACATATTTACTATTTGGAAAAAGAGTAGTATCTGTACAATCACATGTACAGGTAGGCATCATCAGTCAATCCGTGTCTACCTCATAATATAATAAATAAATTATAAGACTGTGAATTAAAGCACTCGCTCCTCCATCCATTCCTTCGCTTAGACCACTATCTACTTATATTTTTACTCTAAAAGCTAACCACTTTGCCAACAACTAACATATTTCCGAGTTTATTAGATGGTAGCCTTAATAAAGATAACCCCATCAAGTATTTTTGAATATTACACCTTCAAATGATCGTGTAATACCCTTAATTCTTATCACCTTTCCTAACCAAGACCATACAATTTCGTTACATAAACTCTAGCTTTGGTCCACTCTCTTTTTTTAATTACCCTATAAAAACCTCTCGCTATTCATCACCCCCCACCTTAAACACCTTGACCTTTTCCCATTAACGGACAAGTAAACATTATAAAACAGATCCACGTCGCCACATATATTCATATGCATACACAAAAATCTACTAACACCCAACTATTAAGGCTTTAACTACATACAATATTGAACCTAACATGTTTCACAACACATATTTACCACAAGTAGTTTGTTCCCTCATAGAACCCATACTCAACCAGTTTGCTTTCAGAAACTGATATCCAATCCCAAAGTTATGTCGGAACGTGGCAACTAATCCAAGTTAGATTTCCAGATTGTGGAAATTTGATCCAATATTATGAAAGAATATGTCAACCTGATCCAAAAGTCATAAAGTGGCAACCTATCCCGGCTGTCTTGCCAGAATGTGGAGATCGGATCCCCATTCAAAAACCACAATCACAATCACAAGTATATCTTCAAGATCTTATATTTAAAACATGATTTCATGGTTACATCATTCATCTATCTCAATTACAAAAAGTATCACCAATATTGAAACATTGATATACGTACAAGTATCACAATAAGAAAGTCTGGCTCTTCTTCTAGGAGAAAAAGGAGGAGGACCGATAGATCTAGCAGCAGTAGGGCAGTTGCTCCTTTAGACTCTGATGACCCACCCTCTAGTGCACAAGTTGAGATTGATCTAGAGATGGTTTGGAAGAATATAGGGATTGCATTGCTGACTTCACTCCAGTTTCTCGTAGAACATCCCTCAAGGTGGAGTTGCTCTGCCTCCATCTGCCCCAAGAGAAAAGAAAGGACATGGAGAGGGATCGCCTTATGGCCCGAATATAGAAAAATATTAATTCCATTTTCATTTGCTTGCTCGATCAATATGGTACCCCAGCTAAGCCCGATGGACTTCTCGTAGTTTTTGATGCTGAACGAGGATAAAGATGTCTTGGAATGCCTCGATGGCATGGAGTCCGCTGTTGACACTACCTTGTGTGTGAGTTCCTAATTTGTTGCAGCTTCGCTTTCTTTTTCTTCTTCCTTTTGGTTTTTTAGAAGGAACTTGTTTTTGTTTTTACCCTTTCGATAGTTTCTATGTTTTTGTAGCACATGGATTCTTGTTTTTGATTGTCTTAGGAAACTCTTTTTAAATCTTATGTTAAATTTCGCTTCTACTGTTGCTGAACACTAGTTCGAGAGTTGCAATGGTTGGTCAAATCCCTTACGAGTTGGTATTTGTAAGATAGGGTGTTCACGGAAAAACTGGGGAGGATTCTTCCTCCCTTTGTGTTTCTCTAGCGGGATAAATCCCATTGTAGCTTCATCGCGCCAGCGGAAATAGTCCCGCTACAGCGGCTGGATAGGATTAGAGCTTAGCTCAAAATTTTTATGTGTTCTTTTCTACCTTGCACGATACTCCCAGGGTCCCCATTTTACGATTGCATTGAACTACTCAATTTTTCAATCTTTGGTACATGATATTCAACCCATAATTTTATTAAGCAGTCAACATTACAGCTCAAAAACACACCCCGGATACATCTAGACATTCACATACGTAATGATTAGAGCTTATCTCACTTTTTAGGGAATTACAATTTCATACTTTAATGATTCATCCAACAATTTACACAACAAAACAATCTAGACACATAACACTCACAACGATAACCCAACACGAGGACACATATTGACAACTATAATCACACACCATACTGACCTTACTTTATAGGTTAGTTCGTCCCATAGATGACCATTACTAGTCTTCCTCCTACGACCCTCAAGGTGAGATACCAATTGGAACCTTCCAATTTCTAACTAACTTTGATTGTATCCCTTTATTCATAATCACAACATTCGAGTTACCTGATTGAGATACCAATAGGAATCAGGACTCAACTCATACCACAAGCGATACATTCCACAAAAAGAGAGAAGGGGTGGAACAATTCCTAGAAAGCTTCCAAGACTCTTGAAGATTAGATGTGGACGTTAGCACACTAATTCGCAGGATCCTAGTCTACACTTTCTCTTGTATGGGGAGACAGGTAACCTAGGCTCTGATACCAATTTTTCACGACCCAACCCACCAGGACGTGCAGACACCTACTCTAAAACCTATGTATAAGTACACTTATACACCAAAGGTTTATACATGAGGAAAGTGAACGAATAAAATATATAATATAGATAAAAATCTTTATAAAAAACTCTTTTTCACAAAACTGTTATGACGTGTAAGGTAACTAACAACCCCAAGAATCTTGTCTAACCGACACAAGAGCTATTAAGAATAAAAACTGGATAAAATAACAAAAGATACAACTCCCACTGGTGGAAGGAAAGATAAAGTTGCTGGAGAATTTCTTCGTCTTCACCTATTAAAAAATCACCAGCCTTGTATCTAGACATTGTCAAAAGACATATAAAGAGTTGCAAAGTAGTACAACCACACGTACTGGTAGGCATCATCGGTAAATCAAACGACCACTTTATGATATAAGAAATAAGTAATAAGATCATACATATGAATAAAATAAGAACTATATATTTATTCCAAATAATTTTAATGTATATTATTTTGTAAGTATTAATCTCACTATTCATTTCACTATATATATAGAAACTAATTGTAGAAAAAAACAATTTTATAAGGTAAACTTGCCTCCTTCACCGTGTCATTGTGTAGCTTCCACGAAGCTCCACGATCCATTCTATGTAGTTCTTTTTCTTCAAAGTCTTTGAAATAGCAATACTTGATCTTTCTCCTTTTGTCAAATACTTCTTTGCCTTTTGTCCATTTCTTTCTCCTCAATTTGTATATTTCCTTTCTAGAATTATGAAGATTATTACCTTTTTCCTCATTATTGAATGTCATAATGTTCTTTAGAATTCTTTATTTACCACAAAAATTTCATTTCCAATATTGTTAACATTTTTCACATGATCTCCATTTAATCTAGTTCTTCTCTCACTCTGTCTTTGTATTTTCTTTCGTAATAAAAATTTCCACAAGTATTTAGGAATATTTTCATCAAACCGACCTTTTCATATGCATGTATGTTCCATTGTAAAAATCCTTATTTTCAAAGCCATCATTGCTTTCATCACATACAATTGCAAAAATATTTGAGAAGTTCGCAATTAAAATTTAATTATATTATACATCATGGGAATAGTTAATTCTGTTCATATTGAACGAATTTCATATATTGTAACTAATATTGTGACAAAAAAACTCTATATCATAGCACTATACAAAAAGGTACGGTTAGGATTCTATAACTTTTATTTTTTAACAACAAAAATCTTCACTTATTGCCTTTAACTACAGTCTATAAAAAATTATTAAGCTATACGTGGACAATTTAATAAATAATTTCATAGTAAATTATTTATACTGTATTTATTAAAATAACTAACTTTAACCACTATAACAATAAAATCACAAAAGATATCCATTTCATACTAATCTAAAAGAATATGTGATTACTTATTTTCGTGTATGTTAACTGAACTTATAAAATTTGATTGTAATGTAACAAAATAAATACTTAATTTGTTTATTTAAAATATGATTTAGCGAAGAATCATTCTTGTAGTTTAAAAATAAAAATTCATTGCTAATCTTAGTTAATGATGTTTGTGGGA
This sequence comes from Solanum chilense, assembly GCA_032847665.1. Lineage (NCBI taxonomy): Eukaryota > Viridiplantae > Streptophyta > Magnoliopsida > Solanales > Solanaceae > Solanum > Solanum chilense. The sequence goes on from CM064963.1 coordinate 38,046,387, forward strand.
GATTTTTGAACTGACGACCACCAGTATGGGCCTAAGTGGTTATATAATTTCTTGCCCACGTGACCAGAACTGAACTATACTTTGTCGTCACATAGAACTATTTAACTTAGTTTATCCACTAGATTTACTTATGTGACCATCTAAAAAGTATGGCCAATGAATACCCACGATAGCTACATGGTTTATGGAGACTTGAGTTATTATGAACTCGCATCTTTATATCGGTGCTCAATACTACTCGGAAATATATACTTAGCTCAGGTGTTTTTAAGACAACTTCTTTATTTTGATTGAGATAATTGCTCAACACTTAGCTTTAAAAGCTCTCTCGAAATCAATGTTTCTTTTCTTGCTCAAAACTCTTTCGGAAATCTTAATTTCCTCTTATATTAACTGTGAAAACATTTATAACCTCTTAAAGAATACTTAGATCCCTTGTAACTTTTGAGAAATGAACGCAACCCTTTATTCTTTACTTAACATGAAACTTGAGTCTTAAAAACAAAGTTAAAACATTGTTAAGATTCTTGAAAACTTTTAAGAACTTTTCTTTGACTTGCTTCTTAACTTCTAGAGTTCACTCTTTGCTTCTTTGACTTTGATCTTAACTTTCCTTGAATTGGATAATCTATTCAAGGTTCATGATCTCATGTTTATGGTTGATTTCATTATGGTTAGGTGTACCTTAGAGTGTTGGAATAAATTTTGAAATATATGTACATCACTTAGGAACTAGTATGAAAAGGTGAGGGTAATAATCGAGAGTTTTGGCGTCCTTAGCGCTCTGAGAGGCGTGGGGTGACTGACCTTAAACCTCAAAGAGTTGGGTTGGGCGCTATTAGTGGTGCGAGGTGCCAACCCTCAAACCCCAAGCCCTTACGCCCAATTACATTCCCCAGGTGTTCTCAACTTTTCTGCTTCGCTTTTCATCTCTAATCCCTCTAACCTTCCATGGTTCATTCCCCAAAAACATAGTTTCATTAGTGACCTCAATACCCAATAGTGACCTAAAAATTTTTACAACATAACTATCAAGAATTCAATTAAAATTTCAACATAACTATCAAGAATTTTGACAACATAAATACCAAGAATTCAATTAAAATTTCAACAATGTTCTTCAAGAACTGAATTTCTTAACCTTCAAATTGCTTAGATTCGCTAAATTAAACAAGATTGGCATTTGGGTGAACTAAACCAACACTATGTGATCTCGCATACCTTTTAAGGAATCACCCCCAGAAGAAATCCACACGCAAAGGTTTAACGTTCTTGGCGATTCTTCATTTCTCTCATCTTTTGTCTTCTTTTGTCTCCACTACAACCCCTAGCATGAATTCTCTTTTTCCTAAAATGAACAAAGTCTTGTTTTTACCCAAATTAATTCCTCAAATGAATTGATTAATTCACGTAAGGAAAAGACAACTTTGAATTTCCCAAATTCGGGTTGGAATTTCCTCCAATAGCCCATCTTTTGAAAGGTATAACTCATTCACACGATATCAAAATCATGCAAATTCAGTGGCGCTGGAAATATTATTTTATGGCCTTTCCAAAAATTCAAGGAACTACTCCTAACTCACGGTGATGTAGGAATAATTGTAGTTTGAAGTTGACCAAAAACTCACATACAAAATATGTCCTTGATGATATGGGGAAAATTAGATAAAAATATTGAGTCACATCCATCCCAGAAAATTAGCAATCGAAATAATTCTAAGGACTCTTTAAAACGTTAATTTTATATGATTGAACATATTCTTAACTCTAATGACATGACAACATGTTCAATTGGAAGAAACTCCCAAGATATAACATTTGTTATTGCTTGTGTAAGGTCGTTTAACGTTCTGGCACATATTCCTGTTTCAGATTCACAATTGATCATAATTACTACACATATGACATTTCTCGTATTAAATTAATTATAAAGCTCCACTAGGGGTGAAAGATATGCAATTCATATAAAAACTAATTCGCAGAATATGAAAATTGAAATTAAATAATTGCAACAACTTGATAAAAAAATTTCATTGTCGGAGTCCTTATGTGTTCGAGTTGTCGCTTGTAGCCTTGACTAATCATGTTTATGATTTATTTTGACTTTCCTTGAAACTTCTTGCCACCTGAATATGTAGATAATTACAATCTATTCGAATAATGATTCAATAGTAGTAAGCAAAGTTCGATAGAAGCACAAACCTGATCAACAAAGTAAACTTGATCATTCTCACTTGCATGTCCATTGGGTAGGATCGAACTAGAATCTTCAATATTCTTACACAGATCATCCATATCATGGAAATTAAAATACTTATCAATATTTTCCCACTCATTTAAATCATTTTCTTCATTAGCACTCGAATTTATTGTTGCTATAGTATTGCTTGGTACATGCATGTTTTGTTCACCTATGCATTGCTGAAAATTATTATTGGCTGCTCCCAATCCATAGATTATCGCATTTCCACCATTCATATCAATCATCATTGCACTAGTTGAATTTGTTGATACATAATCTTGATTGAGATTCGAGACATAATAGTTTTGAATTTGAAGATTAAAGTTGTAATCCTGATGAACCCCACTATTAAACGCCATGTAAAAATTATTATTCGTTCTCCCAATACCTGAGCCTTGCAAAATAAATAACAGGGAATTTTGTTGTTGTATCCTACCACCATCACAATTTTGGGTCGACAAAAATGGGTTGAGGTAGTGTTGTTGAACTTGAAGTTGTGGGTGATAGAGTTGTTGCTCAGTTGAACTAGCATAAATATGTTTAAATTAACTGGTGAAAACTTTGGGTCTCCATGAGTTTGATTTGGTGTTTTTGTTTGAAGATCTGGTATTCTCCCAAATATTCTATGGCTATTTCTTTCAATTCTTTGTTGGGAACTGTTAGTGAAAAAACTTACAAGATAATAAAATTGCAAGATTACAATTAAAAATAAAATGAAGAAAGTAATCTCTTCAGGCTGAGGCGCCGATATCTCGCTCTCTTTAAGGAGATTCAAGCCCACTGCAACAAATGTTTTCACCGGTCCAGCAGTAGTCCTCTTTGACTTGTCCCCTCCAGGATATAACAGCCTTCACAAAGTATAAATCAACAACTCTGGACAAGAGTTGAGTCCAAAGCTCCACAAAAAAGAACACCTCCCTTCAACTAATAAGAACTCTCTTTTAGAATAACTCTTTCACTCTTTGTTTTCTCTTATGAATTGTGTGTATATAAAACCAAATGAAGACTACCACTATTTATACTACAAGAAGTCTTCCTAGCAATGAATAGGAAGATAATGGAGGTAGTAAATAGTGAAGATAATGGCCTTAGGAGTTACATAGGTTACAATGGGAGTTACATAGGTTACATAAGTTACAATGGGAGTTACATAGGTTACAGTGGGAGTTACATAGGTTACAAAGAGTAATGGAGGAATTAAGAATGAAAAACATTGATGGATAACCAATGCTAATGGATGATGTAGAAGTCATCCATTCCAATGTTCATTCTTATAACTCCAAAATAAAGCAATTTAATATGTTAAATATTAATATTAAAATGCTAATAACCTAACAATCCCCCACTCATTTTAATATTTAGATAAGAGAGTATATCAGTTGAAGGAAGACTACTATGCATAATGAAGGTGTGCTCTGCATTGAACCTCCACTTAGTGAAACAGTAACTTTTACTCTAGAGTCGTAGTGGTCTCAGACTTGAACTATGACTGCTTAAGGGAAATAAAATATCATTGATCACACATAATAATCAAGGTGTTGACATGAGCTTTAACAGCCAGCACGTTATGGCCATGTGCTATCCCGGTTTCATGAGTGCATTTGAGAATAAGTCTCATTCTCATAGGAAGCGACCTACTTCCACACATCACATAGGTGAAATCTATCGAGAGTGCTCCTGTAAGATTAACACTCCACCCTTACGGGCTACAGATATTCATTAAGAGTTTTATCAACTCAACCTTCACAAACTACAGGAAATAATGCACTCACATCATAGTGGGGGAAAAATTAGTGCATTTTTCACAACAAGTCATCATATGATTAGTTTTTCCCTTTGAACCTGGTTATAGGATCTCTAGTCCCCAGGTTGGGTTTCCTCATATGACTCAAGAATTTTTAGGCTTCAATCCCATCCCCCTCGATGTGCTCCAGACCTTTTCTCTTGTAAGGCCTTTGTAAGAGGATCTGCAAGATTATCACAAGATTTGACATAATCAACATTAATGGTACCATTTGTCAAATACGATCTTACATTACTGTGTTTCCTCCTTATAGGTCTGGATTTACCGTTGTAATAACGATTTTGAACTCTACCAATTGCAGCGGTGCTATCACAATGAATTAAAATAGGAGGAATTGGTTTTTTCAAAATAAGGAATTTGAAACAATAAATCTCTTAACCAATTCGGTTCCTCACTAGCTGAAGCTAAAGCAATTAGTTCAGCCTCCATGGTAGAGTTAGCAATTATAGTTTGCTTTTTTGATCTCCAACAAACAGCACCACCACCTAAAGTAAAGACATAGGTAGAACATGAACCACCTGACAAAGTGTTCCAATCCGCATCACAAAAGCCTTCAAGTACAGCAGGATATATTTTATAGAACAAACCACAATTTTTCATTCCAATTAAATATCTCATAACTCTTGTTATAGCATGCCAATGTTCATTACCTGGCTTGCTTGTAAACCTGCCAATTAGTCCTACTGCATATGCAATATCAGGCCTAGTGCAATCAGTCACATATCTCAAACTTCCGATTATACTAGCATATTCATTTTGATTTATTACATCATTTTCACTTTCAACAGGAAATAAGTGAACACTTGAATCAAAAGGAGTAGCAACATGCTTGCAATCATGAAAGTTATATTTTTTCAAAATTTTCTCAACATAATGTGACTGCTCAAGGAAAATCCCCTCACATGTTCTTGTTATTTTTATTCCAAGAATAAAATTTGCCTCACCAAGATCTTTCATATCAAAATGGCTTCTAAGAACATTTTTAGCTTCATCAATAACATTCATGTTAGAGCCAAAAATCAACAAATCATCAACATATAGGCAAATTATCACATGAGAATTATTCCAAGACTTATGATATATGCACTTATCACACTCATTTGTTTTAAAACCATTTTCAATCATGCAGGAATCAAAATTTTCATGCCATTGCTTTGGTGCCTGTTTCAAGCCATATAGGGATTTAGTAAGTTTACATACTTTGCTTTCTTGGCCTGCTTCAACAAAACACTCGGGTTGGTCCATATAAATTTCTTCATTTAGGTCTCCATTTAGAAAAGCAGTTTTTACATCCATTTGATGAATTTGCAAATCAAAAATTGCAGCCATAGCAACTAAAAGTCTAATGGATGTAATTCTTCTTACCGGAGAAAAAGTATCAAAAAATTCTAGGCCTTCTAGTTGTTTAAAACCTTTTGCAACTAGCCTAGCTTTGTATTTATCAATTGATCCATCCGGTTTCAATTTTTTCCGTAAGACCCATTTACAACCAATTGTTTTACAACCCGGTGGTAAATCAACTAACTTCCAAGTTTTATTAGAAATTAGAGATTCCATTTCATCATTTACAACCTCTTTCCAAAAAAATAGAATCATGTGAAGATAATGCTTCTTTCAAAGTTAGAGGGTCATTTTCAACATTAAACACATAAAAATCAGGACCAAAATATTTTTCTACTCTAGCTCTTTTACTTCTTCGTAACTCAAAACCAACAACTTCTTTATTTTTCAAAGTTGAAGTAGAAGAACTAGGTAGTGACAAAATATTTTGTTCAATCCTTTGACCCCCACTATTTTTAGTATCAAAAGGAAATTTATTTTCATGAAAAATAGCATAACCAGATTCTATTACAATATTATCTTCTTGATTAAAAAATCAATAGGCTGTACTATTTGAAGCATAACCAAGAAAAGCACAAGTAGTAACTTTCTTACTCAACTTTGTAATCTTGGGATCCATTAGCCTCACAAAGGCTAGACAACCCCAAACTCTTAGATATCCCAAACTTGGCTTGTAACCTTTCCACAATTCAAAAGGTGTCAATTTAAACTTTTTATGAGGCACACGATTCAACACATAACAAGCAGTTAAGATAGCTTCACCTCAAAAATTTAAAGGTGCATGTGACTCAATAAACATGGCATTAGTCAATTCAACCAAAGTTCTACTTTTCCTTTCTGCTACTCCATTAGACGAAGGAGAGTAAGGAGGAGGAGTAGTTTCATGAATTATTACCAATGATCTAACAAAAGAATTAAACTCATTTCATTCATATTCACGGCCTCTATCACTTCTAATTCTATTTATTTTTCTTCCAAACTGATTTTCAACATCATTGAGATAAGTTTTGAAATTTTCAAAAGCATCAGTTTTATTTTTCATCAAGTAAACATATGTAAACTTAGAAAAATCATCAATGAAAGTGATAAAGTATCTATTACCTCCACGAGTTAGAATTGCACCAAGTTCACAAATATCAGTATGAACTAATTCTAACAAATCAATTTTTCTTTCAACTTGAAAATGAGGCCTTTTAGTGATCTTGGCTTTACTACAAGCCTCACACTTTTCAAAATTCTTTTTAACCATTGGGATTAATCCTAAACTACTCATGATTCCAATATAACGATCATTAATATGACACAAACGAGCATGCCAAAAATTAGTAGAAGAAAGCATATAAACAGAAGTAGAAGTTTTATTCATTTCAACATTCAACTTAAACATCCCATAACATGCATACCCCTTCCCCACAAAAATACCTTTCTTCACTATCACATATTGGCCAGATTCAATAATCTGTTTAAAGCCTGATTTATTAAGAAGAAAACTAGACATCAAATTTTTTCTCATAGAAGGAGTATAAAGTACATCTTTCAATGTTAATATCCTTCCAGAAGTAAAACACAATTCAACATCTCCCTTTCCAAGCACTTGAGTAGTGTGAGCATCACCAAGCATGATGGTTTTGGGCTCCTCAAAATGAGTATATTTTTTAAACCAGTCTTTGTCATAACAGACATGACGGTTTGCACCAGAATCATCCCACCATCCATCAACATTCTCAACCATATTTATGTCGGTAATCACCGCCACAAAAAGTTCTTCGGTAACGTTTGCCTAAGGGTAAGGACCACGTTTTCGGAATCTGCAAAATCGAGCAATATGCCCACTCTTCCACAAACAAAGCATGGTCCCTTTTCTTGAACTTGTTGCTTGGTGATTTTCACCATTATTTTTCTTGGGAGGTCTACCATTATTTTTCTTGAATTTTTTTCTTCTTAGGCTTTAAATAAGTATTTTTGTGAGTTTCAGGATTAGCATTATTCGAAGTAATTAAATTTACCTTCGATGTGATGTTGTTCTCTTCTGTTTGTAAAAGTGCATCTTGGCCTCTTGCTTCTTCTTCCATGCGGATTTCCATTATCAAGGTTTCAAGAGAGGTTTCCTTTTGTTTGTGGCGCATAGTTTTTTGAAATTCCTTCCAAGAAGGTGGAAGTTTATCCACTATGCCACAAACAATAAGGTTATCTCCAATTTTAACCTCTTTGGACCTAAGCTCTCCAACAATCATGATGAAGTCTTGAGCTTGATCTACCACTGATTTGTTTTCCACCATTTGGAAATGAAAAAATCTACTAGCTGCATATTTTTTTGCTCCAGCCTCTTCGGTATCATACTTACTCTGCAATGCCTTCCAAATTTTCTTTGCACTAGAGTAAGTTCTATCATAATAATCATAAAAATTATAAGATAGACAATTAAGAAGATAATACCGACACTTATAGGAATCACTATCGTACTTTTCCACTTTCTCTAGATGAGAAATAGTTTCATCATCATTCATAGTGGTGATGTCTTCTTTATTTGGATTCTTCTAAGTTAAAACTTAAGAAACATTGAGAAGACTTAAGTAGAAAAGTAATTTACCCTTCCATCTCTTGAAATGGTTACCATTGAACCGAAATGGCTTGTTAAGATCTCCCATCTTGACATCCGCGGTTTTTTCAATTGTAGCCATCTTTGAATCTCCTTAAAATTTTTAGTGAAAAAACTTTCAAGATAATAAAATTGCAAGATTACAATTGAAAATAAAATGAAGAAAGTAATCTCTTCAGGCTGAGGCGCGGATATCTCGCTCTCTTTAAGGAGATTCAAGCCCACTGCAACAAATGTTTTCACCGGTCCAGCAGTAGTCCTCTTTGACTTGTCCCCTCCAGGATACAACAGCCTTCACAAAGTATAACTCAACAACTCTGGACAAGAGTTGAGTCCAAAGCTCCACAAAAAAGAACACCTCCCTTCAACTAATAAGAACTCTCTTTTAGACTAACTCTTTCACTCTGGTTTTCTCTTATGAATTGTGTGTATCTAAAACCAAATGAAGACTACCACTATTTATACTACAAGAAGTCTTCCTAGCAATGAATAGGAAAATAATGGAGGTAGTAAATAGTGAAGATAATGGCCTTAGGAGTTACATAGGTTACAGTGGGAGTTACATAGGTTACATAAGTTACAATGGGAGTTACATAGGTTACAATGGGAGTTACATAGGTTACATAGGTTACAAAGAGTAATGGAGGAATTAAGAATGGAATACATTGATGGATAACCAATGCTAATGGATGATGTAGAAGTCATCCATTCCAATGTTCATTCTTATAACTCCAAAATAAAGCAATTTAATATGTTAAATATTAATATTAAAATGCTAATAACCTAACAGGAACCACTTGAAGATGCTTGTCGATTATAATTTTGATCTTCTAAAGGTCTCCTTTTGTTTCTACGACATCTCTGAAAGGAAAAAATCAAACAAAAATTTGTCTACAAATATATCTATCGTCATAACTCATTTTAAGGTGTGTTTGAAATGCTTGAATAAGTCATTTTAATGGAAATTTTGTTTTGTTGGTTAACATTAAATGAAAAAAAAATCTTTTGAGTTAAAAACTCAGTTCTAAACATGCAATGAAAGTTATTGCTAATCCTCATTAATTAGTGAGTGGTTTGATAAATTTTTTTTATCCTAAACAAGATAATAATTTCAAAGATTTACCTGTAGAAATGATGCAAAATTAAATTTTATCCCAATAAATGCTTTTTGATATAACAACATAACAAGTAACATTTCATCCAGCAACGTCTATGGAGAATAGAGTGTAAGCAGACCCTTAACACTACCTCGGGAGGTAGCTAAATTATTTTTAATACAAAATTGATATTAAGATAATTTTAGAAAATGGATCTCACAAGTGTTGATGAAAGGTCATTCAAAGAAAAATATTTTCTAGTAACAAGAAAAATAAATCAATTTGATAAAAAAAATGTATTTTTGTGAAACAATTCCCTCCCACCCTTACAAAAAACAAACACACATATATATAATATATAATTTTTAATACTTTAATTTCTTCAACCTTAATAGTTGTCCATACAATTGACTTAATTCAAAATAGCATATGAATTTATAATATATATGATTGAATATAATCAAATTATAATAAAAATACGCTTTTGAAAAAAGCAAAAGTAAACAATAAGTTTTTTCAAAATTTATTTTGAAGGTTTTTGAATCTTTTTAAGGATGTACCTGAAGATAACTGGCAACTTGCATCCTTGTAAGACATGGCTCATTCATTATCTCGAGAATCTCTTTTGGTAAGCAACCTGCATTATACATTAGAATGTAACTTTAATTTATCACTAACGCAATATTCTTATATTAATATAAGGTACATAAAAATAAAATAATGACTATACATTTACGCCAAACAATTTTAAGGTATGTTATTTGTGAGTATGAATCTCACTTTTCATTTCATTAGATATGTAGAAATTAAATATATAGATAATTAATTAAAACAGTAAACTTACGTCCTTCACCAAGTCGTATTGTAGCTTCCTTGAATTTTTTGCGAAGATTTACAGTCCATTCTATGCAGTCCTTTTTCTTCAATGTCTTAGAAATAACAATACTTTGTCTTTCTCCTTTATCAATCACTTCTTTGTCTTTTCTGCATCCCTTACTCCTCATGTTGTATGTTTTTCTTTCAGTCTCACAAATATTATTATTTTTTTCCTCATTATTAAAAGGCATAATCTTCTCTCCAACTTGTTCTTTATTTACCACAATACTTTCAATACTAATATTATCCATATTTATTACGTGATCTTCTTTTGAAACAAGTTCTTCTCTCACTTTTTCTCTTTGTAGTTTCTTTCTTAATACAAATTGCCACAAGAAATTGGAAATACTTTCATCAAGTGAATTTTTCAGATACATGTACGCTCCGTTGTCAATAGCCTTCTTTGCAAAGAGTTCATTGTTTTCAACACATACAACTGCACAATAATTTTGAGAAGTTGCAATTAGAATTAAAGTATACGACACTTTATGTAAATAGTTAATTCAGTTTATATTGAACGGAATTTATGCATTGTAATAGCTATTAATATTGTGAGAAAACAACTCGATAACATATCACTACACAAAAAAATTGTACGGTTAGGATTGTATTACTTTTGTTTTTAAAAAACAAACATCTTCACTTATTGCATTTAACTACATTCTATAAAAAATTATTGAGGTATGCTTGGACAATTCAATGAATGATTTGATAGTTATTTTTTGTAGTGTATTTATTAAAATAACTATCTTTAACAACTATAACAATAAATCAAAAAAGATATTCGTGTTATATTAATCCAAAAGAATATGTGATTATTTAGTATCATGTATATTACTTGAACTTATTTAATTTAACTGTAACGTAACAAAATAACTATTGAATTAGTTTGTTTAAACTATAATTCATCGATGAATAGTTCTTATTATTAAAAATAAAAATTCATCGCAAATATTAATTTATCATGTCTTATATTAAATTAACTTAGGTGCACAATATTTAACAAAAAATAAATGAAGAACTTCATCGATAATTATTTATTTGTAGTGTAATAACAAAAAAGACTTACCTTATCGGTTATAATTGTAAGATTAAAGATAGAATAAATACTTACAGAGAGTGACAATATCTAAGGTATCAGCTTGTTTCAAGAGATTAAAACAAAGCGAATCTGGTGAATGAACATATATTATCATCACATCAACTTTTTCCTTTCCTTTTGAGAAAATTGATATTGCCACTGGAACGCTATCAACCGTTTTAACTGAAAGAACCATTTAATACTAATAAAATAATTGAGAAACAAAACAAAAAAATAAAGAAAAATCCATGATAATACACTTAAACTAAACTTTGATTTTTTCATTTAGCACTAAAAATGGTGCTTGTTTTTGTGTGGTAAAATAGTTCATAAATTTCATCACTCCAAGATAGTTTTTGATCATAGTAACAAAATTGTTGCATTTACCTAGTTTATTTTCTTTTAAAAGTCATAAAATAGTCTAATTTGTTTCCAAATTAAAGGGCAAAAGTATTCATTACCCCCCTGAACTTGATGTTTTTTACTCGGTGTACACTTAAACTTTATTTTATTTGAATTACCCCCCCCCTTGTTTATTCATCCAACGCGTGCACCTTTTCTATCCGCCTGGCATAGAAATTGAAATCACACTCTACTAGATGCGTGAGGGAGTGATTTTTTGCCACGTCATAAAGCTACAGTAGTAAAATATGTAAAATCTCTAATTTTTTTCATATTGACCGACTGCAGACGATATCATCATCGTCATCATCATAAATATCTAAGTCCAAGGGCCAGTTTTTCGGGTAGCAGAGTAGTTTCTCAGTGTTGAAACTGGATAGGAATTTCGATTCAGCTTATTCAAGGTGAGAGGAGATGGATTGTTGTGAAAGCTGAAAGAAACCATGTTGCTTTGCTGCGGAAAAGAGCTTAGAGTGAAGAATTGATTTTGCATCGGAAAGAGAGATGAGTGGAGATACGGTGGTTGGTGGTGGAGATTGACGCCGACCGGGAAAGGAGTTGGAATATGATACTTCTTTTTTGCAATTTTAATTCATTAAGGTGGCTATTATTTATCCAGGTGGAAGTCCACATCATCACTATTTTCACTAGCAAACACGCGTGTTTAGTCACACTAGGAGCAGCAGACAAAAAGGTGTATGTGAGAGTGGAACAAACAAGTTTGAGGCGGTAATTAAAACAGAATATAGTTTTAGTGTACACAAAATAAAAGCTTAAAGTTCAAGGGGGTGATGAATACTTTAGCCAAATTAAAGTAGAGGCATTAATCATATGATGCTTAGGGTTAAGCCAAAACAAAAATTAATGTGTGAAACATAATCATTAAGTTAAATTTTTATTTGTTAATGCAATTTAAGAAAAAAATGTTAAATTTAAGGTGCACATGCTAAAGAGGATGAAACAATAGATATATTTAACATAATGATAAAAATTATTTTGAAAAATAAAAAATAATAATTTCAATTACAAGAGAAAGGAAAGAACTAAGGATAGACACATCAGGTATTTGATGTCCATCTATTCCCACCCTAATCTTGGGCCTCAATCACTCAAGTGAATCTATTTTTTCTAAGCTGATAGATTGATTTGTAAGAAGCAAAATATCTACACCTTAAAAATTATTTTTGACGGATTTAGTTCATCTTTTATTCCAATTCTATAACACTATAGGTCAATTGACAAAGAACATTTTTCTTTTTTTTTTATACAAAAAGATTGGGTGAAACAAATATGTAAAATGATTAAATATCTAAATTAACTTATAACTATTGCCCTCTCCCCCCTTTAGACTTCGTAATCTCTTTTGAGGAAGGTAGTCTATTATTTGAAATGCTTATAGAATGAAAAAAATATAAATTTTATATATTATTATAAATGCACAAAATTCATATTTAAACTAGTAAAACAACATAAAGAAGCATAGAAATAGTGTTAAAACAATAAGGCAAAGAGAGATACTAGATCTACAAGATAAACAAAATCTAAAATGGGATCGATGATAAAATTAACATGGGATAATAAACATTCTTTCAATTGAATCTTTGAGAAGATGAAAACCATAAAAGATTTAGTAACATAAAAAAACACCCAAGTTGTGAGTTTTGTGCAGGTTTTAAGATATGTTACCTTTATATTCATTGGACTCCAACAAATCAATCATCTCTCTAACAAACTTCGTGCCATGATGTACCAACAATACATGAATTTCTTCAATCAAGCAACCAAAAGGAGTTACCATATCATTAATTAATTCTTCAACGATTTGAGAGGTTACCCTGTTATGACAAAACAATAAGGAGATACAAAAACCTAATTAATTTCTTATATAAATGGTTTAATTTAACAGAGAAATGACTAACTCTTTTGGTAGGTGCCTTGACCATACAAATAATTTTAAGTATATAAAAGATAACCCTCAAACTTTGCACGATTTATAACTTAACCACTAAACATAAATAGTCACTAAATAAGACTTTTACTTAGAAAATCATACATTTAAAAATAGAGGGAAAACTGAGAGAAGTAAAACAGAAAATCTAGTCGATCAAAAGAATCGAGGAAAATCGACCCGGAAAAATTAGTATTTTTCTTATAAATCTATGTAATTTTTTAATTATCGACATAGCTAAAGAAAAAATATGAGTATTAGTTATTTATATTGCGAAAAAATGCACAAAAAAAATAAGAAAAATTAATTCATTTTGAAAGAGAAAACTAATTGAATTCCTCAATTATTATTATTATTATTATTATTATTATTATTATTATTATTATTATTATTATTATTATTATTATTATTATTATTATTATTTTTGCAAAGACATGGAGACTCAATCAGTATTTCAAGTGGAAATTACCAATTAAGAGTACAAATAAAAAAAATCATTGGAGAGTATTCATTAATCAAATATGAAGGGTAGTTATTTCTGATTATTATCTTTCTTTATTTTTTATATATCTTCCCTTATTTTGTATAAATTATTACTTTAAATATATAATCTTTTGAGATGCTTTGGGCATGTGAAGATGAGATATGATAAGTGGTAGTTTCTCACATATTTGATGTCGATTTAGCTCAATATTTAGTAACCTAAATGCCAAATTGTCCTATTTATGATATAATGTTGATAATATAGAGCTACAATGACAAATGCAAAACAAAAGGATTGATGTTTTAAGGATTCACAACGAATATATACAGAAGTGCAAACTATAATTGTTGATCGCTTACCACCAACGAGCGATCACAAACTAAGCACGAACTCACCCAAAATGATAGTGCTAGAACTTGGGTCTATCGAACTAGGTTGGCGGACTCCAATTATAAAGCCCCTGGGCTGTTTTTGCGCCCAGGTTGCACAAGCCATGTTCGTGGTCGTTCAAGCATTAATGTGGCTCTTATAAACAGTCGAGTATACGCTCAAATTTACTTCTTGAAAGAAGTATAAGCGGTCGTATCAAGTAAAGAACCCAACTATGAGGTTTGGGATCGATCCCACGAGGAAAATGATTTAGACGTAACTTAAACCTATTATTACTTCTATTTTGTCAAGTCCTTTCCAAGAAACAAGTAACAAAAAGGATTTTTTTAAGTAGTAACGTTAATTAGCTATTTCTAAGTAAATAAGTAACAGGTTCACATATTTGATGTTTATCAAGTAATGAGAGTAACTAGGGCTTAAGTGTATAGCACAAGTTCATAATGCGATAATTTTAGGTATAACAATCATTTCCTAGTATCTTACATGCTAAGTGGTAAGTTACGCATCCCTAGTTCCTTGGTACGGCAACTATGAAATTTCACTCTGTACTCTGGTCCGGCTACATGGGTATGCTTTACTAAACCTTACCCAAACCTCCTTGGCTGACTTTACACTCGTTAAACAAACTTTTAAACAAAAGAATTATCAATACATGCAAGACACTATTCGAGAATAGTTATTTTAGCTAGGTTTTACCTTGTTATTTACCCATGGTTCCCACAACCCTAGTTATGGAATTTAGCTACCCATGTTAATAATCACACAATTAATATTAATAAGATAAGAGTGCATGCACTTACTTTGATGAGATTGAAGAAAATCCAGAAGATTACATGAATTAATCAAAAACTTGAAATAAACGATTCAGGAAAATAAAGTAATTTTCACAAAATTCCAAAATTCAACACTTAGAACAATAAAATTAGAAAATATCCAATATTCTAACCCAAAAATGAGGTTTTTACAAGTATTTATAAAAATAGAGTCCTAACAAAAGAGGGAAATTCATTTAACAAAAATCTGCTAAAAAACGCGTCTGAGTTGACGATAGGAGCGATGGACCGTAGAGGTCACAACGGACCGTAGAGGTCACGACGGACCGTCTAGGCCCTCCATTAATTCATACTCAACTTCTTTTTCTGCTGCTTTCTTCACCAACTTTCTGTGACACTGAAAAAAGATCATTTTACCCATAGACACTCCAAACCTAAGATTTTCCCTTTTTAAGTCCGGTAAAGACTCATTCAAGTAAATTTGCGTATTAGAGAGGCCTACATGGTTGGACCCAACCTTTCCTAGCACAAATAACTCCCCAAGTTAGTTATCTTGGATGTAGCAAGGTTTCTGAGGTCTGGTTCTACGCGCATCAGTCCGTGTGAACCCGGTCTAATAGTTTGCATTCTAGACACAATAAGCATTGCTCATCATATCCATTTTTAGGTTTGTTACATGGACTATGATACATGAGAACTAACAAAAATGAATACTAACTCAGTTGTGATGTCAAATATTTGTCAATTGCCAGAATATGAAGCAACCCTATCATCTGTGGAAAATGTTGCAGGTAGATTAATTTTTATACACGGATATGGTGGTACAAGCAAGACATTCCTATACAATACAATTATTTCAAAGATCAGGTCACGATAAAAAATAGTTCTCCTAGTCGCTACTTCAGGTATATCCGCTTTATTGTTACCAAATGGCACGACAACTCATTTACGCTTTCATATTCCTTTGGATGTCATCCATGAGTCAACTTGTAACATAAAACAGGGCAGCCAATTAGCGTAACTCCGAAAGCCTCTTTGATTATTTGGGACGAAGCAGCAATGGAAAATAAATATTACTTTGAAGCCTTGTATAAGACCTTGAGGGATATTCTCTGAGATAGGTATGAAAATAATTTGAACAGTCCTTTTGGGGGACTAACGATTGTATGTGGTGGGGATTTCAGACAAATACTGCAAGTTATTCCAAAAGGAACAAAATATGACATTGTTGATGCATCCCTAAACGCTTTGCACGTGTGGCCTTACTTTTCAATTTATGAACTGAAGGAAAATATACGACTAACAATTGGGAAAGTGATTGGTTCTAAAGCCGCCAATGTTGCATGTTTTGACAAATGGTTATTAGAGATTGAAGATGGATTTGTTTATGTAGATAATAAGAAGGAACACGTTAAGTTGCCACATGACGTATGCATTCCACCGTCACACAACCATGTGGAATCAATTGTAGATGCATTATATCCATCACTATTACAGAATTACAAACACCCAACGTACTTGAAAGAAAGAGCCATACAAACACCAATGAATGAAATGGTCCATGTGCTGAATGATAAAATTATGAAAATGGTACCAGGTGAAGGAAGCACCTATTATTGCTCGGACAATGTGTGCAAAACAAGTGTGAACACTAATGAGGATGATATATTGTACCCAACCGAATTCCTTAACAACTTACAGTTCCCACGCATCCCTAACCATGACATTCACGTAAAAGTAGGAAGTTCGGTTATGCTTCTTATAAATCTAAATAAAACTGAGGGCCTATGCAACAGAACAAGATTAATTAATCACACATTTGGGAAAATAGTCCGTTAGTGCAAATATCATCTCTGGTATAAATATCGGCAATAGAGTAACGATACATAGAATTATCATGGCTCCAAATGAATCAAAGTGTCCATTCAAGATGAACATATGTCAACTACCCTTAGAAACATATTATGATATGACGATCAATAAGAGCCAAGCACAAATGCTACAGACAGTTAGATTGTATCTTCCAGAACAGCTATTCACACATGGACCATTATATGTTGCGATCGCGGGTAACAAGAAGAGAAGGATTGACAATCTACAATGCAAACGAGGACAATGAACACCATACATACATTAAAAATATTGTTTGGAAAGATGTTTTGCAGAATGTATGTCCAGGACTTGTGGAAACACCCGAGGTATTATTAACATCTACTGTTAAATTTAGCTTTGTAATATTTCCCTTGCATAGAAGAATAACATAAATAACTTTACAGAATGACATGTATTCAGATAACAAGAAATACACAATGGAGATGGAATGGAATGACCCACTAACATTATCACATATCAGGTTGTATACAAAATAGTTAACACATAAAATGATACATCAGTTGAAAAAACATACATTGGATGTCACCAATCACTTAACAAATGACAATAGCAAACTTATTGAAGGACAATATGGAAAACACATAAGCATGAAACCCAGTTTATTTAGGGAAAAATGCATTGGCGGGGTCATAAAGGGGGTTAAACGATATGAAAGTTGCCATATACATTTGCCAGGGAATACATTTCAAAATTTATTGGGTATGTATTATAATATGTTGTGATGATTTTTTAAATATAAGGATACACAAATCAATGTGATTACATATTATACATCGCTATTGGCACCAAGGTACTATGTTATGATAGATGACATTGTTGTATATGCACTGCATTGCAGGGTATTACATGTACAAAGCTACATTACTCTAGAAGGACAAATTGTATGCCATGTATTGACCGTCCAGGGTGAATTAAGGGGCATGAATAAGTGCAACAGAACTATAATACTATCAACTACTACAATATTGAACTTTGGATGCACAAAGATCAGGAGACATAAAAAAGAAAATGATAATTAGTAGATATTAAAATTAAAAAAATAACTTAAACACTATACTAAACCTACAAAAATATATCTACAAAATGTTCAAATAACATACCCTCGCGAAGAGCGGGCCCTTTTCCAAGTTGTATAGTACTAGTAGAAGAAGAAGAAGAAGAAGAAGAAGAAGAAGAAGAAGAAGAAGAAGAAGAAGAAGAAGAAGAAGGAAGAAGAAGAAAATTAGAATATTTGATCAATGATTGTAAAAATACATACCAATCTGTAACATTAATCAAGGTGCCAGTGATCCACTCAACATGAGCAAACTACATAACTATTAATTGTGTTGTAGTCGTAGATGAAGAATATGATGATGAAGAAGAAGAAGATGATGATAAGAAGAAGAAGATGATGAAGAAGAAGTTCAGAATGTTTGTTGTTGTAAAATGAGTGGAAATTCCTCTATTTGTAGGCAACAAAAGATAGTATGAATAAATGTTTATTGTACTTTATCAGATATGTCACAACTATTTGGAAAACTTGCAACCCATCAAAACTGTCGCAACCTTTCATTAAAGTCACAATATTTCATAAAAGTAACAAGTTTTCATTAAAGTCGCAACTTTTCATGAAAGGGAGGGCTAGTTTAGGAAATAAATAATTTAAAGAGGAAATCATGGTTCGTGGTGGAGCCACATAGGCGGTCCTAGGATTTTATGTTATATAAATATATGATGATTAAATAATTAAATTAACTTACAACCATTGCTCAGCCTCCCCCCCCCTACACTTTCTAATCTTTTTTGAGGAAGGTAGTCGAGTACGTGAAATGTTAATAGAATGAAAAAAATATAAAATCTATTTTTTTTATTAACATACAAAACTCATTTTTTAAACTAGTAAAACAATAAAAAAACATAGAAATAGTGTTAAAACAACAAGGAAGAGAGAATCTAGATCTACAATATAAACAAAATCTAAAATGGGATCCATGATAAAATCACAGATGGAATAATAAACATACTTCCTACTGAATTATTGAAAAGATGAAAACCATGCAAAATTTAGTTATAAAAAACATATAAGTTATGAGTTTTGTATAGGTTTTAGATAAGTTACATTTATTCATTGGACTCAAACAAATGAGCCATCTCTCCAACAAACTTCGTGTCATGATGTACCAACAACACATTGATTTGTTCAATCATGCCACAAAAAGGAGTTGTCATTGCATTAATTATTTCATCAATGATTTGAGAGTTACCCTGTTCTGACAAAACAATCAAGATATACAAAAACCTAATTTGTTATATAAAAGGTTTAATTTAATGGAGAAATGACTACCTCTTTTTGTATGTACATTCATCATGCAAATAATTTTAAATATACACCAGATAGCCCATCAACACATGGAAAACTTAATCAGCTAGACATAATAGTTTTACACCCCGAGCCTACACTGTGGACCGGACTGGCACTCGAAACCATTGTTTGCCCTCAAGCAAACCCTTGACCTGACTACTTAAATCAGCAGAAGACATACCTCAACTTTGACACAAATAAAACATAATAAAAGGGGAAAATGTGTCATGTCATAGCATTGTCCAAAATAGCACTTGACTCTTAATTACTGAAAACAACTCCAAACAGAATACTATAGTCTATGAAGCCTCTAAACTGTCTAGAGAGAGATGATGGGACAAACCCCACAACATCCAAAAATCTAAGCTAATATAGAAATGGAAAAGGATGTCCCCTAGAACGAAAGGAGGTTCACCACAAACTCTGAAGCTCAATGTGGAATAAACGAAGCTCTACGTGCTGATCCATGATACCTGCGTCTGCATCATGAAATGATGCAGGCCAATTGGCATCAGAAATTTGAATGTAGGAGTACGCGAGATGGAGAGTTAAACAATGGCTGATGCTTGAAGGGATTAGATTAACTTACCTTAGCTTTTGTCCACTAAAGGGTAAAATTAACTAAAATGATATACATAAAACAGTTTAAACTAAATCACATGCAATATATATATATATATATATATATATATATATATATATATATATATATATATATATTTATACAGCTCACAAAAAAGTTTAAATAACTTAGTTCATTAAAGGAAATGCAATAACAAACTCAACTTTACTTATATAAGAAAGTAATATTGCCTCTGTGGGAGTTTCTTTAACCGATAACCATCACTCTGAGGCTAAGTGATGATACAACGACTTATCTCATGTTGCAAGAGGACCATCCTACACCTTTCAATTCGTATAGGACCTTACTCAACTTAGTGGATCCAGTAGCTCTCCTTATGTCATCATCTAAAAGTGTGACACGTCAATTCCCATGTTGGATATATCATTTACATGGAGAGTTAAGTTAATATGAACTCTCGTCCACACATCGGTGCTCAATACTACTCTCAAAAATTTACTTTAGATAATACTATTAATAAAACTTCCTTCCTTTGGGTTGAGATAATTAACAGAACTCATTAGCTTTAAAAATCTCCTTTTGGAAACAACATTACCCTTTTAGTTCAAAGTTATTTTGGAACTTCTAGTTCCCCTCTTTACTCAAATATGAAAAGTTTGTAAACCTCTAGGGAATGTTCCCTTAAATCTTTTTGAGAAATTAACTCAACTCTTGGTGTTTAATTGACTTGAATCTTTAACTCTTAGGAAATACTTAGTTTCCTTATAACTTTTCAGAAATGAACTCAACTCTTGCTCTTTACTTAACTTGAAACTTTAACTCTTAGGGAGTACCTATTTCCCTTATATCTTTTGAGAAATGAACTCAAATCTTTACTTGACTTGAAATTTAAGTCTTTAAAATAAAGTGAAAACATTTGTGAACGACTTAAGAAAACTCTACTTTGGCTTGCTTCTTAACCTCTAGACTTGACTATTAACTTCTTTGACTTTGACCTTACTTTCTTTGAATTGAATTATGGATTCAAGGATCATGATCTCATGTTTATGGATGATTTCATGATGTTTACATGCATGTTAGAGTGTTGGAAACAACTAGAAATGAGGGGCACATCACTTAGGAAATAGTATGAAAAGATAGGGAATAAACGGGGTCTCCAGTGGGTCCTGGAGCTCTGAGGGGTGCGGATCTTAATAGCCTTACGAACAGACTCTGTTCTGAGGGGCAGGTGCGGTGCATCAGCATCCCTCTAATGGGGTTTTCAACTTTCTTCTTTGTTTTTCATCTCTAGACCTTCACAAACTCCCATGGATCCCACCCCCAAACACTTAGGATCCCTAATTAACATATTACCCAATGATTTAGACCCGAAAACAGTCTTAAAACATTGATTACAGATAACAACAATCAAAAACAATCCAATCAACAAGAATCTTAATTTTTCGTTCAATATTCCAACCTCTAACATGAGTTAATTCATGAACGTGACTGATTTGCACGAAATTGGTGTGTGGGTGAAGTAACCCAACACAAAAGAGCCCACATACTATGTTAAGGATCACCCGACGAAAATCCATGAAGCTAAACTTTGTGTTCTCGCATTTTCTTCTTCCTTCTCATCATTTCTTCTTGCTTTAAAAACCCTAATTTATTTTCTTAGTTTGTAAACTGAATGGGATCAGTTTAGACCCCAAAATGTTACTCCAAAACGAAATAATTAATTGACTGAAGAAAAAGGCCAAAACACCCTTACTAAATCCGATTTTGGAACTTTCCCTGCTTAACAACCAATTTTCTTAAGGTCATATCTCACTCATGCAACCTCAGAAATTCACAAACTTGACGTCTTTGGAAATATCGTCCAACGAGATTTCCATCCATATTATTAACTCACCGAAACTCTCTCTGAGCTGGAATTTATGGTCGTTTGAAAATGCCAAAAACCCATATTTGAAATCCGGAAATTTTCAAGTTTTTTCATTTTTTCCATTTGTTTCTCCTTGCTTTTCGTAGCATAATTTCAATTTGTCTAGTATACGAGATGTTACAATATTTTCCCCTTGGGAACATCGTCCTCTAATAAAAATTCTTTCTCTAAGCTAAGGATAATAATTTCATTTTGGCAGTCAACAACACAAGCAAGTATTAGATGCCTATACATAACCTCATAAAGTGATAAGAAGAGAGTTTAGTACCTTGATTTTCCTCCTCTCCAGATTCAAAGAGATGTGGATATCTCTTCTTCATACCCTTCTCTGCTTCCCAAGTCGTTTCTTCAATAAATTGGTTCCTCAAAAAGACCTTGACTGAAATAACTTCTTTTGTCCTCAACGTACGAACATGCCGATCCAAATTCTGAATCAGAACTTCTTCATAGGATACGTTATCCTTAATGCCCATATTCTCTGTTGGTACTATAAATGAAGGATCACCCAAATACTTCTTTACCATAGAAATATGAAATACCAGATGAACTGCTTCTAACTCTTGTATTAGCTCCAACTCGTATTCTACATTGCCCACTCTTTTGTAGATTCTAATAGGTCCAATATACCGGGGACTAAGTTTACGCCTTCTTACCAAAACCTCATAACTTTTTTCATAGGTGACACCTTAAAATACACCCAATAATCTACCTCAAACTCTAATGGTCTTCTTTTAACATATGTGTAGGATTTTGGCGACTTTGTGCAGTCTTCAACCTCTCTTGAGTCACTTTAACCTTCTCCATAGCTTGGCGAACTAAATCTGGTCCTATCAACCCTACTTAGCTAAACTCGAACCATCGAATAGGAGATCTAAATCTTTTCCCATAAAGAGCTTCATATGGAGCCATTTGGATACTCGAATGATAACTATTGTTGTAAGCGAACTTGATGAGAGATAGGTGACCATCCCAATTTCCCTTCAAGTCTATCACAAAAGATCTCAACATATCTTCTAAGGTCTGGATAGTGCACTCTGCTATTCCATCTGTCTGAGGATGTAAAGCAGTGCTCATATTCACCTTGGAACCCAAATCTTTTTAGAAAGATTTCCAGAATTGTGCAGTAAATTGTGACATTCTATCTCAAATAATGGAGATCGGGACTCCATGAAGTATTACCACTTACTCAAGGTATAACCTAGAATAATCCTCAGCCGAATAGGTAGTCTTGATCAACAAAAAATGGGCTGGCTTTGTTATTCCGTCGACAATCACCCAAATGGAATCATGTTGCATTTGCGATCTTGGCAAGCCTGTGATGAAGTCCATATTAGTTATCTTCCACTTCCATTCCAGAAGTTCGATATTGTGAGCTAAACTTCCAGGTCCTTGGTGTTCTACCTTTACTGGCTGACAATTTCAACACTTGGAAACAATTCAGCAATATCATTCTTCATGCCTTCCCACCAATATACCTCTCTCAAAGCACGAGACATTTTAGTGAAAGCCGGATTAATGGAATATATGGAGCTATGAGTCTCCTCAAAGATCCTCTCTTTAAGTTCATCCAGCTTAGGTATAGATAAGTTGCATTGGTATTTCAGTACACCATCTCCCCCTGGTTCGTAAGCCAATACTCTTTTGATATGGACACTTGCTTTCAAGTCAAGAAGAATAAGGTCTTTGTCTTGCTTCTCTTTAACCTCTAACACCAAGGATGATTCAGCCCTATTGGTCACCACTATGCCTCCTTCTGTGGAATCCATAAGTCTTAGTCTTTGTCGTGAAAGTTTGTGCACGTCTTTTGCTAGATCCTTGTTTTCTTTTTCGACATAGGAAGTACTTTCCATGGAAAACCTGCTTAGGACATCAACAACAACATTAGCCTTACGCGGTGTTAAAGAATACTCATGTCATAATCCTTGAGTAATTCCAACCACCTTCTTTTGAGGTTGAGCTCTTTTTTATTGAACACATATTAGAGGCTCTTGTGATCAGTGAATATATCCACATGAATACCATATATGTAATGGCACCATATCTTTAATGCAAACATTACTGTGGCAAATGTAAGTCATGAGTTGGATAATTCTTCTCATGAACTTTCAACTTTTTTGAAGCATAAGCTATGACCTTGCAATTTTTCATTAACACACAGCCCAAGCCAACTGTTGATGCATCGCAATACACCACAAATCCTTGAGTACCCTCTGGTAAGGTAAAAATCGGAGTGGTAGTCAATCTCTTTTCAACATGTGAAAGTTTTTCTCATAATTTTTAGACCATTGAAACTTGACTATCTTTTAAGTTAACTTGGTAAAAGGAGTAGAGATAGATGAGAATCCTTCAACAAATCTCCTATAATACCCAGCCAAGCCCAAGAAACTCCATATATCTATCGGAGATATGGTTCTAGGACAACACTGAACTGCTTCTATCTTCTGAGTGTCAACATTAATACCTTCACCAGAAACAATATGGCATAGGAACACCGCAAACTTAAGCCAAAACTTGCACTTGGAGAAATTGGCATACAACTTCTTATGTCTCAAAGGCTGAACAACAACCCTTAGGTGACTAGCATTATATTCTTCATTCCTTGTATAAATTAGTATGTCATCAATGAAAACTATGAAAAACATATCCAAATAAGGTTTGAAGACTCGGTTCATAAGATCGGTGAATGTTACGGGTGCATTAGAAAAACCAAAAGACATAACCAGAAATTCATAATGCCCATACCTTGTTTTAAAAGTTGTCTTGGGAATATCAAATTCTCTAACTCTAAACTTATGATAGACTGATCTGAGGTCAATCATAGAAAAGAATGAAGCACCTTGAAGTTGATCTAAGAGATCATCTATCCTTTGAAGAGGATATTTGTTCTTGATGGTAAACCTTATTCAATTGGTGGTAGTCTATACACATACTAAGGGACCCATCCTTCTTCCTAACGAACAAGACCGTATCTCCCCAAGTTGAGGCACTCGGTCGAATAAATCCTTTATTTAATAGATCTTTAAACTACTCCTTTAACTCTTTTAACTCTGCTGATGTCATTCTGTATGGCAGAATAGAGATTGGACGAGTATCTGGGATGACTAAGTGATAGATATATCCCTTAGAAACTAACTTCCTTGCCTTAAGGTACGAAATGAAACGACCCATCGGCACTTCTTAACTACTAGTCCACTCTATGAATGACTTAGTTGGAATTTGGAACTTGACAACTCGAGTTCTACAATTTATTGATGCATATCCTGCATGGATCCAGTCCATACATAGAATAACATAAAATCTACCATGTCTAACTCTATTAAATCAACCATGGTACTCTTGTATTGATGAAAACTAGACAATCACGATAGACACATTCTACTAGAATAAAATCCCCAACATGTTTAGAAACACAAAAAGATTCACAAAGCTTTTCAGGAAGAATTTCAAACTGATATACAACATATGGAGTTACAAAGCATAAACTTGCTTGTTGGTGTATTAAAGCATAAACATCAAAAGTAAAGACTTTGATCATACTCGTGACCACATTTGGAGAGTTCTCTTGTTCTTCACGACTAGTAATTGCATAGACGCAATTTTCCCCTCCACCGGTATAAGAAGCAGCTCTTCTCAGTGCAGCCCTTTTTTGTAGAGCACCTGATGAATATTAGGCTCTATTGCCCGGATTTTATCACCTTGCTTATTAATAGGGCAATCTCTCATGAAGTGATCGTCTTGACCACACTTGAAAAAACCTGTCTAGCCATCACGAAACTTGCCAGGGTTACCACATCTACCACACACAAAACTCCCATTACCCTCCTGTGCGACACTACCTTGAGATTGGGCCGGTAGTCCTGCGAGTTACAAGCACTATAATCACCTCTATTTTTGGGCACATGTGGACTACCAGATGATGTTGCATGCCCTTTTGATTTAAGGAATTGTGGTCGGCTCGAATAACCTTTCGGTTTGTCAGACTTATTCCCTGTATTTGCCTTCTTATTTTGGTACTCTTCTTTTTCCTTCATCTTCTCTTATTCAAATTGTTGGACATATACCATCAGCCTAGATATATCCAGGTAACCTATCAACATGGAAGTCCTACCTTTCTTGCTTGAAGAACGACCCAACACTACAACAAATAGACTCATTCTGCTCCCCATGTCTTTCATCATCTCCCGAGCATAGCGAGATAGTTGGGTTAACATCAACCCATATTCATGAACACTCATGGAGTCCTTTTTCAGAGTAAGGAACTTCCTCACCTTTGCTTCCTACATTTCACGAGGAAACAACCTCCCAAACAAGGCTTCCTCAAACTAAGCCCAACTTGGATATGGTGTAGCCTTAGCCCTACAATCCTTCCATTGATCGAACTATTATCTGGACACTTCTTTCAGTTAGTATGCATCCAATTCAACCCTCTCAACATTGGCCACATGCATTACCTCATACATCTTCCTCAACTCCTCTATGAAGTTCGCCGGATCATCAATAGTGTTTGATCAGGTGAAACTAGGGGGATTCATCCTAAGGAACTCACAAATTCACGAAGTATCCACCCCTTCTTGTCGAGCTCCTCTCCGCTGCCCAACTTAGTTTGTCACAACCTGACTCAACATCCGGATAGCTTCCCGGAATTACATTGGTATCCTCTCCTTGAGGTTGTCTCTCCGGTGTATTTGGAACCTCTTGTTCCTCAACATTCCTTCGTGGACGACATCTGACTACTATTCTTAGAGGAATGATGATTTGAAAAAATGTTTAACCACGAATTATAGGGAGACTTTTAGCGATAAACTCTTTGTACGAAATAAGATGAAACAAGTGAAACATTCCTAAATGTCGCAGCCTCATAATTATTGATGTGGCACTCTTAAAATCGATAACTAAGACTCTACTAACACAACTTCATAGACTCCCTAAGGCTCTTGAACTTTGTGCTCTAATACAAATTTTTTCACGAACCAAGCCTTCACCTGGGCGACACGATCACTCGAAGACTATTGCTGGCCCTCAAGCGAATCCTTAATCTGGCTACTTAAATCAACGGTAGACAAACGTCAACTTTGACACGAGAAAAACATATTAAAAGGGAATAATATGTGATATCATAACTTTGGCCAAAATGACACTTGAATCTTAATAACTGGAAACAACTCCAAACTGAAATGATATGGTCTATGAAAAATCTAAAACATTCTAGAGAGGGATACTAGGCCAGACCCCACAATATTCTAAAAGCTAGCTAATATAGATATGGAAAAGTATGTCCCCCAGAATGCAAGGAGGAACACCAAAAACTCTGAAGCTCATTCTTTCAACGAAGTGTTGCGTGCTTATCTTGGGTCCTGCATCTGCATCATGAAACGATGCAAGCCAACTGACATCAGTACATTGAATGTGAGAGTATGCGAGATGAGCTAAACAACTACTTAAGCTTAAAGGGATTAGATGGACTTACGTTGAATCTACTAATGTCAAGAGTATACTTAACTCAAATAATATACATGAAAAGCAGTTTAAATCATATGCAAGATATATGTGTGTGTGTGTATGTGTATACACACATATACACACACACACACGCGCGCGCGCACACACACACACACACACATATATATATATATATATATATATATATATATGTATGTATATATATATATGTATGTATGTATATATGTGTATGTATGTATATATGTATGTATGTATGTATATATGTATGTATGTAGAAAAAATGATATGGGGAAAAATTAGATAAAAATATTGAGTCACATCCATCCCAGAAAATTAACAATCGAAATAATTCTACGGACTCTTTAACAAGTTAATTTTATATGATTGAACATATGCATAACTCTAATAACATGACATCATGTTCTATTGGAAGAAACTCCCAAGATATAACATTTTTTATTGCTTGTGTAAGGTCTTTTAACTTTTTGGCACGTATTCCTCTTTCAGATTCACAATTGATCATAATTACTACACATATGACATTTCTCATCTTATATTAATTATAAAGCTCCACTACGGGTGAAAGATAGATTTTTACGGTATTTAAAGTAAAATATAAATGATGGTCTCTTATATAATAGAAACCAATATAAGAGATGACTTAAAAGAATAAAATGTGATAAAATGAAAAAAGGGAAAAGATAAAAAGATAAGAAGAAAGCTAAGTTAGACAATATTGTCTCAAGCGCTGTAAAAAAAATATTTTTTAGCAGCAATAAATATAGACATCAATAAGGAATGCTAAACTCGTTACAAGCTTTAGTTAAATTTCATTAGAATAAATGTCACTAAACACTTTAGAGATATACAAAGAGTTCTAATGGCTGATATAATTAAATATTTAGTGAAAATTAAATAATTGTCATTAATTAATTGTTGCGAAGAATAATTTTTGATATTGTGAAGGAAGACTCTTCAAGACCTTGAAGTTGAAAGGAAGAGATAAAATCTCAAAAATTAAATGAGTATTCAAATACATTCTCTTATTTTGGGATAAAATATTCCTTTCGCTTTCCCTAAGTTTAAGATATGCAATTCATATAAAAACTAATTCCCAGAATATGAAAATTGAAATTAAATAATTGCAACAACTTGATAAAATAATTTCATTGTCGGAAGTCCTTATGTGTTCGAGTTGTCGCTTGTAGCATTGACTAATCATGTTTATGATTTATTTTGATTTTCCTTGAAACTGCTTGCCACCTGCATATGTAGATAATTACAATCTATTCGAATAATGATTAAATAGTAGTAAGCAAAGTTCGATGGAAGCACAAACCTGATCAACAAAGTAAACTTGATCATTCTTACTTCCATGTCCATTGGGTAGGATCGAACTAGAATCTTCAATATTCTTACAGAGATCATCCATATCATGGAACTTAAAATACTTATCAATATTTTCCCACTCATTTCAATCACTTTCTTCATTAGCACTCGAATTTATTGTTGCTATAGTATTGCTTGGTGCATGCATGTTTTGTTCACCTATGTATTGCTGAAAATTATTATTGGCTGCTCCCAATCCATAGATTATCGCATTTCCACCATTCATATCAATCATCATTGCACTAGTTGAATTTGTTGATACATAATCTTGATTGAGATTCGAGATATAATAGTTTTGAGTTTGAAGATTCAAGTTGTAATCCTGATGAACCCCACCATTAAACGCCATGTAAAAATTATTATTTGTGCTCCCAATACCTGAGCCTTGCAAATCAAATAACTGGGAATTATGTTGTTGTAGCCTACCACCATCACCATTTTGGGCCGACAAAAATGGGTTGAGGTAGTGTTGTTGAACTTGAAGTTGTGGGTGATACAGTTGTTGCTCCGTTGAACTAGCATAAATATTATTTAAATTAACTAGTGAAAACTTTGGGTCTCCATGAGTTTGATTTGATATTTTTGTTTGAAGATCGGGCATTCTCCCAAATATTCTGGCTATTTCTTTCAATTCTTTGTTGCGAACCACTTGAAGATGCTTGTCGATTATATTTTTGATCTTCTAAAGGTCTCCTTTTATTTCTACGACATCTCTGAAAGGAAAAAATCAAATTAAAATTTGTCTACAAATATATCTATCATCGGAACTAATTTTAAGGTGTGTTTGAAATGCTTGACATAAGTCATTTTAATGGAAATTTTCTTGTGTTGGTTAACATTAAATGAAAAAAAAAAAACTCTTTTGAGTTAAAAACTCAGTTCCAAACATGCAATGAAATTTATTGCTAATCCTCATTAATTAGTGAGTGGTTTGATACAATTTTTTTTATCCTAAAAATGATAATAATTTCAAAGATTTAAGTGATGCAAATTTAAATTTTATCCCAATAAATGCTTTTTGATATAACTACATAACAAGTAAAATTTCATCAAGCAAGGTCTAGGGAGAATAGAGTGTAAGCAGACCCTTAATACTACCTCGGGAGGTAGCTAAATGATTTTTTAATACAAAATTGATATTAAGATAATTTTAGAAAATGGATCACACAAGTGTTGATGAAAGGTCATTCAAAAAAAAATATTTTGTAGTAACAAGAAAAATAAATCTATTTGATTAAAAATTTATTTTTGTGAAACAATTCCCTCCCCCCCCCCCCCTTAATAGTTGTCCATCCAACTGACTTAATTCAAAATAGCCTATGAATTTATAATATATATGATTGAATATAATCAAATTATAATAAAAATACCCTTTTGAAAAAAGCAAAAGTAGACAATAAGTTTTTTCAAAATTTCTTTTGAAGGTCTTTTAATCTTTTGAAGGATGTACCTGAAGATAACTGGCGACTTGCATCCTTGTAAGACCTGGCACATTCATTATCTCGAGAATCTCTTTTGGTAAGCAACCTGCATTATACATTAGAATGTAACTTTAATTTATCACTAACGCAATATTCCTATATTAATATAAGGTAGATATTAATAAAATAATGACTATACATTTACGCCAAACAATTTTAACGTATGTTAGTTGTGAGTATGAATCTCACTATTCATTTCATTACATATGTAGAAATTAAATATACAGATAATTAAATAAAAAAATTAAACTTACGTCCTTCACCAAGTCGTATTGTAGCTTCCTTGAATTTTTTGCGAAGATCCACAGTCCATTTTATGCAGTCCTTTTTCTTCAATGTCTTAGAAATAGCAATACTTTGTCTTTCTCCTTTGTCAATCACTTCTTTGTCTTTTCTGCATATCTTACTCCTCAGGTTGTATGTTTTTCTTTCAGTCTCACAAATATTATTACTTTTTTCGTCATTATTAAAAGGCATAATCTTCTCTCCAACTTGTTCTTTATTTACCACAATACTTTCATTACTAATATTATCCACATTTTTAACGTGATCTTCTTTTGGATCCAGTTCTTCTCTCACCTTTTTGTCTTTGTAGTTTCTTTCTTAAAACAAATTGCCACAAGAAATCGGAAATATTTTCATCCAGTGACTCTTTCAGATACATGTACGCTCTGTTGTCAATAGCCTTCTTTGCAAAGTGTTCATTGTTTTCAACACATACAACTGCACAATAATTTTGAGAAGTTGCAATTAGAATTAAAGTATACGACACTTTATGTAAACAGTTAATTCTGATTATATTGAACGGAATTTATGCATTGTAATAGGTATTAATATTGTGAGAAAACAACTCTATAACATATCACTACACAAAAAAATTGTACGGTTAGGATTGTATTACTATTGTTTTTAAAAAAAAACATTTTCACTTATTGCATTTAACTATATTCTATAAAAACTTATTGAGGTATGCTTGGACAATTTTATGAATAATTTGATAGTTATTTTTTGTAGTGTATTTATTAAAATAACTAACTTTAACCACTATAACAATAAAATCAAAAAAGATATTCGTGTCATATTAATCCAAAAGAATATGTGATTATTTAATATCATCTATATTAATTGATCTTATTTAATTTAACTGTAATGTAACAAAATAACTATTGAATTAGTTTGTTTAAACTATGATTCATCGATGAATAGTTCTTATTATTAAAAATAAAAATTCATAGCAATTATTATTTTATTATGTC
Source organism: Solanum chilense (assembly GCA_032847665.1). Classification (NCBI taxonomy): domain Eukaryota; kingdom Viridiplantae; phylum Streptophyta; class Magnoliopsida; order Solanales; family Solanaceae; genus Solanum; species Solanum chilense. The sequence continues at coordinate 38,077,757 of CM064963.1, forward strand.
TTATATTAAATTAAGTTAGGTACACAATATTTAAAAACAAATAAATGATGAACTTCATCGATAATTATTTATTTGTAGTGTAATAACAAAAACGAATTAGCTTATCGGCTATTATAGTAAGATTAAAGATGGAATAAATACTTACAGAGAGTGACAATATCTAAGGCATCAGCTTGTTTCAAGAGATTAAAACAAAGTGAATCTGGTGAATGAACATATATTATCATCACATCAACTTTTTCCTTTCCTTTAGAGAGAGTTGATATTGCCACTGGAACGCTTTCAACCGTTGTAACTGAAAAAAGCATTTAATACTAATAAAATAATTGAGAAACAAAACAAAAAAATAAAGAAAAATCCATGATAATACACTTAAACTAAACTTTGATTTTTTCATTTAGCACTAAAAATGGTGCTTGTATTTGTGAGGTAAAATAGTTCATAAATTTCATCACTCTAAGATAGTTTTTGATCATAGTAACATAATTTTTGCATTTACCTAGTTTTTTTAATTATAAAATTCATAAATTATCTAATTTGTTCCCAAATTGTAGGGCAATAGTATTCATTACCCCCCCTGAACTTGAAGCTTTTTACTCGGTGTACACTTAAACTTTATTTTATTTGAATTATCCCCCCCGCCCCGAACATGTTTATTCATCCAGCGCGTGCACCTTTCTTTCCACCTCGCATAGAAATTGAAATCACACTCTACTAGACGCATGAGAGAGTGATTTTTTGCAACGTCATAAAGCTACAATAGTAAAATATGTAAAACCTCTAATTTTTATTAATATTAACCGACTGCAGACGACATCATCATCGTCATCATCATAAATATCGAAGTCCAAGGGCCAGTTGTTCGGGTAGCAAGTAGTTTCTCATCATTGAGACTGGATAAGGATTTCAATTCATCTTATTGAGAAAGGTGAGAGGAGATGGAGAGTTGTGGAAGCTGAAAGAAACCATGTTGCTTTGCAGCGAAAAGGAGGTTAGAGTGAAGAATTGATTTTGCATCGGAAAGAGAGATGAGAGGAGATACAGTGGTTGGTGGTGGAGATTGACAGCGACTAGGAAAGAAGTTGGAATATGATATTTCTTTTTTTCCATTGTTATTATCAAGTTGGCTATTATTTATCCAGGTGGAAGTCCACATCATTACTATTTCACCATGAAACGAGCGTATGTAGTCATAGTAGGACCAACAGACAAAAAGGTGTACATGATAGTGGAATAAACAAGCTTGAGGGGGTAATTAAAACATAAAATAATTTATGTGTACACCAAATAAAAAGCTTGAAGTTCAGGGGGGTGATGAATACGTTAGACAAATTAATTTAGAGGCATAATCAAATGATGCTTAGGATTAAGCCAAAACAAAAATTAATGTGTGAAACATAATCATTAAATTATAATTTGTTAATGCAAATTAGGAAATATGTTAAATTTAAGGTGCACATGACCAAGAGGATGAAACAATAGGCATATTTACATAATGATAAAAATTATTTTGAAAAATAAAAAATAATATTTTCAATTACACGAGACCGCCGGGGGGGCGGGGGGACAAAAACGAAAGAAAGGAAAAAACTAAGGATAGACACATCAAGTCTTTAATTTCCATCTATTCTTACCCTAATCTTGTGCCTCTATCACTCAAGGGAATCTATTTTTTCTAAGATGATAGATAGATTTGTAAGAAGCAAAATATCTACACCTTTATAATCATTTTTGACGGATTTACTTCATCTTTTATTCCAATTCTATGACACTCTAGGTCAATTGACAAAGAACATTTTTCTTCTTTTTTTCTAAAAAAATATTGGGTGAAACACATATGTAAAATGATTAAATATTTAAATTAGCTTATAACTATTGCTCTCCCTCCCCCCTTTTGACTTCCTAATCTCTTTTGAGGAAGGTAGTCTAGTATGTGAAATGTTTATAGAATGAAAAAATATATAAATTTTATTTATTTTTATAAACACACAAAAATCATTTTTTAAACTAGTAAAACAACATAATGAAGCATTGAAATAGTGTTAAAACAATAAGGAAAAGACAGATCCTAGATCTATAAGATATACAAAATCTAAAATGGGATCGATGATAAAATTAACATGGGATAATAAACATTCTTTCAATTGAATGTATGAAAAGATGAAAACCTTACAAAATTCAGTTACATAAAAAAAATACAAGTTGTGAGTTTTGAACAGGTTTTAAGATATGTTACCTTTATATTCGTTGGACTCCAACAAATCAGTCATCTCTCTAACAAACTTCATGCCATGATGTACCAACAACACACAAATTTCTTCAATCAAGCCACCAAAAGGAGTTACCATAGCATTGATTATTTCTTCAACGATTTGAGAGGTTACCCTGTTATGACAAAACAATCAGGAGATATAAAAACCTAATTTCTTATATAAAAGGTTTAATTTAATATAGAAATGACTAACTCTTTTGGTAGGTGCGTTGACCATACAAATAATTTTAAGTATATAAAAAATAGCCCTCAAACTTTGCACGATTTATAACTTAACCACTAAACATAAATAGTCACTAAATAAGACTTTTACTTAGAAAATAATACATCTAAAAATAGAGGGAAAACCGAGAGAAATAAAACAGAAAACCTAGTCGATCAAAAGAATCAAGGAAAATCGACTAAAACAATTAGTATATTTCTTATAAATCTATGTAATTTTTTAATTATCGACATAGCTAAAGAAAAATTATGAGTATTAGTTATTTATATTGCGCAAAAATGCACAAAAACCATAAGAAAAATTAATTCATTTTGAAAGAGAAAACTAATTCAATTCCTCTGTTATTACTATTATTATTATTATTATTATTATTATTATTATTATTATTATTATTATTATTATTATTATTATTATTATTATAATAATAATAATAATAATAATTATTATTATTATTGCAAAGACATGAGGACTCAATCAGTATTTCAAGTGGAAATTACAATTTAATAGTACAAATAAAAAAATTCATCGGAGGGTATTCATTAGTAAAATATGAAGGGTAGTTTTATCTTATTATTATATTTCTTTATTTTTTTTATATATTCCCTTATTTTGTATAAATTATTATTTTGAATATATAATCTTTGGAGATGCTTTGGGCATGTGAAGATGAGATATGATAAGTGGTAGATTCTCACTTATTTGATGTCTATTTATCTCAATATTTAGTAACCTAAATGCCAAATTGTCCTATTTATGATATAATGTCGATAATATAGAGCTACAATAACAAATGCACAATAAAAGGATTGAGGTTTTAAGGATTCACAACCGATATATAAAGAAGTGCAAACTATAATTTTTGATCGCTTACCATGAATGAGCGATCACAAACTAAGCACGACGTCACCCAAAATGATAGTGCTAGAACTAGGGTCTATCAAATGAGGTTGGTGGACTCCAATTGTAAAGCCCCGGGGCTGTTGTTGCGCCCACATTGCACAAGCCATGTTCATGGTCGTTCAAGCATTAGAGTGGCTCTTATAAAAAGTCGAGTATACACTCAAATTTACTTCTTAAAAAAAGTATAAGCGATCTTATAAAGTAAAGAACCCAACTATGAGGTTTGGGGTCGATCCAACGAGGAAAATGATTTAGACTTAACTTTAACCTATTATTGCTTCTATTTAGTCAGGTTCTTTCCAAGAAACTAGTAACAAAAAGGGGGGTTTTAAGGAGTAACTTTAATCAGCTATTTCTAAGTAAATAAGTAACAGGTTCACACATTTGATTTTTATCAAGTAATGAGAGTAACTAGGGCTTAAGTGTTCTGCACAGGTTCGTAATGCGGTAATTCTAGGTATAACAATCCTTTCCTAGCATCTTACATGCAAAGTGGTAAGTACGTGTCCCTAATTCATTGGTCCAACAAATACGAAATTTGACTCTGCACCTTGGTCGGCTACATGTGTATGCTTTACTGAAACTGACCTATACCTCATATTAAGCATCATAATCAGTGTCTGGATTAGTTTTTACTTCGCACCAACCGACACTAGACTATTAGATAGTATATACTAAATCTACATTGATAATTCGTTTCTTATTTTCTACCTCCTTTGTATGGCAAGTAGAAATATGGCAGGTTTTAACGCGTGCACTCGTTAAAAAGACTTTTAAACAAAAGAATTATCAATAAATGCAATACACTATTCGAGAATTGTTTTTTTAACTAGGTTTTACCTTGTTATTTACCCATGGTTCCCACAACACTAGTTATGGAGTTTAGTTACCCATGTTAATAATCACACAATTCATATTAATTAGATAAGAATTCATGCACGTACTTTGATGAGGTTGAAGAAAATAAAGAAGATTACTTGAATTAAGCAAAAACATTCAACAAACGATTCCGCAAAATAAAGTAATTTTCACAACATCCCAAAATTCAACACTTAGAACAATAAAACTATAAAATATCCAAGAGTCTAACCCAAAAATGAGGTTCTTGCAAGTATTTATAATAATAGAGTTCTAAAAAAACAGGGAAATCTATTTAAAGAAAATCTTCTAAAAAATGCGTCTAAGTTGACGACTGGAACGATGGATCGTCGAGGTCACAACGGACCGTCGAGGCCCTCGCTCGTTCCATACTTAATTTCTTTTTTTGCTTCATTCTTCACCAACTTTCTGTTACCATCAAAGGGTATGGATGACGGTCCGTTGCGTTCACGATGATTCATCGATGGCTTCGTTCTTCAATACTTAGAATCTTTTGAAGATGGGTACTGGGCTACTTTTTGTTAACATTGACGGTTGTGCAAGACGGTCTGTCAAGACCATCGGTAGCCCCACACTTGGTCAGAATTCCCCAACTTCCTCTACCAGTATTTTTCTCCGTACGACGGTGGCCACCTACGGACCGTCGATTACTCCGTAGTTCATCACTTCTGCAATTTTCAGCATAATTTTCCAACGTTCTCCTTCTGGATAGATTTCCTGCAAACAAAGAGAAAACTACTTTAAAACCAATACAAAAAGGCCTTAGACACACACTAAACTTAAGGAAAAAATATTGAAAGTACCGTGAAACCACGGTACATCAACACCCTCAACTTAAATTCATTGTTTGTCCTCAAGCGACGCAGTATGACTCACCACAAAATATTTGTACAAGAATATCCTTGTATTAGCTTTTTGCAATTATCTAGCTATCAATCCTTATTATTTTATAATTGATTTATGCATGCTATCACTATCATGATTGGTCATGTGGATCAGACCATGACACAGACGCACCACACACCGACACTTATCCTCTTTAATCTCTCACTAAGGTACCATTTTTCGGTATTGCAACTATTGTCCTCACTTCAAAACAACATCCTCATTTTTCACACAATGATTTAACTTTGGCAATAAGGATTATTTTCAAATTGATTTATGCATTCTATCACTATCATGATTGATCATGTGGATCAAACCATGACACAGACTCACTACACACCGACACCTATCCTCTTTGACCTCTCACTAAGGTACCATTTTTCGGTATTGCAAGTAGTGTCCTCATTTCAAAACAAAATCCTCATTTTTCACACAATGATTTCAGTTTGACTATAAGGATTTTTTTCAACACATCCTTATTTTAACTACTTTAAGTTTACCATAAAGCACTCTTAGGATCACGATAGGACTTTTTTAGCTTGTAACATTGGCTCAAAGTAAGGTAGGGTACATTTGGACATGTTTTGGTGACTTGTTTCCCTCCTTGACATAAAGGCTAAGTGTCCTAACTTTTTATCTTTTTATCCCGCTCTCTTTCTCAATTTATTTCACGTTGCTATTATCCATTCTTTTTCCTTTTTTGTAAGTGACTCTTCTCTTTTCTTATATTTTTAAATTTCCAATTTTTTTCACTATTCTTTCTAATTTTCTTGTGTCACTATTCTTTTGCTCTTTTTATCTCTTTATTCTTTCAACACCACTTTACGAAGTATTCCTCATACTAGCCAGCCTCAACTCATGGCTTTGCCATGAGTAAAGGTACACAATACCCAATGTTGGGTCAGGGCCACAACAAGGTGCACATGTCCAAGGAGGGACTAGGTGTGTTCCCAGAAAAGATAAGTTGGGGTGAAAAAGAAAGGTATATTTAGAGCTCAAATCATTTGGATCAAGAAGGAATTAATTTCATTTGGTTTTCTTTTATTTAGGCTAAAGATTGGCTATATTAAACAAGGTCCTATGATCCTATTCTAATTGTCTATTACGACTTACTTTTGGCAGGACTAACCAGGCAAGTTCTAGTTCTGTAAAAATAGTGGACTATTAAAATTTGCCTCACACTCAGTTGACATCTCATTACTCTACCAGATTATCAGACACCTAGTTCGAGTCTTATATTTAGGGTCATGCAGTGGTTTATCTCTTTGTCATGCTTAGAGCCACACATTTATCAGTTAATGTGCCTAGTCATGCAACATTTTCTTCAAATTAGGATATCATTTAGTTTAGCCATCACGATTTAGATTCCATTTCTATACTATGTACAAAAGATACCAACATGTCGGTTCAATAATAAAAATAACTTGTATCTTGGGGAAAAAGAACACAGGCAAGAAAACCCCAAGAGAGGATTGTGAGTTGGGGTACTCAGACTCCACCCCCAAACAAAAAGACATGTAATTGTCCCCAATGCATAAAAGTTTATAAAATAAGATGGTAGGTGAAGCAAATCTAATGTGCAAAGCGCCGGTGATCAACAAGCTGGCGGGTCCGGTTGCCCGGAATCCGCTCCCCCTGTACTGGGACATCCTCGGTAGTGTCCTCAGCAACAACAACACCATCAATAGTTCTCCTCTAAGCCTCATCAACTTTGAATCTAGATGCCCAACATCAAACTCTATATCCCTCAACTAGCGGACCTCCTCAATAATAAGTGAGGCTCTCCTCGCAGCCTCTAACTCATGATGCTCCTTCTTCCGTTCCCGTGACTCCTCCTCATCTCTAGTCCGGTGCCCCTTGGCACACTCTCATTGTGGAGGTTGTGGAACTATGGAAGTGGAGACCAAGGCACCCAACAATGTATCCTCAGCGAGCTTTGCAGAAGGGGCCTCAAACTCCGGCACTTGAGCCTCTAGTATAGTATCTAAATCTTCTCTAAGACTCTCCACTGCAGCCTGGAGATCCCTAACATCCACTATAGTGGATAGTTGAGCAAGAACACGCAACTCAAAGCATCTAAGCGCTAGTGGATCTCCATGACTTACGCTCAGTGTGCTGGGCTAGTTTTTCCTCTCTAAGCGCTCCTCTACCTCAGCAATAGACCTCTGCATCTAAGGCTAGATGTGGTGAAGAAGTGTGTCCATTTGGGCCTCAAGTTTCTGGTCCCTAGGTAGTGGGACTAGTGTAGCAGATAGGATAGAGCGGGAGGATCTCGGAGCAATGCTACAACCCGAGATAGACTCAACCGGAGTGGTGCCGGTAGGCTCAAATGTAGAGAGATTAGCCCCTTGGTCCTGCTCTGCTGTGGCTTCCAGGTTCTCACCTAACGACTGCACCTCTATACGGGTCCCATTGTTGTGAGCCAACTCATTGGACTAATCCCGAATTAGGCCAATATCTATTGTTCCATACGTGGTCTTGAGCACATCAATGTGCCACAAGGTCACTCCGACTAACCTGCATAGAGCAAAAACCATGAACAGGAATAGGTGAGTAGTAGTGACCTTGAAGGCCCTCTCGTACATCACCGTCTGTAGTAGCCATGCAAAGTCCACCTCGAACCCCGTAATTATCGCAGCCATCAGCAAGCACGGTGCCACGTGACAATATTATCAGCAGCTGTGGGGGAAAGGTTGTGTTGGAAAAGTAGCCACAAAAATATTCCTTTGAAGGTGAGTTTAGCCTTCTTGATACTTACCTAGGGCTCCAGTACCCAAGCAGCAGCCTCACCATCGATGAAAATATACTGTGCAATCCACCGCTTGGTGGTCTCTCTCAGCTTTGGCTCACACTGGCACTGTCCATCTTTAATTAACTTCCACCGATAGTTGAATTCGACAGTGAGAGGTGTCCGGTGGCTTCAACATCCGCGCCATAGAGATACCTGCGGATGGCCGACAAGGAAATGTCAATCCGCTTGCCGCAGACTAGGATGTAATCCAAAGGAGCATGTTTGGCGGGGGATTCTCTCCTGTCTAGCTGAGATCAGAGAGTATCCACATAGGAGGCGTAGAACTCTTGGACCATCTCCTCACTGTAGTGGCCTACATCTCGAGCCGTCCACTCGAGCCGATGTTTGATTAATAATTCATTAATAGCTGGTATGGTGGGGAGACTCCCCGTAAAAATCCGCCGCTCTAGTGTCCGGGTCCTAGTCCGGGTCATGACCCCCTTCTCATTCGGCAGCTTAACGTCAGTGTATACCTGATATTGCCACTCAACACACCACCGGTTGGGCTAATCAGCAACTGGAGCGGGGACGCCAGTTTGGGGTGCTGGAGTAGAGTCAGCATTATCAGCCTCATCAGACGAGGAAGACTGGGATGTGGTGGCGGGAGAATAATCCTCCTCAGACCCAAAGACCCCCTTTGAAGAGGACACTTCCTTAAAACCGGAAGCATCCTCGGAGCCAGATGCTCCCTTAAACTGTGCAGCAGACCCAGAAGGTGTGTCGGTCAATACACGATCCTGTACAGACTGTGAGGTAGTGACTACGGCGGGTGCCACCTTAGTGGGCGTGGCTCTGGTGGTGCGTGCATCATGGGTGGGAGTGAGAGTTCGTGGTGGCATGTAGTCCTGGTCACTCTAATCGTATGAACCTATGACCATCCATACGGACGAGGCGACGGACTCCGAACACCCTTATGAGTAGACGCGGTCTTGTTTTGGTGCCATTAGTACCTGATAACTGGAGTAGAAGAAGAAGAGTATGAACTCTATGAGTTGAACAATGGCAACAACCACCACGAACACCGACCGACGATGGAGTGAAGAAACTGGGGAATTCGGGAGAGAAAGGGACTGTAGGAATTTGGGGAAAATGTGGGAAATCAAAAGATGGAGACGGAATGGGAGTTAATGGTGGTGAAGTGGGGAAAATGGTAGGAAATGAGGATAGAAATAGTTGTGAGGGGTTATGTGAAGAGCTGGGAACTTTAAAAGTTTAAGACTATTAATATTGAGCCGAAGGGGTTGTGTCGGGTCGGTTGGTAAAGATGCAACGTTTTCCTATCGACAGACCATAACAGGGTATATGGTCCTTCATGGGGGTCTGTCGAGGGTACCCTAACTTGGAAAATTTCAAAGACATACCTTGGCATGATGGATCCCACCGACAATCCGTCGATGTTTCCGTTGATGGGTGCAACAGACCAATTTTCTGCAGATTTATGGTGATTTGATACCTGCACATTTAACACCCATTAAGCATTTTTTTTTGTGTGTTTTTTGGACACGGACCCTAATCTATGATCTAGACAACACTACTAAAGAAAAAGAAAAGAGCAGTCAAATCGAACCTTAAATGAATAAAAGCAAAAATAATGAAACTATGCCTAGAAAATCATGAAAAGCCTATAGTTGGCTAGAGGATACATATTGGCTTGCCTCCCAATCAGCGCTTGATTTAACGTCGCGGCATGATGAAGGACTCTTGATTAGTCAGACTTCATCAAGATGGTATGCCTCGATCACTTCCTTTGCCGTTTCAGCATGCCCTGTATATATTTTGATTTGCTGCCCGTTCACCTTGAACCTCACATCCTCCTTTTTCTCCAACTCAAGCACCATGAGGGAATACTTGGGTGATAAAATGGGGACCAGTACATTTTGGATTGAGTTTTCCAGAAATAAACGCAACCTATTTTTAAAAAAAATCACAAAATGACCAACCAAAAAATTGCGCTTCTCAATCTTTTGGCCATGGTACTTCTTCATCTTTTCTTCGTAGAGGGCTGAACTTTCATATGCATTCAAGCAAAATTCATCAAGCTTATTCAACCCTTTTAACCTCATGTCTGCACCCTCATTCCAATTCAACTTCTTCATTGCCCGCATGGCCTTATGCTCTAATTCAACCGGTAAGTGAAAATCCTTCCCGTATACAAGTTGGTATGGGAACATACCTATGGGAGTCTTGTATGTTGTGCGGTAGGCCCAAAGAGAATCATCAAGCCTCATTTACCAATCTATTCTACTAGGATTCGCTGTTTTTGCCAAAATTTGCTTAATCTCCCTGTTTGACACCTCCACTTGCCCACTAGTTTGAGGATGGTAAGGAGTGGCCACATAATGGCGAACCCCATATTTTTCCGATAATCAGCTTGTTGCAAAAGTGATATCCCCCATCACTAATAATATCCCTAGGGGTGGCAAATCTGGAAAATATGTTCTTTTTTTAAGAACGCGGTGACACTCTTCCCTTCATTATTCGCGAGTGCAATAGCTTCCACCCATTTAGAAACATAATCGACAGCCACAAGAATGTACTTCATCCCATGATATCTCACAAAACGGCCCATAAAGTCAATGCCCCACACATCAAACAACTCAATAACCATATTGGGATTTAGAGGGAGCTCTTGCTTTCGCGAAATGCCAAAGTCTCTTTGGCAACTATCACATGAATTGACGAACTCATGATTATCTTGTGGATGGTTAGCCAATGTTAGCAACATTGCAAGATCTTCTAAGTACTGCGAATACCACTATGATGCCCAGCTACAGGCGAAGAATGACATGCCTCCAAAACACTCAACATCTCAACATCTGGAAAACTACGCCGAATAAGCCCATCAACACAAATCCTATATGAGTATGTCTCATCCCAAAAGAATTTTTACACATCATGCATGAACTATTTCCTCTAATGAAAGGAAAATTCCGGTGGGACAATATCACTATCCATGTGATTTGCAAAATCTGCAAACCATGGAATCAAGTCTTGGGAGGCAAGTCTTGGGAGGCAGCCAACACATGCTCATAAGGGACTGTATCATAAATCTCAGCCTTTTCACCCAACTCTCTCATTGATTCATCTTCTAATTGGGACAAGTGATCAGTAACTTGATATTTGGTCCCTTTTCTATCTTTTAACTCAAAGTCAAATTCTTGCAATAGTAATACCCAATGAATCAACCTCGGTTTGGCATCCTTCTTTTCTATCAAATACCTCAAAGCAGAATGATCAATATGCAGTACAAATCTAGTGCCAAGCAAATAAGAGCAAAATTTCTCGAAAGCAAAGACTATTGCAAGGAGCTCTTGTTCAGTCACGGTGTATTTCTTCTGGGCTTCATTAAGGGCTTTACTAGCATAGGTAATGGGATAAAAGATTTTGTCCCTTCTTTGTCCCAATACCACACCAAGAGAAACCCCACTCTCACCACACATCACCTCAAAAGGCTTGCTCCAATCTGGAGAAATCATGATAGGTGCAGACACTTACTTTTCTTTCAACTTACCAAATGCCTTAAGACAAGATTCATCAAAATGAAACTTACACACTTTCTCAAGCAACATGCACAAAGGATGTGAAATATTTGAAAAATCCTTGATGAACCTCCGGTAAAAGCCTACCTGCCCAAGAAAACTTCTCAAACCTTTTACATAGAGAGGTGGAGGAAGTCGCTCTATCACCTCAACTTTGGCTTAGTCAACCTCTATACCCTTCTCTGAAATGCGATGACCGAATACAATAACTTTTTTCACCATGAAGACATTTTCCCCAATTTAGCACAAGGTTGCAATCTTCACACCTCTTAAGCACCTCACAGAAATGACTCAAACACCACTCAAAGGAGTCACCAACCACTGAAAAATAATCCATAAACACCTCAATAGTGTCCTTCACGATATTGGAGAATATAGACATCATACATCTCTAAAACGTAGTTCGTGAATTATATAACCCATATGACATTCTCTTGAACGCGAAGGTCCCATAAGGACATGTAAAGGCGTTTTTTTTTTATTAATCTTACGGTGTAATAGAAATCTGATTATAACCAAAATAGCCATCAAGAATATATTACCACCCTTTTCTTGCAAGTCTATCCAACATCTGATCCATAAAGGGCATACAAAAATGGTCCTTCTCATTCCATGCATTTAATTTTTGGTAATCCATACATACCTTCCATCCATTCACTGTCTCATCGGAACAAGTCGTTTTTTCATTGGGGACCACAATCATTCCCCCTTTCTTAGGTACACTGAACAGGGAATACCCAACTACTATCCGCGATCGGATATATCACTCCAGCATCCAACCACTTAATGATTTACTTCTGAACCACCTCTTGCATAGGTGGATTTAAACGTCTCTGATGCTTAATACTTGGCTTATGATCGGGCCTGAGTTTGATTCTATGTGAACGAATCTTGAGAGGGATCCCAATAATATCTGCAATAGTCCATCTAATAACTCTTTTGAACCTTTTTAACACCTCCACCAAACTCTCAACTTGATGCACATTCAAATCTGATGCAATAATTACCGGCAAAGTGTCACCTTTTCCCAAGAATACATACCTCAGATGAGGTGGTAAAGCCTTCGGTTCTACTTTTGGAGCCTCCTCTACAGATGATTTCGCGGTTGGAGACTCGCGATGCTTCATATCTAACTCCAATTTCATTGCCTTAAATTGAACACCACCTCGATCAAGTGCCACGACCAACGAGCCATACTTTTTAATACAATCACTATCATAATTCATGATCATTGCCGCTAGTGCTTCTACACCTAGACACTCTTATATTTGTACCTCAAATGATTTATCAACCCTTTAAGATATGGCAGATACCGATTAGATCTCACCACTCTGCCTCATGGACCTACAAATGTTGAAAGTCAATTCTTCATTATTCAACTGAAATTTCATTTGTCATTTCTCCATATCAACCAAGGCTCTACCCGTACCAAGCAATGACCTCCCAAGAATAATGGGCACCTCAAAATCAACCTCATAATCCAGAATCTTAAAATCGTCTTTAAATATGAATGACTCCACCTTAACTAACACATTCTGGAGTATCCCAATAGGCCTCTTCACCGTTTGATCGAACATCAGTAGCCGCATCGCAGTGGGCTTTGGGTCACCCAAACCCAAATTCTTGTAAATAAAAAGAGTCATGAGATTTATGCTTGCCCCAAGATCCCATAAAGCTTTCGCAAAATTTAATAATCCGATTGTACATGGAATAGCTAAGGCAGCCGAATCTTTTTTTTTTTTTTGCACTAGAGACCTTGTAGCTATAACACTACAATGCTGCATTCTATCATTATCCTCAAAACATACGATCTTTTCTTAGTAACCATATCTTTCATGAACTTGGTATAACCAGGCATTTGTTCAAGAGCTTCTATCAAAGGGAAATTGATTGAAAACTGTTTGGGCATAGTGATAAAACACCGATATTTACCATCATATGTTTTTTTCACTAACCTCTGTGGAAATGGAGGTGATGGTCTAGGCATGTGGGTCACCTTTTGGGGTTCCTCAACTTTTTTCACCGTTTTGTCTCCCAAATCACCCTAACCTCCACTACCTCATTATCGCCTCTTATCAAATTTTCTACACCAGACGCCATTGGTGGGTCAATGGTTTGCTTACCACCTAAAGTTGTAACTGCCTACAATGTCCATCATTTTAAGGATTTTGGACAATATTGCTAGAAAGAGTGCCCGGTTTGCGTGGGTTCACAATGGAAGACAATTGGTCCATTTGCAACTCAAGATGCTTGATCGATATTGCATGTGCATACACTTTTTGCCCAATACATGCTAAGTCACTCCTCAGCTCTTTAGTGTGCTCATCACTAGAATCATACCTCCTATCCTCAACACTCCGATCATTTTTGTTGCCATACTTACAAAGTTGAAGTTGTTGCGTGGTTGTAATTCCCATCTCGGACATAATGATCCTCTTTCTTGTAATTACCATAGTTCAAACCCTAGAGCCAATTCTCCTGATTGGACTCTCAGGCATTTGGTATAAAACCCCCTGTCTGCTCATTTACCGTATAAGAGTCCTCCTCATAGTAATACTCATCAGTCAGCAGTGGTGGTTTAGACAAGTAGTTCAGCGCATTTACCTTTTTCTGCACCCCAAGTGACGTGTTTAAACACCAACCCAAGATCAGATCTTAGTTGATCCATTTCTTTAAGAATCTGATCTGTGCAGGGTTGTGTGCGGATTGCCCTGCAAAAGTGTTTTTCCCAGTATCTAACTTCCTAGTGCTCCAAGCTTTATTATTTCAGGAGATTTTCTCCAACTTCTCCACAATCTCAACATAAGGACACTCTCTATAAGAACCACCCGCTATCTTATAAAATACTGCTTTATTATTATCATCATGTCCCAAATCGAAGTATTCTTTTATTGACTCATCATTGATGCGGTGATTGGGGACACTTCTCAAGAACGAGGTAACCTATCCCAAGAACTATTGACTAATTCTCCGGGTAGTGCAACAAAGTTTTTAACCCTATATTTGTGGTTTATCTTCTTAGACACCAGATAGTAATGTTTTAAGAACACTTCCCTCAATCGATTCCAACTGTAGATTGAGTTATAGGGGAGTTCGGTAAAAAATAAAGCGGATTCTCCCGTTAGTAAGACAAGAAACACCCTCAACCCTATTATGTCCATTTTCAAATCAGGCCTCCTTACACACCTCTTACGCACCGACCTCACCTTGGCGATCTGAGCTTTTGGATCCTCAGAAGATAGCCTTGAAAAAAAACCCTAGCAGTGAATATTTGGATCACACTACTAGTTACCACGAAATTATGGCCGTGTGGTAGGGGAGGCAATACAAGTGGCCCATCAGATTCAGTAATATTATCATATCCCCTATAATACTCTTGAGGGCGTGGAGCCAGAGTTGCCTCCGTATTTCACCTTTTCAATGATTTTCAGGTAATAATGGATCATGAGCATCACCTGGTTGAGGAAGTTCCGGGTTTTGATTTTCATCGATAAAACCCTAATTTCGATAAATTTTGCATAGTTTACGCTCTAGTTCGGGGTCGGGTGAGGGTAATGGTTCTCCTATACTCCGCGTACTTGTCATACACGGAAGTTAGATCTTCAAGAGACAAAAACAAAAACAAATAGTTAAATCAGTAAAATTTTGATTAAACTTTGGTAATAAGCTTAAAGTTAATTTAAAATCCACTTTCCCCGGTAGCGGTGCCAAAATTATATACGCGCAAATTTACTTCTCAAAAAGAAGTATAAGTGGTTGTATCAGGTAAAGAACCTAACTATGAGGTTTGGGATCGATCCCACGAGGAAAATGATTTAGACTTACCTTAACCTCTTATAACTTCTATTAAGTCAAGTCCTTTTCAAGGACCAAGTAGCAAAAAGAGGAGTTTGAAGCAATAACTCTAATTATCTATTTCAAAGTAAATAAGTTATAGGTTCACAAATTTTATTTTTGTCAAATAATAAGAGTAACTAGGGCCTAAGTGTTCCCCACAGGTTTGTAACGCGGTAATTCTAGCTATAACAATTCTTTCCTAGTACCTTACATGCAAAGTTGTAAGTTACGTATCCCTAATTCCTTGGTCCGATAACTAGTGAATTTCACTCCACATCTTAGTCCGGCTACGTGTGTATGCTTTACTAAACCTTACTTTTACCTCATATTAAGCCTCATCATCGGTGTTTAGCTTAGTTGTTTCTTCTCACCAACTGACACTAGAATATTAGATAGTATATAATAAATATATATTGATAATTCTTTTCTTATTATCTACTTCCTTGGTCCGACAAGTAGCAATAAGGCAGGTTCTAACCTGTGCACTTGTTAAAAAGACTTCTAAATTAAAGAATTATTAATACATGCAAGACACTATTCGAGAACTATTATTTTAGCTAGGTTTTACCTTGCAACCCTAGTTATGGAGTTTAGTAACCCATATTAATAATCACACAATTCATGTTAATTAGATAAGAATTCATGCACTTACTTTGATGAGATTGAAGAAAATCAAGGAGATTACTTGAATTAATTAAAAACTTGCAACAAACGATTCCGTAAAATAAAGTAATTTTCACAAAATCCCAAATTTCAACACTTAGAATATTAAAACTAGAAAATATCCTAGAGTCAACCCCAAAAATGAGGTTTTTACAAGTATTTATAATAATACATTCCTAAAAAAAGGGAATTGATTTAAGGAAAATCCTGCCAAAAACGCGTCTGAGTTGAAAACTGGAGCGACGGACCGTTGAGGTCACGACAGACCGCATAGGTCACGACAGACCGTCGAGGCGATCTGTTGTTCCATACTTAGCTTCTTTTTTTGCAGCTCTCTTCACCAACTTTCTGTTACAAACAACGGGCATGGATGATGGTCCTTGCGTGCACGACGGTCTGTCGATGGCTTCCTTTCTTCCATACTTAAAATCTTTTGAAGATGGGTAATGGGGCTACATTCTGTTAACATTGACGGATGTGCAAGATGGTCCATCATGGCTATGACAATCCATCGAGAGACTCCGTAGCCCCACACTTGGCCAGAATTCCCCAACATTTTTAAGCAGCCTTTTTCTCCGTACGACGGTTACCACCTATAGACCGTCGAGGTCACGAAGGACCGTCGATGGCTCAGTAGGTCGTCACTTCTGCAATTTTCAGCCCAGTTCTCCTACGTTCTCCTTCATGAAAAATTCCCTGCAACCAAAGAGAAAACTACATCAAAACCAATACAAAGAGGCCTTAGATATACAGTAAAGGAAAAATCATTAGAAGTACCATGAAACAAGGGTACATCACGTACCCATAGGGACTGACGATTAGAATCACTTAATATTTCCAAGTCTTTCAATCAAACACAAATGTTTTTAGGATTACAAGATTAAATGATTTTATAATCTAATAGTTAAATAAGAACAAAACAATTACGATTCAATTTCTAAGGTTTCAAGAAGTGATCGACAAAATCCAAGGATTGCAGCTAAATTTATAAATCATGTAAATTATCTTGCTAAATGGATATTTATCAACTATTTAATCAATTATCACAGGTTTAAATATATTATTATGGTCTTCCAACCTCTAACCACCTACGACAAATGAAAACCTAACTACAACGTTGAATGGGGATAGATTGGACCAAGAATTGAGCATTAGAATTTCTTCTTGTATAATGAAAAAGCAAGGTTTAGAGGTATATATCCCTATCATATATACAAATTACCTCTAATTATAAATAGAAAATTATGCCCCTTATTCCCCACGTTCGTTAATCTTATTCCTCTCTCGATTTCAATTCGGACAATAAGTTTATTTTAGCGGTGAGCAAGCATGAAATACAAAAAACAAGAACATAAGAAAAGTTTCTATGATAGTCAATGTCAACCCATAAAAACTCAATAAATTAAAATCATCATGTAGCCGCAGCTCTAGAACTACGGAAATTCGCTTCTCATGATAATATTTACGATCAAGCAAAGTTTAATTATCAATAGTTGATCAAAAGTAGAAGAGTTTAATAAAGAACCCTAAACATTGATGAAATAACTCTCTAAATAGTTGTTCTTTGAAACCCAGAAAAATTAACATTATATAAAATAAAACAATAATCTATTCATACTAATGTCAAATCGGCCCAAAAGTTTCGAGGAGTAGCGCGACGCGGAGAGGTTTATTAGTTTCAATTTGAAGATCTTTTCTATTCTTTTCGACATTGGCTTGGCACGAACCATTCTGCCTCCGATTTTGGCAAAAAAATATAAATTCCCTCTTTATGACGCGGAGAGGAGAAGAAACATTCTATCCCACATTGCTAATTCGCACCATGACTAGAATTCCTCTCCGCGTCAAATTTAACTTGCACGTCATTTCTTCACTTTTTTTCTTGCTTCTTTTCAACCTGGATCATACTGTGATTTGCACTGCCCACTTCCGTTCTTTTTTCTTCCTATAAGCTTACCTACTCTATTCATCATGTTGGTTAGTACATATATAATCAAATTACTGGACATGAGTATGAATCAACATAAAATGATTACAAACTCGGCTTAAAGTATTATTTTGTTCCTAGGCATATAAATGTGCCTAAGATCACTAACCCACACTTAGAGCTTTGTTTGTCCTCCAATAACTTATCCTAGACCTAGAGTCCATATTATGGCATTTGTGCACCTGATATTTCCTTTTACGGATCTTTAATCATTCAACATAAGCTTGTTATTGCTCTGAAAGGTCTTTCACACTTTCATGCCTCATACACCCCTCGTATTTAGTTAAAAACTTTTTGCCCTTAACACACTCAACTTCATGTGGACCATTACATATCACATGTCTTTCATGCACAAAGTAGCCCCCTCTAAAAAGAATAATTCGCACACTCAACGCATCAAATTAAAATATATTTTAAGAACTGAAGAAACACAACGTGCTCTCACGCAACAAAGATATCAAACGTGCAACTAGTGAGAACCATAAGATTTCCCATTATGTGAACCTACATTAATTAAGCATGTATTTCCCAGAATCAAATAGGAGTTTACACATTGTAATGTAAGCTTGAGGTAAGAGAGGATACATTTCGATAAAATTAGGTACTTATGCTCCCTAATGGAACTGTTTCCATTTTCTTACTACATTGACATATTTTTCCTTTCTTATATATGTTTACACTTAACAATATATACCCTTAATATATCGATTTCTCTCAATTTAAGGTGCAAATTATCCTTGTAAGGACTAGGGACATTATTAAGGTAATATCCAAGTTAGCCACCTTTAACTTAGGGCTTTAACTGCCAAAACCCAACCCACCAAGTCGTGCGCTCTCTAACTCTAACACGTAAGTAAGAGAAATCTCATACCCCAAAGGTTTAAACATACAAAAAATTCACAAAACACATATAAAATATAGATAAAATTCTTTATAACAAACTTTTTTTCACAAACTAGTTAAGACTTGTAAATTATTTAACAACCCCAAGGATCTAGTCTAGAAGGCACAGGAGCTAGTAAGAATAAAGACAAGATTAAAAAGAGAAGACACAACTCCCACCAGCGGAAGGAAAGATTAAAGATGTTGGAGATTTTCTTCATCTTTACCTATTGAATCATTACTAAACCTGCATCCTTACTATGTTAAAAGACATAGAAAGAGTAGCATTAATACAATCACACATACTGGTAGGCATGATCGGTCAATCCACTAACCTCATAATATAAAAAATAAATAATAAGATCATGCATTAAACCACTCGCTCCTCAACCCTTGACCTCTCTTAGAGAACCACCTATTTACATTGTACTTTGAAAGCTAACCACTTTACCAACAACTAACAGATTTCCGGGTTTATTCGATCATAACCTAAAACATTCTAACCCCATATAATATTTCCGTATACTACACCTTCTAGTGATCACGTAATACCCTTAATTCTTCTAATAACCTTTCCTAACAAAGACCATATAATTTTGTTAAATCAACACTAACCTTGGTCCAGTCTCTTTTTTACTTATCTTATAAACACCACTCGCTATTCATCACTCCCTTAGAACATCTTGACCTTTGGCCATTAACCAACAAGTATGTATTATTAAACATATCTACTTCACCACATATATTCATATGCATACACACAAAATACCACCTAATGATCAAGGCTTTAACTACATAAAATATAGAACCTAACATGTTTCACACCACATATTTACCACAAGTAGTTGATTCTCCCACTAAACCAACAATCTAGAAGTTAGCTTTTCATAGTGTGGCAATTCGACCCCAGATTTATGTCGAAACGTGGCAACTAATCCATGTTAGGTTTCAAAAATATGACAATCCGATCCAATAATATGCAAGAACCTGTCAACTCAATTCATATTTATGTTGGAACGTGGTAACCTATCCTGTATAGCTTGCCATAATGTTGCAATTCGAATCCCATTCTGTAACATCTAGTAACTCGTAATAGCCAAGAATATGCTAAGAAACTAAAATTTATGACTTCTGCAAATAAAATGGAAAATCAACAAAATTTCCAAAGTAAAAAAAGTGAGTTTTGTTAATTTTCAAACGGCCATAACTTCTAGGTCAGTGTGAGTTTGAGGTAGTTCTTGTTATGGTTGGAAAGTCCATGAAAATATATTTCTAACGACACAGAGTTTGTGAATTTTCAATATTAAATGAGGGAGATACGCCTTTCTTAAGTTGGGCTTTCGAATTAAGAAAAGTCCAATCTGAATTTATGGAAGGGCAAACTAGTTTTTTTACCCTGATATGTCCTAATTTATTTTAGGGTTTTAATTGAGGTAAAAATGTTTTAGTTTAGAATAAAAAAGTTATTTCACTCGTAGAGCTTGGGAGAAAAGAGATGAAAAGAAGAAGAAGGGAGAAATATCAATATTTCTCCAAGAATGCCAAGGGATTCTAGTGGAATTTTAGGGGGGAGATCCCTAATTAAGGAACGTGAGATACTTTGGATTAATACATACACACATTGATCTTGATTTAGTTCTGTTGATTTAAAGTTGTTTGCATGATCAAAGTGAGTTCTTGATAAATATTGTCTAATTACTTTTGGTTGAATTGATTAAATACTCATTGATGTTGATTAGTAGTTTTCGATTTTTTTTTGTAAGATCCATTGTGTATTGATAGTATTGATGATCCTAACGTTTTGGTAATAGAACTATGGAGGTTTAGGCAAATTACGATTAGAAAATGAAGAGAGAAGTTCGTCAGCCACACTTGAGCAGCACCATGCGTGGCGCGTCCCATCTGTGCTAAGGTCCAGGGGCGGCGGGCCTGCAGTGTGCCAGGATAGGGCCTCTGAACAAGTGGCCTTGCACAATGCCCTTCAAAAGCGCTCAACCTGGTGTTTTTTGTGCAGTTTTCATAGTTTAGTCCTTTTGAGTCTTTTCAAGGTACGTTAACACCTTCAAATGATTCTATTTACTTCATATAATTTATAAACACCTAGAAATCATTAAAAGACTCAAGTTATGACCATGAATCCATAATTCAATTAAAGGAAAGTTAAGATTAAAGTCTAGAAAGTTAGGAGTCAAGTCTTTAGTTATGAAGTAAGGCAAGGTAAAGTTCTTAAAGGTTTACAAAGTCTTGTTTAACCATTTTAACTTTGTTTAAAGACTCATATTTAAAGCTTAATAAAGATTTAAGTTGAAGTCTTTTTTTCAATGGTATAAATGTACTAAATATTCAAAAGTATACTTTAAATGTTTTTTTACATTTAAAGAAGTAACGAAACTTTGATTTCCAAAGAGCCTTAGTGCGAGTTTCGGGAAATGAACTATAGCTTTATATAAGAAACAAGAAGGGAAACAAAGATTTCCAAGATAGCCTTGAACTAAGTGTTTTGAGAACCAATCTCAAACCACAGAATCACTATGTTTTAAAACATAAGAGCCGACATATTTTTTTGGAGTATTATTGAGCTCCGATATGGGGGAGAGTTCAGACAACTCACAGCCCCCATAAACCATGTAGAAACCATAGTTAGAAAATGGGTCATACTTTTTATATGAACTCTTTTCACAATAGACTAGTTGATATATTAGGCAATTCAAGTCTTATACATTTGAACAGGTTAGGATGCGATGGCAGCGTGAGGTAGATCATTGTATTATCACAGTAGGTCTTATGTGATGGTTGTCAGTTAAAGAAACTCCCACAAAAGTTATTATATTTGTATATGCATCACTTTATTTGAACTTATATACATATATATATATATATATATATATATATATATATATATATATATATTATAGAGTTATATTGTATCCTTGTATACTATTAGAGTTTACAAACTTTTTGTAGATATTTTTTCTTTATATTGCACTTACCTTTGCATTGCATTATATTGAAATGAGTTAGTTATTCATGAGTTGAGTAGTCCCAAAGTAATTGCTCCTTCTTACTCCTTTTCAAGTTAGTATTCCAACTTGTATAGTCATATGTTCAATGTTATGACGCTTGTTCGATGTTATGATGCTAGTTCGATGTTATGATGCTAGTCGCCTGCATAGTATCATAATTCAGACGTAAGTAACTACGATCGGCATTCGTAGTGTCATTGATCTAGTGCGCTTCTCAGAGTCAGTTGGTGAGTCTCCCATCATTCCACATGACATATTTATCATTTAGTTATTGTTTTAGTTTTTAGTTGTTAGGGTGATTTTGGGGTCCTGTCACAACATTCATCGTTATTTTATAGGCTTCATCAGATGATATTAGTTTTTTTAGTAAATTTCTTTCACTTGTAATTAACTAATACTTCGATTCAACTATTGGCTAATTATTATCTTTAAAACTATTTCTTGAGTTATACATTATGCTTAAGTGTTGCGCTGAGTTAAGTAAGACATGTCAAGGGTCCGCTTAAGACCATCAATTGTCATCGGGTGTTGGACACATCCAGGGTGTAAGCTCAATGCAAGAGAAACATGGTATAAGAGCATAGAATTCAAGAGTCCTAGGGAGTCTATCAAGCCGTGTATTTAGAGTCTTAGTCATCGGTGTGAAGAGATCCATCTATGATTACGAGGCTACAACATCTATGAACTTCTTACTTCTTTCATATTTATTTTTCTTGCACTAGAGTTTATCTCTAAAAGTATCTCTCTAATTCGTGCTTCCACGTGTTTCAGATGATCATGCTGCCACGAAGAGCAGCAAGAGGTTTTCCATATAGGAGGTACATTGAACCTTAAGAACAAGAATTTCCCAATGTACATGAAGTTCAAACTCAAGGGATTTTACCAACGCTGAGTTTCGTGAGGCTATTAGGATACTTAGTCAAGAAGTGACTAACTAGGTTGGTCAACAAAGAGGTTCTCGACAAAAAGGGGATGACACTTCGAGGATTTTGGAATCTTGAGGATTAATCCCCAAGGTTCATTGGTTCTAGCACTACTAAAAAATTAGAGAACTAGGAATGGAAAAAGGTGTTTGAGCTGATGCATGTTACTGACACTAAGAGAGTTGTGCTAGCTGCTTATCAACTTAAGGTCATTGCAAGAACTTAGTTTGATCGGTGGAAATAGGGTAGATATTAAAATGCACCACTCGCCAGCTGAGCTTGTTTTGAAGAGGCCTTCATGGGGAGTTTCTTTCCCTGAGAACTGAGAGGGCCCAAGGTACGTGAGTTCCTCAACCTTAAGAAGTACTCGCTAAGTGTGCATGATTATGGTTTGAAATTTACCCAACTATATTTTTATGTTGTGGAGATTGTTAAGGACATGAGGAGGAGGATGAGTTTGTTCGTTGCCGGACATGGTCTCTCTTCAAGCAAAGAGGGACAAGCTGTAATGCTTATTGGAGACATGCACATTTTGAGGTTGATGACCTATGTACAACATGTAAAAGAGGAAAAGCTGAGGGACCGAGAGGAGTACAAAAAAAAAGGGAATGTGTTTGAAGAAGAAAGGTTGTTTGAATTGTCAAAAAATTTCAGAATCAAAAGGGGCCTTGACCATCATCTTTTAGTGCACTTGCACATATAGACAAAGTTGAACATCATAGTTAGAAATCCCGAGCTAAGCTTGTTTATTCACATGGTAGTAAGCCTTTTGCCTGCACCAAGTGTGGTAGAAATCACTCTGTTGTTTTTTGTGAGGGCTCCATGGATTGCTTTAAGTGTGGTTAGACCGGGCATTTCATAATGGATTGTGAAAAGAACAAGAAAGGTTGTAGTAATGGGTGCAACAAAGCTTAGTCTTGAATAGTTGCTCCAAAAAAAGGGCTACACCTAGGAGAGCTAATTTTGGTGTTGTAAGAGGAACAAATTACTTTTATGCTCTCAATTATCACTAAGAATATGAAATTTCCCCAGACATTGTATCTGGAATGATTCAAGTCTTTGAGTTTATTTTTTAATCATTGGTAGACCTAGGAGCGAGTTCATAATTTATAACTACATATGTTTCCATGAAATTTGATATTATTTTTAAGTAACTTAGTGAACCGTTCAGTGTTTCTACTCCTGTTGGAGAATCTATTCTAGCGGAAAGGGTTTATCGTGATTATCTAATTTCTATTAATCACAAGAACACCATGAGATTTGGTTGAGTAAATTATTGTAGACTTATATATCATTCTTTGTATGGATTGTCTTCATGTACATTATGCCTCAGTTTATTGAAAAATTCAAGTAGTCAAGATTCAGTTTACAAATGAACCAATCTAAGAGTGGAAAGAATTTTAGAGAATGCCTCAGGGTTGATTCAATTCAAATTAAGGTGAGAAAGTTTGTTTTTAATGGGTATGTCTAAAACTTAGTCCGAGTTAATAAATCTAATGTTGAGATACGTCCTATTTAGTCAAATCAAGTACTGAAAGAGTTTCAACAAGTCTCTCCAGATGATCCTCCTAGAGTCCCTCCTGAGAGAGATAGAAATTACTATAGATATTCTTCTAGGGACTCATCCTATCTCTATTTCACCATATAGAATTGAACCAGAAGAGTTAAAAGTGTTGAAGGAATATTTAAAAGATCTGTTAGATAATGGTTTTATTCGATCAAGTATCTCACCTTGGGGAGCAACGGTCTTGTGTGTAATAAATTAGGATGGCTCCTTTAGGATGTGTATACACTACCGCTGATTGAATAATGTTACCATCAGACTAAGTATCCTCTTCCAATGATAGATGATCTTCTTGACAAACTTCAGAGTGCTTCCTGTTTCTCGAAATTTTATCTCAGATCAGGCTACCATTAGTTGGAAGTTAGGGAATGTGATATTGAGAACACAACTATTAAGAAAAAATATGGGCATTATGAGTTTTTGGTCATGTCATTTGGTTTGACCAATGCACACGAAACATTCATCGATCTTATGAACAGAGTCTTCAAACCATATTTATATTTGTTTGTTATCGTCTTCATTAATGTATACTAATCTATTAAAGGAATGAAGAAGATCATGCTAGTCACGTAAGGATAGTTTTTTTTACTTTGAAGGATAAGACGATATATGCCAAGTTCTCCAAGTTTGAGTTTTGGCTTAAGTCTATGTCATTCTTGGGCCACGTCGTTTGTATTAATGGGAATAGACATGACACCCAAAAGATAGAAGCAGTTTAGAGTTGGCCTAGACCCACATCTCCAACAGATAAATGGAGTTTCTTAGGTTTGGGTGACTACTATAGAAGATTTTTTTAGGGTTTTTAATCTATATCGTCTCCTTTGACAAAGATGAATTAGAAAATAGGTATGTTTTCAATGGTTTGAAGCTTGTGAGAAAAGCTTTGAGGAGTTGAAAAAGAGGTTGACTACTACTCAAATTTTGACCTTACCAGAAAGTACTCAAGATATTGCGGTGTTCTGTTATGCATAAAGAGTTGGTTTTGGCTTTGTGTTAATTAATGTAGAGTGGAAAAGTTACTATTTATGCCTTCAGACAATTGAAGGTTCATGAGAAGAATTATCTAACCCATGACTTCGATTTTGCTCTTGTAGTTTTCGCTTTGAAACTATGTCGTCACTACTTGTATAGTGTGCATGTTGACATATTCACTGATCACAAGAGCTTACAATGTGTGTTCACCCTGAAGGAGCTCAATCTCATACAAAGGAGGTGGTTAGAATTACTCAAGGATTATGATATGAGTATTCTTTACCACAAGATAAGGATAATGTGGTTGCTAGTGATTTAAGAAGGTTATCCATGGGGAGTACCACCCATGATGAAGAAATTAAGAGGGAGATAACTAAATATATGAACAAACTTGCACTCATATGAGTCAAACTTATGGATTCCACAAAATGATAAATAGTGGTAATCAATGGGGATGAATCATCACTACTGTCACAAATGAATCAGAAGCAATACTAAGACCCCATTTTGCTTGAATTGAAGGCAAATGATCATAAGCAAGGAGTTTTTGCTTTTGCACAAGGGGAAGATGGTGTGCTAAAGTATCAAGGTAGGTTGTGCATACTTAGGGTATCTGGACTCGAACAAAGGATCATGGGGGAAGCCCATAGCTCTAGATATTCCATTCACCTGAGTTCCACAAAGATGTACCTCAATTAAGAGAGGTATATTGGTGGGAAGGCATGAAGAAGGGCATTGCTGAGTTTCTTGCCAAATGCCCAAATTGCCCAAAAGTTAAAGTAGAACACCAAAGGCCTAGAAGTTTTGGTCAAACTATAGAACTTCTGCAATGGAAGTGGGAGATCAGTAACACCGACTTTATAATAGGGTTGCCAAGGTCTCACAGGCAACATGATTTGAGTAATTTTCGATAGAATGAAAAAATCAGTCCATTTTTTCCCCGTAAAGACCACCCATTAAGATGAGGATTATGTAACGTTATACATTAAGGAGGTCGTGAGACTTCATGGAGTCCTAGTTTCAATCATTTTAGATATAGGTGCACAATTCACTGCATAGTTCTAAAAGTCTTTTGAGAAAGTTTTGGTTTCAAAGGTGAACTTAATCACTATTTTTCATCCTCAGACGGATGGGCATGTGGAGCATACCATCCATACTTTAGAAGATTTGTTTAGGGCTTACGTGATCGATTTAGAGGGTAATTGGGCTGATCATCTACCTCTCATTGAGTTCACCTTCAACAATATCATCCATTCGAGCATTCAAATGGCTCGATATGAAGCTCTTTACGGGACAAGAAGCAGATCTCCTATTAGGTGGTTCGAAGGTTGTGAAGCAGGATTTATAAGACCAGATCTAGTTCACCAAGCCATGAAAAAGTGAAGGGGATCCAAGAGAGATTGTAAACGAGGCATAGTCCTCATAAATCCTACATAGATATTAGGAGAAGACCATTGGAGTTTGAGGTTCATGATAGGGTATATCTAAAAGATTCACCTATCACATCCAAGAATACACCTTAGACGTAACCGGAAAGTCGTCCTCTTGGAGAACTAGGACTAACCTCTTATCTTACATCATTACATTCATACGTAAAAATTAGCATAGATTTTAAAACTTTTTACGACTTTTAAATTGAGTTATGTATAGACCTCTACATACATATAGTGGATATATATTGAGTATACACAGACCATTTGTATAGGAAGATTACTTAGCCTTATACTTTTATTGAACATAGATATATAGAATATAACATAGTCTCAAATAGTTGTCTCGTCTCATAACCATATAATAAGAGTATATCAACGCCTAGACCATACATCAATAAAATAAGACCATATATAGGTAATTCAATGTTTAATATCAAAATGAAAAGGAAAGAAACATAAGAGTCTTAATACTAAAGTAACATCATAAGCTTGATAGTGGTATTACCTTCGGAAGGTAAGTACCTACCAAACTTGGTTGATTCATAATTCCAAGTCTTCTTCAAAGTCGTCTCCAGAAGTTCTTCAATGATCCGAACCTAAAATGTTTGGGAAAAAGGAAGAAATGGGGTTAGTACACCCCTTATACTAAGTATGAGACCATATTCACACATACTTTTAAATCATGCAAAGAAAATGACATGTCAATAAGTATGCACTTTTCATTGAAAACCTTTATGCACATTAAACAACACCATATCAAATCAATAGAATATATTCATTAAGTCATAGGCATATAAATATCAAGACCAACGACATTAAATCTAGTCAATTCAACATGCATATAATGTAATTTAATACATAGTCAAGTAATTATATCCTCAAGTCATAATAGCAACAAGTATGTATAATAGAACATTTCAACAAAATGAGAGAAAGACAATTATTTATGAACCCCTAAAGAGTCAACACGTGCAATGACCAAGCAAAGCCGCATAACCTTACTCAATCAAGTAACCCAACTAGAATCATGACCAACATCTCACTTCATATAGCATGGCATTTAAGGGTACATATCATCATACATTAACAATGTAGACCAACACATATTCATATGTGAAACTAATCAACATATCATATCAACAATGTACATGTTCTTCATATACATATCATGTACCATCATAAGCATATTCATACATAAGAATACTCCTACGGTTTCCCTCAAGTCTAACTAGTGCAATTTTTAGGTAGAGTCCCACACCCCTACATAGACTAAGCTAAACCCCTTAGGTTATCTTAGTTAGAGTTCATTCCTTTAATTAATTTTACCTTTTCGGGATATCTTCCCCTAATTGACATTGACCACATTGGATAATGTGGAATCCGCTGCCATGGAGCCCTACACTGAAAGAAGGCAGACTACTTGAAAAGGTTGTACCAAAACATGAACATAGCAGCTACGTGTATTCAGTATTCCTATGGAGAAAACATAGTTCAAGAACTAGGAAACATAGTTTGGACCCTCTTTATACTACATTAGTTATAGTGTCCAATCTCAAGAGTAGATTAGTGATCTTACCTTTCCTATGTAGGAGGAGACAATCCTCAATCTAGTTAATTCGGTGCTAAGCTAGAGTCCCTTTTGAAATGTCTTTAATGTCTTAATTAATTGTCATAGCTTATTGTAGTTCATAGGGTCTAACCCTTTTATAAAAATAATCATAATCATAGCTCAAAAAGAATTGCATGAGTATAGTCCTTTCATTACAATTCATATAGGTGAGGTTAACACATGTACATATGACTTAATAATAAGACACATTTGGTAAATCATTGACCATTCTTATAACATTTTCATCTTAGACAACACCTCATAAACCATATTAAAGATATTTCAATTCAACATCATACAAACCCAATAAATCCTAATACAAGGCATACTCAAATACAACATCATTACTTAATCACAATGAAGCATAATTGAAGTAAGTAATAGGGATCAGAAGATTTACCAAGATCATTCATTATTCAGCATAAAAGTCTTATCATAACCCCTTACTCAACCCAATTAGGGTGTAGTATCATCATATAACAATAACAAACATGAAACAAGACTAATTGAATGACTACATCACAATCCAATACTAGTTCATAGCTTTTGATGAGATACATAGATCAAAGTCATCATCTAAATCAATTACTCTAGAGCTAGCATAAGAGGACTATAATTCACCCTAATCTATTCATGATCGATTCAACATCATATAATATTAATTCAACCAATAACAAAGTCAATTAAATTAACATTACACAATTCATATCAAGATCATTACCTAGGGTTAAGGGGTAAAGGTCATCTTCTACAAACTAGACTAATCTTTCAAGATTTATCAAAATTGAGTTGAATTAAATGTTAATATATTCATAATATCTAAAATGAATCATAAACTAAGTGATCCATAGCATCACTTTTGAGATTAGATGAAACTAACATGAAAACCCAAATTTCGGAATCAATTTGATGGAACCTTTTGAGGAAAGAGGTCTCAAAGGTGAAAGAGATCTGATACCTTACTAATTGATGAATATTGATGGAAAACTTTTTTGCATCCCTTAAAACATACCCTAGGTTGGTCTTCAATGGAGTGCTTCACTAGATACAGAATGTAGTGAGTTTTGGGTTTGTGAATTATGAGAGTTTAGGTTAGTCTAATTAGGTTAGGGCGTTATATAGATAGTTAGATAAATTAATTATACCTCCACTAACCCCTAATTAATTAACTAGCTCTTTAATTAATTAATAGAACCTAACTTAAAAACATGTAGCAACTTAGGCCCTCATAGAAGAGACCCCAATCTACGGTCTGTTTGTGAGACGATGACCACTGCTCCCTCCGTGCTGCACATTTGTTTCTAAGTTCAGAGGCTGTGAAAAATGAACCTTCCAAGATTTTGACCAAGTTACCATCAATGGTGGCCATCGACGCCCCGTCGATTGGCAAACGCCCGTCGATAGCACTTATTTGTGCACACTGCTTTGGGCAGTTCATCCACCCCAAAATGCAAGAGTCCT
This sequence comes from Solanum chilense, assembly GCA_032847665.1. Taxonomy (NCBI): domain Eukaryota; kingdom Viridiplantae; phylum Streptophyta; class Magnoliopsida; order Solanales; family Solanaceae; genus Solanum; species Solanum chilense. The sequence continues at coordinate 38,107,600 of CM064963.1, forward strand.
CCTCACGGGCCCTTTGTTGGTCCTTGGGGAGTGGTGCTCGTACGTTTAGACTATGAACTAACTCTAATACGTGTTAGACACCCTTCCACTAATTTTCATCATTTTCGAACTCCTAAAAGCTACTCAAATAGGCTAAGGCAAGCTAGCACCTCCTTGAACTAGTTTCCGAACGTCATGGACATTATTGGATGTTTTGGTTTCTAGACTTCCTAAATGACTTATATTCATCAAATTGTACCTTAAAACAGTGTTTAAACCTTATGACACTCATGTTAGGCTCTATAACACGTTTTGGATTTTCAATGTGTTACATTATCCCCCCCCCCCTTAGGAAAATTCGTTCCCCAATTACATTAAAATCATTAGAAATGGAAGAATAGACTCAAGACTAGAAGCCCAACCAACAACAATACATAACAAAATCAATCATATCATTTACAAAAGCAAATTAAAAACTTCAATTACCACAATAAGGCTCAACATTACAATATGAAGAATATTTTTCTCACAACAACAAGAGCTCAACATATCATATATAAGTCAATTATGCCAAATATTAAATTATCAACATGATACATATCATTTCATAAAGACTCACCATATCAAAATACACAACTCGACTCAAAACAAGAAGGTTGCAAATTTTCAAGTCCAAATGTATACTTCACTGTAAATTCACTGTAATGACACAAAAAAATGCACATTTTGCAAGACTTCACCAAAAATAAATGAACTTCAAATTTTAGTCATTATACTCATTATTATTAGGAATAACTAACCTTAGTTATCAAATAGATGAGGGTAACGGGACTTCATGTCGGCCTTTGCCTCCCATGTTGCACCCTCAATTAGGTGATTCTTCCATAACACCTTTACGGAAGCCACCTCCTTCTTCCTCAATTTTTTTACTTGCCTATTAAGGATTTGAACCGGAACATTCTCATAAGAGAGGTTATCCTTCACACCAAGACCCTCAATAGAAAGAATATACTCAGGATCAGCTATACACTTTTTAAGCAAAGAAACATGGAAAACAGGATGAAGCGAATCCAATTCACTAGGCAAACTTAACGCATATGAAACCTTACCAACCCTTTGAAGATTACATAGGGACACACAAGAAGAGGACTCAACTTCCCTTTCTTGTCAAATCTAAATACCCCTTTCATAGGCGAAATTTTCAAATACAATTTATCACCTTCTTGAAACACTAATTCCCTTCTCTTATAATCGGCTTAAGACTTTTACCGACTATAGGCCATTTGTATGTGAATTCATATGATATGAACCTTCTCCAAAGTCTTATAAATGAAATCGGACCCAATAGTAAACTCGCCCACTTCAAACTTCCAATAGGATACCTACACCTCTTACCCTAAAAGGCTTCATATAGAGACATATATATGGATGAATGGAAACTAGTGTTGTAAACAAATTTCACCAAAGGCAAATGATTATCATAATTTCCCTTGAAAAAAATAATACAATCCCTAAACATATCCTAAAGGGTTTGAATAGTACACTCCACTTGACCATCCGTTTTGGGATGAAAAGCAGTTCATAGCTTCACCTTGGTACCCAACCCTTCTTGAAATGACCTCTAAAACCTAGATGTAAAATGTGCACGCCGATTCGATATGATGGGTAACGGAATATCATGGCGAGACAATCTCATATATATAGATCCTTGCATAATCCTTCGCTTAATAGGTAGACTTGATGGGAATGAAATGAGCGGAGTTTGTCAATCTATCCACAACCACCCATATAGAGTCATATTGTTTTTGTGTCCGAGGAAAACCTACCACAAAATCCATATTGATGTCTTCCCACTTTCAAATAGGAACTTGGATCTCTTGTAGTAAACACTCGGCTTTTGATGTTCAGTTTTCACTTTTTGGCAATTTGGAATCTTAGCAACAAATTCCGCCATATCCTTTTTTTAAAACCTTCCTACCAAAACAATTCTCTAAGGTCATGGTACATCTTCGTCGAACCTGGATGAATGGAGTAGCAGGATTCATGAGCTTCCTCAAGGATCGGGTTCCTCAAACCATCTACATTGGGAACGTACAAACTTCCTTGATACCTCAATACACCATCACCCCCCAAGGAGAATGACTCATTAAGCATACCAAGAATCAATTCCTTCAACTCTATTAATGTTTGATCAAGGAGTTGTTTGGACTTCACCTCAACTACTAAAGATGACTCAGAGTCATGATCAACCATAAAATTACCATTCGGAGAATCTTCCAACCTGACACCCAATCTAGCCATCCTATGAACATCTTTTACTAGGTATTTCTTTTCTTTCTCTACATGTGACACACTACCCATGTTCATATGAATTAGAGAATCCGCAACCACATTTACCTTGCTAGGGTGATAAAGAACACTCTTGTCATATTCTTTCAACAATTCCAACCACCTTTTTTGTCGGAGATTTAACTCTTTTTTAGTAAACAGATATTGGATACTCTTGGTGTTAGTATACACATCAACATGAACAATATAGAGGTAATGCCTCCATATTTTTAAAGGAAATACTACGGACTCTAATTCAAGGTCATGATTTTAATAGTTTCTCTCTTGCACCTTAAAATGTCTAGAAACATAAGCTACCATTTTCCTATGTTGCAAAAGCACATACCCTAAACCCACTTAGGATGCATCATAATATACAGTGAAGCCCTTTGTACCCTCCGGTAAAGTCAACACCTAAGCAGAAGTAAGCCTATCATTCAACATTCGGAAGCTTTTCTCACATTCCTCCGACAACTCAAATTTATTACTCTTTTGGATCAAATTAATCAAGGGAGATGCAATGGAGACAAAACCATCCACAAACCTACGATAGTAACCCGCTAAACCCAAGAAACTCCTAATATCGATTCGAGTCAATGGTCTAGGTAAATTTTTCACCGTCTCGGTTTTCCTTGGATCGAACTCAACTACTTCAATAGAGATGATATGACAAAGAAACGCCACCGACCTCAACCAAAAATCACATTTGCTATTCTTGGAAAATAATTGGTTCTTTTTAAGCACTTCTAACACCACCCTCAAATGTGATCACCCTCATTTTTTTAATATACCAAGATTTCGTCAATGAAGACAATGACATAGGAATCCAGGTAACTTCGAAATACCCTATTCATGTGGTCCAAAAATGCCGCCGGGGCAGTAGTGAGACCATAGGACATTACTAAGATTTCATGGTGACTATATCTAGTCCGAAATGTCATCTTTGGTATATTCTAACCTCTCACCCTAGGTTGGTGATACCCTATCAATCAAGTTGTCAATATGAGGGAGACGATACTTGGTCTTAATAGTGACTTTATTGAGTTGGCGATAATCAATTCACATTCTAAGGGACAAATCCTTCTTCTTCACAAACAATACTGGAGCACCGCATGGAGAAATACTAGTTCTAATGAAGACTTTGTCTAGTAAATCTTTAAGTTGAGTCTTCAACTCATTCGATTCAATGGAGCCATCTCATATGGATGAATTGAAATCGTTTGTATGCGGCATTAAGTCGATGCCAAAATCAATTTCCTATTCGAGGCAACAGTGGAAAGATTATTAGGAAAATATTTGGAAATTCCCTCACTGCGGGGACTGACTCAATGGGAGGAATTTCCTAGTCTATGTTTTGGACTCAAACTATATGGTATAAATACCCTTTAGAGATCATTTTACAAGGTTTCAAACAAGTGATGATACGACCTCTAGGAATAGAATTTCCCCCTTCCCCTTTACACTTTAAAACAGGCTCATTTGAAAAGTTAAATTTCACCACCCTTTTTCTACAATATATAGGGGCAAAGCAAGCATGCAACCAATCAATAAAGCATATGACATCAAAAACAAACATATAAAGTTCTACTAGTTCAACTTAAGTAACTCTATTGGGAAACATTATAGGAAAATTTCTATACACCCTCTTTGCAACAACCGACTCACCCACAAGGGTAAACACAATATAAGGTTCATTTAAAATGTCGGTAAGATATCAAATATCATAGCTATCAAGGGAGTAATAGAATATAATGTAGAGAATGGATCAAGTAAAGCATATAAGTCATTGGAAAAGACATTCAACATACCGGTCACCATGTAGAGAGAAGTCTCTTGATCACCCATAGAGCGGAGAGCATATAAGTGATTCTTATTAAGAGCATCATTAGACTACTTTCTTGTACACTCTCCTTGTTTTTCCCCCTCACATTTTGGCCAATCTCAAACCTTGAGCCCACTTTTATGACAACCAAATCAATTATATGTCCCCTTAAGACAATCCCTATAGTTATTCTTGCCACACTTTCTACAAGTTGGCTTCTTCGTTGGTGAACTAGTATTCGTTCCCTCTTTAGGCATAGGGTTAGACACCCTATGATCCCTATCCTTGGGAAACGATGAAGGAACTTGATTACACATCCTCTTCTTGAACCTAGGATTGTCTTGAATTTCAAGCCTACCCTTGGAAGAACCCCATCAAAAGATCTTGCCTTCTTGGCATCTCTACTCTTCCTCTTATCCCTTGCCTCTTCAACTTGTTGAGCATGAACCATCAGATGAGAAATGTTCATATTGTCATTTAGCATAGCCTAATTAAATTCCTCTTGCAAGTCATGCTATACTCCCATCATAAAGCGGTTCATTTCATCTCTAGAGTCAGAAACCAAAGAGGAACATATTTTGACAATTGAGCGAAATTTAAACAACTATTCATGCACAGTACTTCCTTGATGAAGATTGATGAACTCCACCACTTTAACTTCCCGTTTCTCCCTAGGAAAGAATGTATCACAAAAATACTTCTTGAACACCTCCGAAGTCACCGGTGCACCCCTTGATGACATATTGTCCCTCTATTGAACATACCAAGTATGGGCCATACCTTTGAGTTGGTAAGTCGCTAACTCAGCCTTCTTACAAGTAGTCAAACCTATAGCATATAAATATCATCAATGAACTCATATGAGTCTTTGTCAACCTTGGAACCATAAGAAAGTAGGGCGATTCATCTTAGTGAAATCTGTTAGATGAAAGGCCGTTGTAGCAACTTGTTGGTTTGCTCGGGGTACAACCTCCCCATTACTTGGGCCGTCATGGCTTGATCTTGTGTTGAGCCGGATTGTGCTTGGGTAGTAATGGCTTGGTTAGTGTGGAGAAAATCAGCCCTTATGTCACCATCCATCAAAGAAGGAAGATTGACCAGGGCTTGATCATCTTTCAATTCTTCCTCAAGAGGAGGAACTTGATCACCACAGGGAGGATCTCCCGTGGTGGAAATATCTTCTTCAAGTCTTCGTGATGTGTTCCTTAGAGTATTTATTGTCCATAATCACAATAAAGGATTAGATGTTGGACTTCCATGAAAGTGAGAGTTTCCTAAGTATCACATAGATTCCTATTCATAAGTATTGTGCACTTCACAATTATGAATACGAACCTACAAAGACATTATTGAGAGAGACATTGACTCAAAGATATTCAACCTCATTCTCTGATACAAAGTTGTCACATCCAAGACTACAACCTAGATGTAACCGACGTCATCATCCGCTTTGAAAACTAAGACTAGCTTCTTAGCTTACATCATTATATTCATAAGTCAAAATTAGAAGAAATTTTAAATTTTTTTTACTACTTCTACATTGAAGTTTACATAGACCTCTACATACACATAGTAGATATATATCAAGTATACATAAACCCTTCGTATATGAAGATTACTTAGTCTTATACTTTTATTGGACATAGATATATTGAACAAAATATAGTCTCAAATAGTCGTCTCCTATCATAACCAAATAATAAGAGCATATCAAATTGGGCATAGCCCATACATCAATATAATAATACCACATATTGATCATACAATGTTTACTATCCAAATGTAAAGGAAAGAAACATAAGAGTCTCTATACTAAAGCAACATAATAGGCTTGAAAGTGTAATTTCCCTCAGAAAGTGGGGACCTACCCAACTTGGATGATTTAGATTTCCAAGTCTTCTTCAAAATCGTCTCCAAAAGTCCTTCAACGACCGGAACCTAAGATGTTTGGGAAAAAGGAATAAGTGGGGTTAGTATACCACTTGTACTAAGTACAAAACCAGGCATACATAATTTGAAATCATGCAAAGAAAAGGGACATTTTAATAAGTATGCACTTTTCATTGAAAACGTTTATTCTCATTCAACAAGACCATACCAAATCAATAGAACATATTCATTAAGTCATAGACATATACATCACTAGACCTATAACATAAAATCTAGGTGATTCAACAAGCATATGATTTAATTGAATACATAGTCAAGTAATTGTATCCTCAAGTAATAATATCAACAAGTATTAGTAAGAGTACATTTCAACATAACCAAAGCAAGACAATTATCCATGAACCCGTATCAAGTCAACAAGTGAAATGACCAAGGAAAGCCCCACACCTTACTCAATCAAGTATCCCACGAATAATCATGACCAACATCCCACTAAACATATATGTCATTTAAGAGTACATATCATCATACTTCAACAATGTAGACCAACACATATACATAAGTGAAACTAATCAACATATAGTATCAATAATTCCCTAGTTCTTCATATAAATATCATGCACCATTATAATCATATTCATACATACAAATATACTCCTAAGATTTCTCTCAAGTCTAACTAGTGCAGTGTTTATGTGAGTCCCATACCCCTATCTAGACTAAGATAAACCCCTTAGGTTATATTAGTTAAAGTTCATTCCTTAATAGGTTTTACCGTTTGGGAACATCTTGTCCTAACTGACATAGACAACATGATCTAATATGGAATCCGGTGTCATGGAACCTTACACCGAAAGAAGGTTGCTACTTGACAAGTTAGTACCAAAACATAAACATAGAAACTATGTGGATTCACTAGCTAGTATTTCTATTGGGTAAATCTAGTTCAATAACTAGGAGATATGCTACATGCATTAGAGTCTCCAATCGCAAGAGTACCTTAGTGATACTACCTTCCCTATGTGGGAAGGGACGCTTCTCACTTTAGTTCACTTGGTGCTAAGCTAGAGTCCCTTTTGAAATTTCTTTAATGTCTTTATTAATCATCATAAGTTATTGTAGGTGATCGGGTCTAACCCTTGTATTAACATCATCATCATCATAGCTCACTAAGAATTTCATAAATATAGTCCTTTCATTACACTTCATATGAGTCAGGTTATCACATTTACATATCACTTCATAATAAGGTACATTTGCTAAAACATTCACCATCCTTATAACATTTACATCTTAGCCAAAACATCACAAACCATAGTCAATACATTTCAATTAAACATCATACAAAACCTATAAATCCTAATACAAGGCATACTAAAATTCAACATCATTACTTAATCACAATTAAACATAATTGAAGTAATTAATAGGGATCACAAGACTTACCAAGTCTACTTCATAATTCATCATCAAGGACTTACCGTAAACCCTTACTAAAAACAATTAGGCTTTAGTATCATCATAAAACCATAACAAACATGATACCAATACTAATTGACTGACTACATCACAATCCAATACTAGTTCATAACTTAGGAAAAAATATATAGATCAAAGTCATAATCTAAAAAAATTACTCATAACCAAGTTAATTGAACAAAGATTACACAGTTCATATCAAGATCATAACCTAGGGTTAAGGGGTAAAGGTCATCTTCTACAAACTAGACTAATTCATCAAGATATATATTAATTGAGTTAAAAAAACATGTTCATATATTCAGAATATTCAAAATAAATCATAAAAAAGTTAATCCATAAAATCAATTTTGAGATTAGATGAAACCCACTGGAAAACCCAACTTTTGAAATCAATTTGATGGAACCATTTGAGAAAGGAGGTCTCGAAGGTGAAAGAGATCCCATGACTTACTAATTAATAAAGACTAATAGAGAAACTTGACTCTTTTCATCCCATAAGCCATCTCCTACCGTGGTCTTCAATGGAGTTCTTCACTATATAGAAAGAAGAGCGAAGAAAGATAGTTTACGGTTTGTGAATTATGAGAGTTTAGGTTAGGCTATCCAGGTTAGGGATTTATATGGGGTTAACTAAATTAATTATACCTCCCCTAAAACCTAATTAATTAACAAAATCTTTAATTAATTTATTGAACTCAACTTAAAAACGTTGAGCAACTTAGGCCCTCAAAAATGAGATCTCGATCGAAGGTCCGTCTGTGAGAGAACGACCACTGCTCCCTCCATGTTGCACATATTTATCTAAGTTCAGAGACTGTGAAAAATGAACCTTCTAATGTTTTTTCTAAGTGACCATCAATGATGTCCATCGATGCCCCGTCGATTGACACACGCCTTGTCGATGAAACTAGTCTCCGCACACTGCCTTGGGTAGTCCTTTTACCTCGAAATGAAAACGTCCTTCTCAAGGGGTCCTTAGGGAGTCGTTCCCAGACGATTTGATTTTGAAATAACTCTAATATGTGTTAGACACCCTTATACCAATTTTATCATTTTTTCGACTCCAAGAATCTAGTCAAATAGGCTAAGGCACGCTAGCGCCTCCTTGAACTAGTTGACGTCATGGACGTTCTTCGACATTTTAGTTTCTAGACTTTCTAAATGACTTATATTCATTAAAATGGACCTTAAAACAATGTATAAACCTTATGAAACTCATGTTAGGCTCTATAACATGTCTTGGAATTTTGATGTGTTACATCACTTATTGAGGGTGTTATGAGGTTTGGTAAGAAGGAGAAACTTAGTCCTCGGTATATTGGTCCTTATAGAATCTCCAAGAGAATTATCTGTTGTAAAATCTTTTCAAACGGAATGGTTAGGATTATTAAAAGAAACTATGAATAGTTATTTTTGGAAATAATAGGAGAAATCTTGAAATTTCCTAAGTAAAAAAGTATGTTTTTTGTCATTTTTGAATGGCATAACTTCTAGCTTAGGATGAGTTAGGGACACTTCTATATATGGTATGAAATCCCTTGAATAGATCTTTCCAACGCCGTCGAGTTTGCGTAATTTTGATATCGTTTGATGGAGATATGCCTATCAGAAGTTGGACTATTGGATTGAGGAAAATCCAATCCGTATTTTAATAAGGGTAAAGTAGTTTTTTCACCCTACTATTTCCTAATATGTTTAAGGGTTTATTAGGGTTAAAATTAATCGTTAAGTAAGTTTTTAGAAGATTGAATACGCTTAGGGCTTTGGAGAAAAGAGAATAGAAGAACGAGAAAGGAGAAAAGACTAAAATTTCACCAAAATTTTAAAGCGAATTTCATCGTGGATGATCCTTTTAAGGTATATGAGATCTTTCTGTGATGGGTCTTCCACCCACACTATAATATGATTAATTCAGCTCAATTAGAATAGATTGAATGATGAACATTGAAGTTCTTGATGAAAAATCGTTGAATTCTCGCTGGTTGAATTATAATATTACTTTGGTAGTTTGATTCATATTTCCGAGCTATTTTATGAGTCTAAACTATTGGGTTTTGAGGATTTTAATTAGTCTAATGGATTGAGATCCATGGGAGTTCAGAATGTTTATGATTGACAAGCCTTTGGAAGCTGCGCCTTCAAGAACCCCTTAGGCAACCTCTGTTAGACATGGCCTGGTGCACCTCGCCAACTACAGCCCCTCCGGACAATCTCTGGTGCCCCGCGCCTATTAGAGCGCTAGGGTCACATGGGTATCTCTTTTTTTCCCAATATTTTTACTAGTTCCTAAGTGATGTCCCTAAAATTCCTAAATCATTCCAACACTCTAATGTACACCTAAACATCATAAAATCATCCATAATCATTAGATCATGGTCCTTGAATCACATAGTCCAATTCAAGGAAAGTTAATATCAAAGTAAAAGAAGTTAAAAGTTAAGTCTAAAAGGTAAGAAACAAGCCGAAGTGAGTTCTTAAAGATTTCAAAAATCTTAAAAAAACATTTTAACTTTGTTTTAAGGTTCAAACTATAATATGAGTATAGAGTAATGAGTTGACTTTAAATCTCAACAGTTATAAGGGAATTAAGTATTCCCTAAGAGTTAACTTTCAAGTAAAACAAAGAGCAAAGAGTGAGTTAATTTATCAAAAGCTATAAGGAGTAGTGCCTAAGAGTTTCAAATGTTTTTAAATGTTGAGAAAGAAAGGAATATGGAGTTCCACAGAGCCTTTGGCTAGTTTTAGAAAATGGGAACTATGATTTTTAAGTCAGATTTTCAAGATAAGTTTCAGAAATTACCTCAAACCAGAGAAGAAGTTGATTTGAACACATATGAGCTATGTTTTTTGGAGTAGTATTGAGCACCTATATGGAGACGTGAGTACATATAAACTCAGGTCTAAATAATCCATGTAACCAACATGGACAGAAAAAGGATCAATTTTTTAAGATGATTATTTCATGCTTTTATCATAGACTAGTGGATCCACTTAGTAGATCAGGTTCCATACCGATGGCAAGGTATAGATTGGTCCTCTTGCAACGTGAGGTAAGACGTTGTACTATCGCTTAGGTTCATAGTGATTGTTTACGATTAGAGAATCTCCCACAGAACTTATATTACTTTCACACACACACACACACACACACACACACATGCACGCACACACACACACACACACACACACATATATATATATAGATATATATATATTGTTTTGGACTTAGGTGCCACTTTAACCAAGACTATTAATTAGAGTATTTTGTTGAGAATTTTTCTTATTTATAATTGAGTTAAGTTAAGTCTTCCGCAAAGTTTTGTATGTCAGGCCAAGGGTTCGCTCAAGGTCAGCAATGGTCGTTGGATTCTGGCCATGTCCACGGTGTAGGCGTTGGGTATGTCAACCTTTGTATCAGAGTGCAGAGTTCAATAGTCCTAGAGAGTCTATGAAGCCATGTTTGTAATGTCTTAGTCATCAGTGTGAAGAGTGCCACATCTATTATTAGTAGGGTACACCATTCAGGAATTTCTCCCTTCTTTCATACTCACTATGTGAGTTAGAGTTTATCTCAAAAAAATTCCCCTCTATCGTGATCGCATCTATTACAGATCATCATTCCTCAAGAAGGAACAATTATAGTTCATCCAACAAGAAGAAATGTGGAGGAGCCAGAGGTACCTACTGCACCTGAATGCAACCTAAAGGGGAAGTTACTAATGCTAGTTTCCGTTAGTCTATTTGGATCCTAAGCCAAGAGGTGACTAACCAGGTTGGTAAACAAAAAAGATATTAACAGGAAGAGTCTCACTCCTCGAGGATTCATGAGTTCCTAAGAATGAGTCCTCCAATTTTCACTAGTTCAAGAACCACTCAAGATCCGGAAAACTTTGTGGAAGAGTTGATGAAGGAAATCGATTTGATGCATGTGGTAGATGTAAAGAGAGTTCAAAAGGACGCATATCAACTGAAGAATGTGGATAGAACTTGGTTTGATCATTATATGGAGAATACAGATGAGGATGCACCACATAAAAGTTGGGATTAATTTGAAGAAACCTTCAAAGAGCGTTTCTTCCCTCGAGAACTAAAGGAATCGAAGTTACGGAAGTTCCTTAAATTGAAACAAGACTCCTTGAGTGTTCATGAGTATGAGTTACAATTCATCGAATTTTCTCTCAATGCTCCGGAGATAGGTAAGGATATGAGGACTTGTTTCTTGTTGGCTTAGGTCTTGCTTCAGGAAAAGAATAGGGCTGCAATGTTGATTGGGGACATGGACATTTCAAGGATAATGGCCTATGTGAAAAAAAGTTAAGAATAAAAACTGAGGGACAAAGAGGAGTATAGGAACAAGAAAGCTAAGACAGTGAATGAGAATGGTCAATCGAGGAGTGGATCAAGTCGACCACAATTTAAGAAACAAAAGGGCAATGCACCATCATCAGATAGTGTACCTACGCCAAGAAACAATGGTGAGTACAATGGACATAAATCACTAAACATTAAGGATAGACCAGCCCACTCCCAAGGTAGTGTGGCACAAAAAGGTAGTTGGGATCCTTCATTTGGTAGGTGTCGTAGAAACCATGTTGATAAGTGTTGCAATGGTCAGTCGGGTTGTTTCAAATGCGGTGAAGTGGGGCACTACATGAAAGAGTTACCCAAGAAAAGGAAAAGAGGTGGAAATCTAGGAAATAGAGTCCAATCTGCATCAGTTGCTCAACCACACAAAGTTGCACCTAGAGGAGGCACTTACGCCAGATGTTATCACGAGCATGATCGAAGTCTTTACTTTTAATGTTTATGCTTTCTTAGACCCATGAGCTAGTTTATCATTTTTAACTCATTATGTTGCAAATTTGTTTGAGATTACACCTGTTGGGGGTCTATTCTAGCCGAAAGAGTCTATCATGATTGTTATGTTACCATTAATCACAAGAACACCATGGTTTATCTAGTAGAGCTAGAAATTATAGATTTAATATAATTTTTTGTATGGACTTGCTTGATGCTTGTTATGTGTCAGAAGATTCTAAAACCAGAGTTGTCAAGTTCCAAATACCTAATGAGACAGTCATAGTTTTGAGTAGTAGTTTAGAAGTGCCTAAGGCACATAAAATTTTGTACCTTAAGGCGAGAAATTTATTTTCAAAGGGATGTATCTATCACCTAGTCTTAATTAATGACTCAAGTGATGAGGTACCATTCATTTATTTCCTAGAGTGAAAGAGTTTCCAAAAGTCTTTCTTGATGATTTACCTGGAGTCCCTCCTAACATAGAGATAGACTTCAGCATATATATCATTCCAAATACTCATCCTATCGGTAATTTATCATAAAAAATGGCACAATAAGAGTTAAAAGAGCTAAAAGAACAATTGAAAGATTTGTTAGATAAAGACTGCATTCGATCAAGTGTCTCATCATGGGGCGCTCTGATCTTGTTTGTAAGGAAAATGATGGTTCCCTTAGGATGTGTATAGACTATCGCCAATTGAATAAGGTCACTATAAAGAATAAATATCATGTTCCAAGGATAGATGATATTTTCAACAAGCTTCAGGGCGCTTATTGTTTCTCACATATCGATCTCAGATCAGGATACCGTCAGTTGAATATTAGGAAATATGACAATTGAAAGACAACTTTTAGAACAAGATATGGACGTTATGAGTACTTAGTTATGTCTTTTGGTTTGGCCAATGTGCCTGCAATATTGGATATGGACAGAGTCTTCTAACCCTATTTAGATTTGTTTGTCATCTCCTTCGTTGATGACATACTGATTTATTAGAGGAATGATGAAGATCATGCTAGTTACCTCAGGATTGTTATAAGGAAATATTTGCAAATTTCTCTAAGTGTGAGTTTTGTCTTATGTCGGTTTCATTCTTAGGACATATTGATTCTGTTGATGGGATTAGAGTTGATACCCAAAAGATAGAAACAGTTCAAAGTTGTCCTATACCCACGTCTCTGACATATATAAAGAGTTTCTTGGTTTTTATTTATTGTTATAGGATATATGTCTAAGGGTTTTAATCTCTCTCATATCTTTTGACCAAGCTAACTCAAAAGAATGTCAAGTTTCAATGGTCTGAAGGTTGTGAGAAAAGCTTTCAGAAAATGAAAAAGAGATTAACTACCGCTCTGACTTTGACCTTACCAAAGGGTACTAAAGGTTTTAAGGAGTACTTTAATGCATTGAGAGTTTGTTTGTGTTGTTTGTTAATGCAAAATGGCAAGGTTATATCTTATGCCTAAAAAAACTGAAGGTTTATGAGAAGAATAATTGTACGCGTGACTTTGAATAGGTTGCTTTAGTGTTTTCTTTGAAGATATGGTGTGCCTACTTCTATGGTATTCATGTTTACATATTCGCTGATAACAAGAGCCTCCAATATGTGTTCACTCAAAAGGAACTAAATCTCAGACATATGAGGTGGTTAGAATTACTCAAGGTTTATAACATGAGTATTTTTTGGCCCCCAGGTAAGGATAATGTAGTTAATGATGCCTTAAGTAGGTTATCCATGAGGAACACCACCCATATAAAAGAAGAAAAGAGGGAGATAGCTAAAGATGTGCAAAGACTCGCACGTCTAGAAGTCAGACTTATGGATTCCAAAGAAGGAGGGGTAGTATCAACTAATGGGGCTGAATCATCACTAGTGTCAGAGGTGAAAGAAATACCAGACCAAGACCCCATTTTGCTTTATTTGAAGAAAACTGTTTATAAGAAAAGTGTATTGGTTTTTGAACAAGGGGGAGATGGTGTGCTGAAGTACCAAGGTAGATTGTGTTTATCTAGGGTTGATGGACTACAAGAGAGGATCCTGGAGGAGGCTCATATCTCCAACTATTCCATTCATCTGGGTTCCACCACGATGTATCGCAATTTGAGAGAGGTATATTTGTGAGAAGTCCTGACAAAAGATATTGCTGAGTTTGTTGAAAGGTGACCGAATTGCCAACTAGTGAAAGTAGAGAACCAAAGGCCTGGGGTTGGAGACAACTATAGAACTTCCAGAGTGGAAATGGGAGATGATCAATATGGAATTTATCACAAGCTTTCCAAGATCTCGTAGACATCATGATTCTATTTGGGTGATTGACGATAGAATGACAAAGTCATCCCATTTCTTTCCGATAAAGACTACATATTCATCCAAGGATTATGCTAAGTTATACCTTCAAGAAGTGGTGAGACTTCAAGGAGTTCCGGTCTCCATTATTTCTGATAGAGGTGCACAATTCGGGAAATCTTTCCAAAAAGGTTTGGCTTCAAAGGTGAACTTTGTTTTTCATCCTCAGAGAGATGGATAAGTAGAGATGACTATCTAGACATTAGAAAATATGTTTAGAGCTTGTGTGATCAAATTCAAAGGGAATTGGGATGATCACATACCTCTCATTTAGTTTGCTTACAACACAAGTTACCATTTGAGAATCCAAATGGCTCCACATGAGGATCTTTTGTGAGAGAAGATGCAAATCTCCAAGTGAATTGTTCGAAGTGGGTCAAGCATGGTTAATAAGATGAGATTTAAATCACCAAGCCATGGAGAAATTGAAAATGATTCAAGAGATATTGAAAACGGCACATAGTCGCCAAAAGTCCTACACATATGTTAGGAGAATGTCGTTAGAGTTTGAGCTGAGATAGTGGATGTATCTACGAGTTTCACCCATGAAAGGGGGTTATGAGGTTTGTAAGAAGGGGAAACTTAGTACCCAGCATGTTTGTCTTTACAGGATCTCCAAGAGGAATAGTGATGTAGAATATGAGTTGGTTTTACGCGAAAAGATAGAAGCAGTTCATCTAGTCTTTTAAGTGTCTATGTTGAATAAATTTCTGGCTGATCCTTCATTTATCGTACCAACTGAGAATTTTAGGATTAAGGGTAGCTTATCCTATGAAGAGATTCCGGTTCAAATTTTGTATCGGTAAGTTCTCAAGTTGAGAAATAAGGAAATGACATCAGTCAAGGTCCTTTGGAGGAACAAATTTAATGAAGAAGAAACTTAGGAAGTTGAGTAAGATCTGAAGTAGAGATATCAACATCTTTTTTAATCCATAGAGAATGCAAATCAAGGTACTAAATTATCTTCTAAGAATGTTACAATACTATGTGTAAGCATATATTACTTGATTTTGTTGGTTGAATGCTAAAATGATGTTACCACCCTAAGCTTGGTGAAAATATTCTCATTCGAGGACGATTGTTCCCAAGGGGGAGATATTGTAACATCTCGTAGGGCGAAATGGTAGGATTAATCAATGAAACTAAGAATAAGTTTTTTTTGTAAATAATAGGAGATATCTGGAAATTTTTAAGTGTAAAAGTAAGTTTTTGGTAATTTTAAAACATCCATAACTTCTAGCTTAGGATGAGTTAGCGAACGTTCTTTATATGGTTGGAAAGATCTAAGATCTTGCAATGATCTTTTCAAAGACGCCAATTTTGCGTATTTATGATATTGTATGAGGGAGATATGTCTATCGAAAGTTAGGCTATTGGATTGCGGAGAATCCAATTTGGATTTTACTAAGGGTAAAATTGTCTTTTCACCCTACAATTTTCAAATATGATTAAATGGTTTATTATAGGTAAAATTAAGCCTTAAGTAAGTTTTTAGAAGATTTAATACGCGTAAGGTTTTGGAGAAAAGAGAAGAGAAGAAGGAGAAAGGAGAAAAGACCATGATTTCGCCAAGATCGTTGAGTGAGTTTTGTCGGGCTGATCCCCTTAATGCATATGAGATCTTTTTGTGATGGGTTCTTATACCCACAAAATATTATGATTTATTAAGCGCAATTAGAGTAGATTGAAAAATGAACATTGAAGTTCTTGATGAAAAACCATTGAATTCTTGCTGATTGAGTTCTAGTATACTTGGGTTATTTGATTCGTATTTTTTGGCTGTTTTATGAGTCAACTCTATTGGGTATTCAGAATTTTAGTGATCCTAAGTGTTGGGGGTGAGATAAGTGGGAGTTTAGAAGGTTTAGAATTGAAAATCAGATAAAAAAAATGTTTGGAATTGCTTCTGACAAGTCTTGGGGCGCCGCGCCAGCAAGAGCCCCTCAGGGAAGCCTCTATTTGACAAGGTCAAGCGTGCCGCGCCAGCCAGAGCCCCTCTGTACACACTCTGTCCGTCACGCTTTACAGCCCCGCGCCTCTTAGAGAGCCAGTGTCACCGTGAGATCTCACCGTTTCCCGATTTTTTTCATTCTAGTTCCTAAGTGATCTACCTATAATTCGTAGTTGTTTCAAACACTTTAATGTACATAATAATATCATGAAATCATCCATAAACATGAGACTATGGTCCTTTAATCCATAATCCAATTCAAGTGAAGTTAAGATCAAAATCAGAAAAGTTAAGAGTTATATCTAAAAGGTAAGAAGAAAGTCAAAAGTGAGTTCTTAAAGCTTTCAAGAGTCTTAAATAAAATTTTAACTTTGTTTTAAGTCTGAAGATACAAGTTAAACAAAAAGTAATGAGTTGAGTTTAAATCTCAAAAGTTATAAGGTAACTAAGTACTCCCTAAGAGTTAAGTTTCAAGTAAAGATTGAAATCATTTATCAAAATCTATAAGAAAACTAAGTAGTCCCTAAGAGTTACAAATTTTTTCACATTTTGAAAAAGAAATGAAGCTAGACATCCACAGAGCCTTTGGCTGATTTTAGAAAATGGTAACTATGATTCCCATGGGTGCTTTTAAAGCTAAGTTTGAGCAATTACCTCAAACAAGAGAAGAAGTTGGTTTAAAAATATATGAGCTAAGTATTTTGGGAGTAGTATTGAGCACTGATATGGGGACGCTAGTTCATATCAACTCAAGTCACAATAAACCATGTAGCTAGCATAGATAGATAAGAAATCATACTTTTTAGAGGACACCTTATGTCTTTTTATCTTAGACTAGTGCATCCAGGTAGTAGATCAGGTTCTATACCGACGGCATGGTATAGAGTGGTCCTATTGCAACGTGAGGTAAGACGTTGTACCGTCACTTCAACTCATAGTGATTGTTGTCAGTTAGAGAATCTCCCACTAACCCTATATTACTTTCATATATAAGTAAAATTGGGTTTATTATTGCATTTCCTTTAATTAAGTAAGTGTTTATACTGTTTACAAGCTTTATATATTGCATGTGTCTTAACTGCTTTATATTGAGTTATGAATTCTTGAGTTAAGAAGAGCCAAGGTAAGTTCGTTCTTAATCCTTTAAAGCTTACTAGTTGTTGTTTAGCATTCAAAATTGCATACTCGTACATTCAATGTACTGATGTTAGTTGGCCTGCATCGTCTTATGAGCAGACGCAGGTAAAAAGGATTAACATCCAACGCCTTCTTGATCCAGCTTGAGCATATAGATGCAGTGATGAGTATCATAGCATTTTGGAGGACTCTTTAAGTTCTTTCCAAATTTTCATTTATAGAATATTGTGGGGTTTCTCCCCACATTCATCTTAGTAGTAGTAGAGACTTCATAGACAAATAGATATCAAGACAAACAGTTTTGGCTCTCTCTTTACTTACTGATATATGTATTCTTTTGGGACTTAAATGTCTTTTTTGCCAAGACTATTAGTGAAAGTATGTCTCTTGAGAATGTTTTTTATTTATAATTGTGTTAAGTTAATTCTTCTGCAGAGTTTAGTAAGAAAGGCCAATTGTTTTCTCAAGGCCCACGATGGTCATTGGGTGTCGGTCATATCCAGGTAGGCTGCGGGCATGACAGAAGTGTAGCTTATGAGTTGAAGCTACCCGAAGGGTTAGAAACAGTTCATCCAGTGTTTCACAATTCTATGTTGAAAAATTTCATAGGTGATCCTTCAATTATTGTACAAAATGAAAATGTTGGGATTAATGATAGATTTTCCTATGAAGAGATTCTAGTTAAAATTTTAGATTGTCAAGTACGCAAGTTGAGAACAAAGGAAGTTGCATCAGTCAAGGTCCTTTGGATGAACTAATTTGTTGAGCAAGCAACTTTGGAAGCTGAAGAGGATATGAAGAAAAGATATCCACATCTCTTCGAATATGGAGAAAATGTAGATCAAGGTACTAATTCTCTTCTTATTACCTTATAAACTATATGAAAGCATGATGTTACTTTCTTTGATTGTTGAGTGGTAAACTTTAGGTTACCATTCTTATCTTAGTGAAAGAAATCTCATTCAAGGACGAATGTTCCCACGGGAGATATATTGTAACATATCATAACTCATAATATCCATGAATAAGCTAAGAAACTAAAATTTATTACTTTTCGAAAGAAAAAAAATAATCTGTAAAAGTTCCAATGTTTGAAAACTGAGTGTTTGTCATTTACAACGGTTATAAATTCTAGCTCAAAATGAGTTAGAGGCATTTAATTTTATGGTTGAAAATCCCTTGAAAAGATCTTTCCAACGGCACCGAGTTTGTGAAATTTCGATATCGTATGAGGCAGATACACCTTTCATAAGTTAGACTGTTGAATTGAGGAAAGTACAATCTGGATTTAAGGAAGGGAAAACTAGATTTTTCATCCATTTATTTCCTAATTCATCTCAATTTTTAATCGGGTTAAAAACAAATTTTATTTCAGATTGTAGAAATTATTTATCGCTTAGGGCTTGGGAGAAAAGAGAAGAAAAGAGGATGGGAGAAAGATCAATATTTCGCCAACAATGCAAAGGGATTCTAGTGGAATTCATCGGGGGTAATCCCTAACTAAGGTATGTGAGATCTTTTTTGTTGGATTAAGTCATCGGAATGCCAGTCTTGCTTTTGTATTGTAGTTTGGAGTTGTTTGCAAATTTAGAAGTGAGTTCTTAATAAATCTTTGAATCCCGTTGGTTGAAATTACTGAATACCCATTGATGGTTATTACTAGCATCTAATGTTGTTATTGAGTTAGATCTGTTGGGTATTGATAGTATTGATTATCTTAATGTTTTGGAAAAAGAACTATGGAGATTTAGGTGAATTAGGATCAGAATACGAAGAGAGAAAATCGTCAGCCACACTTGGGTAGCACCAGGTGCGGTGTGCTCCATCTCAACCATAGGGCTTGGGACTGCGCGCCTGCAATGTGCCAAGATGGGGCCGCTGACCAACAGGATTGTGTGGGCCGTCCAAAACGCGCCCAATTCAGCGTTTTTCATCCCGTTTTTATACTTTAGTCCTTTTAAGTCCTTTCAAGTTACATTAACACCTTCCAATGATTCTGATTACTACAAATTATTTATGAACACCTAAAAATCATTAAAGAACTCAAATTATAACCTTGAATTCATAATTCAATTCAAGGTAAGTTAAGAATAAACTAAAGGGAGATAAGAGTCAAGTCTTAAGTTAAGAAGTAAGTCTAGGTAAAGTTCTGAAGGTTTTCAAGAGTCTTATTTAAAATTTTAACTTTGTTTAAGACTCAAGTTTCAATCTAAGTAAAGAGTTAAGTTGAAGTCATTTTCTTCATATATGGGGACTAAGTAATACCAGTGATACTTTGATTTTTTTCATATTTAATCAAGTAAAGAAACTTTGATTTCCAAGGCGCGTTAGTGAAAATTTTCAGAAAGAACTATAGCTTTCTAAAAGAAGCAAGTCGGGAAAGTGAGACAAAGATACCCTTGAGCTATGTATTTTTAGAACTAATTTCAAATCATAGAATCAGTATGTTTTAAAAAATAAGGGTCGACATATTTTTTGGAGTAGAATTGAGCACCAATATGTTTGATAGTTCAGACAACTCACAGCACCATAAATAATCTAGCCAAATTGTAGAAAATGGGTCATACATTTTACATGAACTATTTCACAGTAGACTAGTGGATCCATTAGGCAGTTTAGGTCTTATACCTTTGTTCAGTTATTGGATGCGGTGGTAGTGTGAGGTAGATCGATGTATCATCATTGTAGCTCTTAAGTGATGGTTGTCGATTAGAGAAACTCCCACAGAATTTATATATATATATAAATTTAAATTGCACTTACATTTAAATTGCATTATATTGAAATGAGTTAGTAATTCATGAGTTGAGAAAAGTCAAGGTGAATGTTCCTTCTTATCCTTTTAAAGCATAAGTGATGTTAGCGTTCCAACTCGCATACTCGTACATTGAATGTACTGATGCAAGTTGGCATGTATCGTCTTATAATGCATATGCAAGTAACTAGGATCAGCATACACAAGAGTGTTCACAAAAAACTGGCAAGGATTGTGCATCCCCTCGTCTTGATCTAGTGGAATAAATTCCGTTGTAGCGGAACCACGCCAACGGAAATAATCGCGCTGCAGTGGCTACGACTAAACTAGAGCCCATTCCAATATTTTTGTGGGTTTTTTTCCATTTCCATGATTCTCCTAGGATCCCCACTTTACTATTCTATTGAACTACTCAATATTTTAAATAAGGATACACTATATTCAACCCACAATGCTAAAAAGCAGTCTACATTAAAGCCCACACAAACACCCCAGATACACCTAAACATTCACCTACTTAATGATTAGTGTTTATCTCAATAAATATCTCGCTTTTCAAGGAAGTACATATGCATACTTTAACCGTTCATCAAGCAATATACACAACTTAAAAACCCAGACTCATGAAACTCACAACGAAAAATCAAACACGAGTTCACACATTCACAACTAGAATTACAGGCCATACTAACTTACTCTATAGGTTAGTTCATCACATAGATGACCATTATTAGTTATATATGCCTCATATGACCCCTACGGCCACATACCAATTGGTATACCAATTGGACTCTACTCATATATCCCTTGAGTCGTAATCACAACATCCGAGTTACCTGGTTGAGATACCAATTGGACTCAACTCATACCCAAAGCGATACTTCGTACAAAAGGAGAGAAAGAGTGGAACAATTCCTAGGATACTTCCTAGCCTCTTGCACATTAGTTGTGGACGGCAAAACACTAACCCGCAGGAGCCTATTCCACGCTGGATCTTGTATAGAAAAGCTAATAACCTAGGCTCTTATAGTAGTTTGTCACGACCCAACCCACCGAGACGTGCGGGCTTCTGCTCTAAAATCTAAGTAGGAGAACACTCATACCCCAAAGGTTTATACATGCAGAAAATTAATGAAACAGAGATATAAAAGAAATAAAAATCAATATGGAAAAATCCTTTTCACGAACTAGTTAAGACTTGTAAAGAAATAGAAACCCCAAGGATCTAGTCTAACATGCGCAAGAGCTATTCAGAATGAAGACTGGACAAAATAACAAAAGACACAGCTCCCACCAGCGGAAGGAAAGATAAATTCTTCTTGAGACTTTCTTCGTCTTCACCTATTTAAACACCACCAACCCTGCCTCCAGACATTGTCGAATGACATAGCAACAATACCATAAGTACAGTTACACTTAATGGTAGGAATTATCGCTCAATCTGACGTCCCCCTTATAATATAAGAAATAAATATAAAGATCATATATATAAATAAATAAATCACTATACATTTACTCCAAATAATTTTAATGTACGTTAGTTGTAAGTATGAATCTGACTGTTCATTTCACTACATATATACAAACTAACAATAGAAAAAAAAAATTAATAAGGTAAACTTACGTGCTTCACCAAGTCCACGGCCCATTCTATCCAATTCTGTTTCTTCAGAATCTTTTAAATAGCAATATTCTGTGTTTCTCATTTGTCAATCACTTCTTTGCCTTTTCTGCATCTTTTTCTCCTCAAGTTGTATCTTATTCTTTCAGTATCATGAATATTAAAAGGCATAATCTTCTCTAGAATTCTTTATTTACCACAATACTTTCATTACCAATATTATCAACATTTTTCACATGATCTCTTTTTGGATCTATTTCTTCTCTAACTCTTTGTCTTCGTTTTCTCTTTCTTAACACACATTTCCACAAGTATTGGAGAATATTTTCATCAAGTGAAATTTTCATATACATGTATGTTCCATTGTCAAAAATCTTCTTTTCAAAGTGTTCATTGTTTTCATCACATACGATTGCGCAATTATTTTGAGAAGTTCGCAATTAGAAGTATATTATACATCATGGGAATAGTTTATTTTGTTCATACTGAATGGGTTACATACATTGTAACATTGTTAATATTGTGAGAAAAAAAGTCTTTATCATATCACTATACAACAAAAGTAAAATTAGGATTGTATTATTTTTGGGTTTGAACAACAAAAATCTTCATTTATTGCATTTGTGTGAGCTAAATCAATACTATGTGATCTCAGACACCTTCTAAGGGATCACTCTCCAGACGAAATCCACACGCAAAGCTTTAGCGTTCTTGGCAATTCTTCATTTCTCTCCTCTATTCTCTTCTTTTCTCTCCTTTGCAAGTCTTAGCGTGAATTCTCTTTTTCCTAAACTGAACAAAGTTTTACTTTTACCCTAATTTAATTCCTCAAACAAATCAATTAAATTAGGTAAGGAAAAGACGTCTTTGCCCTTCACAAATCCAGATTGGACTTTTTTTAGTCTAATAGTCCAACTTCTGACATAACTCTCTCATATGATATCAAAAGCGCAAACTCGACGGCGTTGAAAACATAATTATATGATGTTTTCATCAATATCTGGAACTACTCGTAACTCATCATGACCTAGGAGTTATTGTCGTTTGAAGTTTACCATAAACTCACTTTTTTACTCAATTAAAATTTCTTGATTTTCCTATTCTTTCCAAAAATAACTATTTTCAGATTTTAAACTCTTTTCTAGTTCTTTCAACTGCGAGATGTTACAAACTATGTCCTTGATTATATTGGGGGAAAATTGGATAAAAAATATTGACTCATATCCATCCCAGAAAATTTACAATCGAAATTATCATCAGCCATTAACATGTCAATTTTATATGACTGAACATATGCTAAGCTCTAATGACATAACATCATATGCAATTGGAAGAAACTCACAATATATAACATTTGTCATTGCTTGTGTAAGGTATTTAATGTTTTGGCACATATTCCTCTTTCAGATTCCCTATTGATCATAATTACTACACATATGAAATTTCTCGTCTGAAAATAATTATAAAGCTCCATTAGGGGTAAAGGATAGATTTTTTGACAGCATTTAAAGAAAAATATCAATGATTATCTGTTATGTTATAGAAATCAATATAAGAGGTTACATAAAAAGAATAAAATGTGATACAAAGAAGACAGGGAAGGGAGAAAAAGATACGAAGAAAGTAAAGTTTTAAAATATTGTCTCTAACCCTGTAACAAAAATGACTTTTAGCGACAAAAAAAATCGACGTCAATAAAGAGTGCTAAACTCGTAATCGACTTTGGTTAAGTTTTATTAGAATAAATGTCGCTAAACTCTTTAGAGATATATACAAAGAGTTCTAATGCTCATAATAAATACATATTTACTGAAAATTAAGCTATTGCCGTTAATTAATTGTTGTGAATGATAATTTTTTATATTGTGAAGGAATACTCTTCAAGACCTTGAACTTGAAAGGAAGACATAAAATCTCAAATTCAAATGATTATTCAAATACATTCTCTTCTTTTCGGATATAATATTACATCCAATTTCCGTATTCAAGATATCCAAGTCATATAAAAACTAGTTTCCAGAATGAAAATTAAAATAAAAGATTGCAACCACTTGAAAAAAAATAATCATGGTCGGAAGTCCTTATGTGTTCCAATGGTCGCTTATAGTATTGATTAATCTGTTGGGCTTTGTGGAGGCTTGTGAGCCGGCCCGACCCATTACTGAAACCCTAGGTTAACTATTTGGTTTTCCTATAAATATGATCCTTGTATTTGTAATTCTTAAGGGCAGCACAAGTGAAATAAAATCCTCCTGTTACAGTCGTGGAGTAGGGAAACCGAACCACGTTAAATTCTTGTGTGTCCCGTTTGCGTTTCGTTTCTCTTTTCTCTAGATTATTTGTGTGTGTTGTGTGTTTAATTCCCAACAATTGGTATCAGAGCGAGGTTTCAACAACACTGTAACACAAATTGTGAGAAATTGTCACCTAGGGTTCTTGTGTGAAGAACTGTGTGCAGGAAGGAGTGTGCCGCCGCCGTTCGCAAGCTACAGCCGTGCAAGACGCCGTTAAGGGAATTGCCGAAGGTGTGTGCGATTTTTTTTGTGGTGCAATATTTCTGACGAAATTACCAAGATCTGAAATTAGTTGTACCGAGTATCTCATTTAGTCCTTTGAGATGACAGAAGATGGGAAGTTCCGAATTGAGAAGTTCGATGGTACAGATTTCAGTTGGTGGAAGATGCAGATTGAAGATTTGCTGGTTCAGAAAGATTTGGACGTAGTGTTGGGTGACAAGCAAGGAAAATTGTCTGATGCAGAGTGGGCAGTTTTGGATCGGAAAGCTATGTCAGTTATCCGACTCTCGTTGACCAAGAATGTTGCGTTCAACATTCTTAAGGAGAAGACAGCGAAAGGCATCTTGGAAGCCTTGTCTAACATGTACGAGAAGCCATCTGCAGCAAACAAAATTTTTCTGATTAGAGAGTTGGTGAACACAAAGATGAAGGAAGGCAGTTCAGTTACCGAGCACATCAACTCATTGAATTCGATCTTAGCCAGACTTTTGTCAGTTGGCATTAAGTTCGATGATGAAGTTCAAGCTTTACTACTGTTATCATCATTGCCTGACAGTTGGTCCGGAACGGTTACAGCAGTTGCCAGTTCAGTGGGACCTAATGGATTCACCTTTGAGAAGATTCGTGATCTCGTTCTTGGCGAGGATGTCAGAAGAAGGAGTTCTGGAGAATCATCAGGTGATATGCTAAACGTCGTCAGAGGCAGAGGAAATAACAGAGGTAGTGGGAGCAGGAACCGAAGAATGAGTCAGTCGAAGGCTCGGGATGGCTCAGGTGTAACATGTTGGAACTGCAAGGAGGTGGGGCATTTCAGGAATCAATGCCAGAAAGACAAACAAGTCAACATTGCAGAAGACAGCGCCAACGAGGATTTGTTTATCTGTTGCGCGGAGAGCAATGTGGATTCCTGGGTCATGGATTCTGGTGCTTCTTTTCACGCTACCCACAGCAGTGAAGCACTACAGAATCTGGTTATTGGAGACTTTGGAAAGGTAAGGCTTGCAGACGATAGAGCTCTTGATGTTACGGGCATGGGTGACATGGTGCTGAAGACGCCAGTCGGTTTCTGGACCTTGAAGGATGTCAGAGTTGTTCCAAGCTTGACGAAAAGTTTGATTTCTGTTAGGCAGTTGGATGAACAGGGACATCATGTGAAGTTCGGAAATGGGCAGTGGAAGGTCGTGAGGGGCAATCTTGTCATGGCTCGTGGAACAAAAAGAGGATCGTTGTATATTGTCGGATTACCGTCTGAGGGAGTGACCGTCCCAGTTCAGAAGAAAAACAAAGTCCGGTTCACAGAATCTCGTGGGCAGAAGAAGGTTGTCTTTGCAAGAAAGAAACCCAGAGCCACAGGTCAGATTCAGGATGAACGAGCAAGGAAAGGTTCAGGAAGACCAGTCAGAGGCGTTTGTGGCAGTGGGAGCACCGGCCGTGCTTCAGCCAAGGCTCCTAGAAGACAGTGGGTCAAGAGAACCAGTATTCCAGCTGTTGATACGTCTCCAGAAAATATCTTGCTGAGTATGGAGAGTGTTTGTTCTCAGGGAGTTCTAAGATCCGGCAGTTCGTGTCTCAAGTGGGAGCCGGTAGGGACCGAGGACGAGTCAAGGGCAGTTTCAGCCGTGACTGATGTGTTGAAGCTTCGGGGAGCTTCAACGGGCCTTTCAGTTGACTGATGAGAAGGCCGCTGTAGCAGGAGAGAGTTGAAAAAGATTACTAGACATACAAGTGTTCTAAGTGGATGGCAGTTGAAATTCTTCAAGCCTCCAAGTGGGAGATTGTTGGGCTTTGTGGAGGCTTGTGAGCCGGCCCGACCCATTACTGAAACCCTAGGTTAACTATTTGGTTTTCCTATAAATATGATCCTTGTATTTGTAATTCTTAAGGGCAGCACAAGTGAAATAAAATCCTCCTGTTACAGTCGTGGAGTAGGGAAACCGAACCACGTTAAATTCTTGTGTGTCCCGTTTGCGTTTCGTTTCTCTTTTCTCTAGATTATTTGTGTGTGTTGTGTGTTTAATTCCCAACATAATCATGTTTATGCTTCACTTTGGAAATTTTGCTTTTCCTTGAAACTACCTGCCACATGCATATGTAGAAATTAGAGTCTATTTTGAATAATTAAATAGTAGCAAGCAATGTTAGATAGAAGCACAAACCTAATAAACAAAGTAAACTTAATCATTCTCACTTCCATGTTCATTGGGTAGGATTGGACTAGAATCTTCATTATTCTTACAGATATCGTCTAAATCATAGAAATTCAAACACTTATCATAATTTTCCCACTCATTTAAGCACTTTCGTCATTAGCACTCGTATTTGATGTTGTAATAGTATTGATTGCTACAAGCATGTTTTGTTCACCTATGTATTGCTGAAAATTATTATTGGCTGCTCCAGATCCATTGTTTATCACATTCCACCATTCAGATCAATCATCATTGCACTAGTTGAATTTATTGATACATAGGCTTTATTGAGATTCGAGATGTAATAGTTTTGGATTTGAAGATTCAAGTTGTAATCATGATGAGACCACTATTAAACGTCATGTAAAAACTACTATTAGTGCTCCCAATACCTGACCCTTGCAAATCAAATAATGGGGAATTTTGTTCTTTTAGCCTACCACCATCAATAGGCCCAACAATAATGGGTTGAGGTGGTGTTATTGAACTTGACGTTGTGGGTGATAGAGTCGTTGCTCTGTTAAACGAGCATAAATATTGTTGGAATTTACTGTAAAAACTATGGGTCTCCATGAGTTTGATTTGGTACTTTTGTTTGAAAATCAGGTATTCTCCCGAATATTCTGTGGCTACTTCTTTCGATTCTTTGTTGAGAACCTACAGTCTATTTTGAATAATTAAATAGTAGCAAGCAATGTTAGATAGAAGCACAAACCTAATAAACAAAGTCAACTTAATCATTCTCACTTCCATGTCCATTGGGTAGGATTGGACTAGAATCTTCATTATTCTTACAGAGATCGTCTAAATCATTGAAATTCAAACACTTATCATAATTTTCCAACTCATTTAAGCACTTCCGTCATTAGCACTCGTATTTGATGTTGTAATAGTAGTGATTGCTACATGCATGTTTTGTTCACCTATGTATTGCTGAAAATTATTATTGGCTGCTCCCGATCCATTGATTATCACATTCCACCATTCACATCAATAATCATTGCACTAGTTGAATTTATTGATACATAGGCTTTATTGAGATTCGAGATGTAATAGTTTTGGATTTGAAGATTCAAGTTGTAATCATGATGAGCCCAACATTAAACGTCATGTAAAAACTACAATTAGTGCTCCCAATACCTGACCCTTGCAAAACAAATAATGGGGAATTTTGTTCTTTCAGCCTACCACCATCAATAGGCCCAACAATAATGGGTTGAGGTGGTGTTATTGAACTTGACGTTGTGGGTGATAGAGTCGTTGCTCTGTTAAACTAGCATAAATATTGTTGTAATTTACTGTAAAAACTATGGGTCTCCATGAGTTTGATTTGGTACTTTTGTTTGAAAATCAGGTATTCTCCCGAATATTCTATGGCTACTTCTTTCAATTCTTTGTTGAGAACCACTTGAAGATACTTGTCGATAATATTTTTGCTCATCTAAGGGTCTCCGTTTATTCATACGACAGCTCTGAAAAGAAAAAATCAAATAAATCTTTGACGACGAATATATCTATAATCGTAACTCATTTTTTTAAGGTTTGTTTGAAATGCTTAAAAGAAGTCATTTCAACAGATTTTTTTTTTTTGTTGGTGAACATTAAATTTTAAGAAAATATCTGTTTTGTTAAATATTAATGATAACATTATTTCAATGAATAGTCTTCAAAAAAGAGATAGAAATTAGAATAAAAAAATTCTGTTCTAAAGATGGAATGAAAGTTATTGTTAATCCTCATTAATTAGTGAGTGGTTTAATAATTTTTTTATATACTAAACATGATAATAATTTCAAAGATTTACATGAAGAAGTGATGCAAAGTCTAGGGAGAGTAGAGTTTAAGCAGACCTTAACACTACCTCGGGAGGTAGCTAAATGATTTTTTCGCTATGAAATTAATATTAAGATAATTTTAGAAAATTGATAAAGGTCATTCAAAGAAAAATATGTTCTAGTAACCCGAAAATAAAACTATTTGATAAAAAATGTATATTCACGAAACAAATCCACCTTTACCAAAGACACACACATATAACACATAATTTTAAACAATTTAATTTCTTTAACCTTAATAGGTGTCCATCCAACTGATTAAATTGAAAATCGTATAATATGTATGATTAAATATCATAAATTTATAATTAAGATACTATTCTGGGGAAAAAAAAGTAAACAATAAGTTTTTTCAACTATTCTTCTAAAGATCTTTCAATCTTTTAAAGGATGTACCTGAGGATAATTGGCCACTTGCATCCTTGTAAGACCTGACACATTCATTATCTCGATAATATCTTTTGATAAGCAGCTTACATGATCCATTAGAATGTAACTTTAATTTTATCACTACCACAATATTCCTAGATCAATCTAAGGTACATATAAATAAAATAATCACTATACATTTACGCCAAACAATTTTAATGTATGTTAAATGTAAGTATGAATGTCACTATTCAATTCATTACATAGGTAGAAATTAATTGTAGAGAAACATAATTAATAAAGTAAACTTACGTCCTTCACCATGTCATTGTGCAACTTTTTTGATTTTTTCACATAAATCCATTGTCCATTCTATGCAGTCCTTTTTCTACGAAGTCTTAGAGATAGCAATACTTTGTCATTATCCTTTTCAATCACTTATTTGCCTTTTCTGCATCGATTCCTCCTCAAGTTGTATGTTTTTCTTTCAGTCTCATGAATATTATTACTTTTTTTGTCTTTAATAGACATAATCTTCTCTCCAACTTGTTCTTCATTTACAACATTACTTTCATTACGAATGTTATCAATATATTTAACGTGATTTCCTTTTGGATCTAGTTCTATTCTAACTTTTTCTCTTTGTATTTTCTTTTTTCAATACAAATTGCCACAAGTATTTCCGAATGTTTTCATGAAGTTACTTTTTCAGATAAATGTATGCTTCGTTGTTATAAAAGCCTTCTTTGAAAACAGTTCATTGTTATCATCACATACAACTGCATAGTTATTTTGAGAAGTTTGCGATTAGAATTTCATTATATTACACATCATTAAAATAGTTAATTCTGTTTATATTGAACGAATTTATAGATTGTAACAATATTAATATTGTGACAAAACAACTATATACCATATCACTACAAACAAATAAAAATACGATTAGGATTTTCTTATTTTTATTTTAAACAACAAAAATCTTTACTTATTGCATTTAACTACAGTCTATCAAAAATTATTGAGGTATGCTTGAAAAATTTAATGAATAATTTCATAGTTAATTTTTTGTAGTGTATTTATTAAAATAATTGACTTTAACAACTAGGACAATAAAATCATAAAAGATATTCATGTCATATTAATCCAAAAGAGTATGTGATTACCTAATTTCATGTATATTAACTGTACTTACTCAATGTAATAACTATTTAATTAGTTTACTTAAACTATGATTCGCCGATGAATAATTCTCGTTTTCAAATAACAAAATTCATCACAAATCTTATTTTATGATATCTTTTATTAAATTCGATTAGCTACAGAATAATAAACAACAAATTAATGATGAACTTCACCACTAATTATTTTTTTGTTGTGTAATAAAAAAAATTATTTACTATATCCACGATAATAGTAAGATGAAAGATAGAAAAAATACTTACACAGAGTGACAAAATCTAATACATCAGCTTGTTTCAAAAATGAAAACAAAGAGATTCTGTTGAATGAACATATATTATCATCACATCAACCTTTTCATTTCCTTTTAATATAATTTATATTGTCACTGAAACACTATCAACTATTATAACGGGATACATCCATGCATTTTTGTAGTCAATGAAGAACATGAAAAGGATATACACATATCATCATTAGGATGTGCTTATTCCTCATTCAAGTTCAATTATGAAGTTTTATGTGATATTACTATAATTTACTTTATTCAATTGCATATATTGATCCACTTAGATTGTAATCGATGTGGTTAACATAATTAGTCAAATTCACATAAATGATTATCAATAATATTATTCTAGGCTAAATAATTTGATTATGCACAATACAAAATATCATATATGACAATACTAATATTAAATCTATATATAGAATGCCTTGTAAAAGATTAATAATCCCTAAATAGATCAACTACAATTGAGGCAAGATATAACAGGATATCTGAGCTAAAGATCTTTCATGAATATGTAACTAAGAAATTTGATGATTTATCTGATTATTGTAACACATATATCAACATACTCTAATATTCTCATTTAAATTATTTATTTTCTTAGAAATGACCTTTTATGTCTTGACACTAATAAGATAACTTATCTACTTGATATGAAGATATTAATCTAACGAAATATCAAAAAACCACGTGTTATAACCTGTTTCATATATGATAATAACATATTTCTAATGGATTGAGAATCATATTTATTTATGGTAACAAAAGTACAAACGAATAAAAGAAATAAGCTAACAAAAGAGTCGTAAATTATCATACAATGCTCAGCTATAAATTGACAAAATATTCTTCTATAAAAAGGTATTAGATATTGAAGGAATATTGATTGTATTGAAGTATTAACCTAATAAGGGAATACATGGGAGATATATATAGGAGATATAGGAAGGAGTACTAATCCTAATAGGACTAGGATTAAGGAGTACTAATCCTTATAGGACTAGGATTAGTACACAGTAAATACTAATATTATTTAATACTATCTGTTATTATCCCCCCTCAAGCTGAGCTGAGCGGAAGCGAACGGAAGCTTGGAACTGAGGTAATCGTGCTGTCGGCTCGGGAGAGGCTTGACAATATCAGTCGGTTGTTCTTCAGTGGGTACATACTGCACAGTCATGGTGCCGGCCTGAACTTCATTGCGAACAAAGAGACAATCGGTATCAACGTGCTTCATTCTCGTGTGTAGGACGGAATTCTTGGCCACACAGATGGTTGATTTGTTGTCACAATAGAGAGCAGGAACAGTGTGAGTGGCGCGGAGTTCGCGAAGAATATATGTGACCCACATGGTCTCAGCAGCAAGAAGAGCAAGGGCGCGGTATTCAGCTTCAGTCGAGGACCGAGAGATCTTGGGTTGTTTTTTTGTACACCAGGAGATCAGGTTCGGCCCCAAAAAAATGAGAAACCCCGATGTAGATTTTCTGTCATTTTTATCATTCGCCCAATCTGAATCTGAGAAACCCCGAAGCTCTAAGTCCCCGGGTCGAATGAGTAAACCACGACCAAGAGTGCCAAAAATGTACCTGAGAATGCGTTTTAGACAATGGTAATCATGTTCACTTGGTTGATGCATGCGCTGAGCAATTCGGTTGACAGCAAACTGGATGTCAGGACGGGTAATGGCCAGATACTGTAGAGCCCCAATGAGGCTACGGAAGTGGGTGATATCGGCAAAGGGGGTATCGGCTCCATTCGTAGACGAAGAGACTGCCATCGGTGTTGGTTGACTGGTGCATTTTTCCAGTCCAGCTTTCTGCAACAGATCTCGAGCATATTTTGACTGATGAAGAAACAAGCCGCTGCCTGTCCGAGAAACCTCCATTCCCAAAAAATAATGTAACGGGCCAAGGTCCTTCATTTTGAAGGTAGTATGCATAGCTCGAGTGACATCCTGAATGAGAGCTGCAGTAGAGCCTGTAATAATGATATCATCTACATAGACAAGAAGAATGACTGTACCGTGTGCTGAATGTCGAGTAAACAGACTCATGTCGTATACGCAACACGTGAAGCCGAGTCCCTGGAGGAACGTTTTCAGACGTGTGTACAAAGCACAGGGGGCTTGCTTGAGCCCATACAGAGACTTCTGGAGTTTTCAAACATGTTGAGGGAAGCGGGGATCAACATAGCCCGGTGGTTGCGTCATGTAGATAGTTTCATCAAGCATGCCATGAAGAAAAGCATTGGAAACATCCAACTGATTGATGAGCCAATTGTTGCGCACGGCGAGTGACAGTACCAGGCGAATGGTTTCCTACCGAATAATAGGACTGAATGTCTTGGAGTAATCAAGCCCATACTCCTGATTGTAGCCTTTAGCAACCAAACGAGCCTTGTACCTGGAAATACTGCCATCCGCATTGTGTTTAATTTTGTACACCCATTTACAGCCAACTGGGTGCCGCCCATGGGGCTTAGGTACAAGAACCCAAGTTTTCTGATCAGTCAAAACCTTAAACTTATCATCCATAGCATGACGCCAATAAGCATTTTTTGAGGCAACAGAGTAGGTTGTCGGTTCACTATCGGGAAGGGGTGTATTTGGTAGTATGGTAGCCTGAAAAGTTTTGGGTTTAAAGATACCGCCTTTGCCACGGGTTAATATGGGATGAGTATTGGGGGGTGGAACGGGCGGTGGTGATTCGGGGATGGCCAGGAAGGACCCAAAATGTATCGGGCTGGAGATGTTGTGGGTATGGGGTGGTTCGGGTTGGTTGTGAGTGTGGGTGGTGGTTGCGGGTGTATTGTGGGTGACGGTCGAATGGGTGATGAGGGGTGGTTGGGTAGTGGGTGGAGGTGTGGGGGAAGGTGGTGAGGGACCCTGTGAGTATGTTGTAAAAAGGGGAAGGACGCCAATGAATGATGTATTTGTGGAGGAGGAAATAGACTCGTAGGGAAACTCATTTTCGAAAAATTTGACATGACGAGATATGTATACTTTATGAGTTTGTGGGTTAAGACAGCGATAACCCTTGGAGGTAGGATGATAGCCCAAAAAAATACAAGGACGGGATCTGGGTTGTAATTTGTGAGTAATATCAGGGCGTAGCCAAGGGTAGGCAAGACACCCAAAGACGCGGAGGTTGGTATAATTGGGAAGTTCTTGGTAAAGGAGTTTATAGGGTGATTTGTTGGAGAGAGTGTGACTGGGCATTCTGTTAATGAGGTAGTTTGTGGTGGCTAGAGCTTCTACCCAAAAGGGGACAGGGAGATGAGATTGATGTAGAAGAGTAACCACCGTTTCAATGAGATGGCGATGCTTACGCTCAGCCACCCCATTCTGTTCGGGAGTGTATGGATAGGAGGTTTGATGTATAATTCCCAGGGATTGCAGAAACTGGCTAAAGATGTTATTGACATATTCCTTTCCATTGTCACTTCGAAAAAGTTTAACATGAGAATTGAATTGTGTTTTGACCATTTTTTCAAAAGTGACAAAGGTGGTGTATGCCTGTGATTTGTGTTTTAGTGGGTACAACCAAGTGTATTTTGTAAAATCATCCACAAAACAAATAGAATAGCGAAAACCAGCAAATGAAGGAACAGCAGTAGGACCCCATAGGTCAGAATGAATAAGTTGAAAAGGTGCAGTTGTACGCTTCTCAGATAAAGTAAAAGGTAATTTATGAGATTTAGCAATTGAACAGGAGTCACAATTGTTTACATGAATGGAAGAAAAACCTAATTGAGACATTAAAGAATTTATTATTTGAGTAGACGGGTGACCCAGACGACTGTACCACAACAGACTGTGGCCATCAGCCGAAAGAGCCACCGGAGCCACAGGAACGCTTTCTGAAACTGGGTGGGCAGACGAACTTGTGCCAGGAAGAACGTACAGACCATGCTCACAGGGGCCCTGAAAAATCACCCTCTTGGTAGTATTGTCTAGGATTTAAAAATCATTAGAGGTGAACAAGAGTGAGCAATTATTGTCTTTTGTGAATTGGTGAACTGAAAGGAGATTGGATTTAATAGAAGGGACGTGGGTAAGGTTACCTAGGTGAAAGATAGCGGTGAGGGTTTTAATGGTACCCGTGCCAGTATGAGAAATATTAAGGGACTCACCGTTGCCAACAGTTTTACCATTGGAGCCATGATATGGATTTGGAGCGTTCAGCTTGGATAGATCAGAAGTAACGTGCATGTTGGCCCCAGTATCCAACAGCCATTTAAAGGAAGGGCCGGCTTGAGATGCATATTTGGCACGATTATCACTATTTCGGCTCTCCTCATACCGAAACCAGCAACAAACAGCGGTGTGTTCTGTTTTCTGACAGATTTGACAAGCTGGACGATCCCGCTCGTATGTGCCCTGCCCGCCGCTGGAAGATGACTGCCCGCCGCTGCCGAAGGAGTGCAGGTTGTTGTTGATGCCGTGCTGCTGACCGTCGTACGGCGGACGACTGCCCTGCCGACCGCCGCGCCTGCGGCCTCCGCTGTTTCTGTCGTAGCCGCCACGGCTCCCCTGCCGGCCGCCACCACGCCCCCCGCGATAGTTCTGGCTTGCGGTGAGGGCGGTGGCCGGCTCCATAACAGCGGCTTCTCGGAGAAGAAGTTTGCTCTCCAGATCCACGTTGATTTCTTCACTTTTTAGACATGAGGAGAGAGTAGCCAGGTCAACGGGCATTGGACTGATGTGAACCGCCTGTTTAATGGAGGAGTAAGCTGATGGGAGCCCCTGAACGACGCACATGACGAGATCTTTTTCCTGAATGATTTCGTTCACGGTGTCGAGGGCTGTGATGATAGTGGAGACCTCGTCTAAATACTCCGCCATAGTTTTCGTGCCTTTGGTAATTGGTGGAGGCGATCACGCAATTGAAAAATATGGGAGTGAGAAATTGATGCATAGCGTGTTGCGAGGGCCGTCCACAGGGCTGAAGCAGTTGTGTAGGATCGGACGTGTTTCTGAACCGTGGGAGAGATGACCGCAATTAAACATGATCGGATCTGGCCATCCACGGCTTTCCAGGCGGCATGGGCCGGATTGATTTTTTCTGATTTGTCCGTGGCGGTGATGACTGCCGGCGGCGGTTCTGTGCTTCCATCGACGTATTTGAGAAGGTAATTGGCCTCAAGGGCTGTAAGAACGGTGATTTTCCATGTAGGGTAATTTATGTCTGATAATTTTTCGGGAATCAGGGCATGAAGATGCCTGAAAAGGAGTTTAACGCCTGAAGGAAGTGAATCGAGAGGATCCACCTCGGTTGTCATGGTTGCCGCCGCCCAAGAGAAGAGAGGGAACGATCGGTGCCCTAAAGAGAGAAAAAAAAAACTAGAGAAAAGAAGATCTAGGTTTTCTGGCTCTTGATACCATGAAGGAATATTGATTGTATTGAAGTGTTAACCTAATAAGGGAATACATGCGAGATATATATAGGAGATATAGGAAGGAGTACTAATCCTAATAGGACTAGGATTAGTACACAGTAAATACTAATATTATTTAATACTATTTATTTAATACTATCTGTTATTAGATATTGTTAGTGAAAAAACTTACAAGATAATAAAATTGCAAGATTACAATTGAAAATAAAAATGAAGAAAGTAATCTCTTCAGGCTGAGGCGCGGTTATCTCGCTCTCTTTAAGGAGATTCAAGCCCACTGCAGCAAATGTTTTCACCGGTCCAGCAGTAGTCCTCTTTGACTTGTCCCATCCAGGATACAACAACCTTCAAAAGTATAACTCAACAACTCTGGACAAGAGTTGAGTCCAAAGCTCCACAAAAAAGAGCACCTCCCTTCAACTAATAAGAACTATCTTTTAGACTAACTCTTTCACTATTTGTTTTCTCTTATGAATTGTGTGTCTCTAAAACCAAATGAAGACTACCACTATTTATACTACAAGAAGTCTTCCTAGCAATAAATAGGAAGATAATGGAGGTAGTAAATAGTGAAGATAATGGCCTTAGGAGTTTCATAAGTTACAATGGGAGTTAGATAGGTTACATAAGTTACAATGGGAGTTACATATGTTACATATGTTACAAAGGGAGTTACATATGTTACATAGGTTACAAAGGGAGTAATGGAGGAATTAAGAATGAAATACATTGATGGATAACCAATGCTAATGGATGATGTAGAAGTCATCCATTCCAATGTTCATTCTTATAACTCCAAAATAAAGCAATTTAATATGTTAAATATTAAAATGCTAATAACCTAACAATCCCCCACTCATTTTAATATTTAGATAAGAGAGTATATCAGCTGAAGGAAGACTACTATGCATAATGAAGGTGTGCTCTGCATTGAACCTCCACTTAGTGAAACAGTAACTTTTACTCCAGAGTCGTAGTGGTCTCAGACTTGAACTATGACTTCTTAAGGAAAATAAAATATCACTGCTCACACATAATAATTAAGGTGTTGACATGAGCTTTAACAGCCAGCACGTTATGGCCATGTGCTATCCCGGTTTCATGAGTGCATTTGAGAATAAGCCACATTCTCATAGGAAGCGACCTACTTCCACACATCACATAGGTGATATCTGTCGAGAGTGCTCCTGTAAGATTAACACTCCACCCATATGGGCTACAGATATTCATTAAGAGTTTTATCAACTCAACCTTCACAAATTACAGGAAACAATGCACTCACATCATAGGGAGGGGAAAAAATAGTGCATTTTTCAAAACAAGTCATTATATATTAGTTTTTCCCTTTGAACCTCGTTATAGGATCTCTAGTCCCCAGGTTGGGTTTCCTCATATATGACTCAAGGATTTGTAAGCTTCAATCCCATCCCCCTCGATGTGCTCCAGACCTTTTCTCTTGTTAAGGCCTTTGTAAGAGGATCTGCAAGATTATCACAAGATTTGACATAATCAACATTAATGGTACCATTTGTCAAATACGATCTTACATTACTGTGTTTCCTCCTTATAGGTCTGGATTTACCGTTGTAATAACGATTTTGAACTCTACCAATTGCAGCGGTGCTATCACAATGAATTAAAATAGGAGGAATTGGTTTTTCAAAATAAGGAATTTGAAACAATAAATCTCTTAACCAATTCGCTTCCTCACTAGCTGAAGCTAAAGCAATTAGTTCAGCCTCCATGGTAGAGTTAGCAATTATAGTTGCTTTTTTGATCTCCAACAAATAGCACCACCACCTAAAGTAAAGACATAACCAGTGGTAGAACAGGAATCACCTGACAAAGTGTTCCAATCCGCATCACAAAAGCCTTCAAGTACCGCAGGATATTTTTTATAGAACAAACCACAATTTTTCGTTCAAATTAAATATCTCATAACTCTTGTTATAGCATGCCAATGTTCATTACCTGGCTTGCTTGTAAACCTGCCAAGTACTCCTACTGCATATGCAATATCAGGCCTAGTGCAATCAGTCATATATCTCAAACTTCCGATTATACTAGCATATTCCTTTTGATTTATTACATTATTTTCACTTTCAACAGGAAATAAGTGAACACTTGAATCAAAAGGAGTAGCAACATGCTTGCAATCATGAAAGTTATATTTTTTCAAAATTTTCTCAACATAATGTGACTGGTCAAGGAAAATCCCCTCACATGTTCTTGTTATTTTTATTCCAAGAATAAAATTTGCCTCACCAAGATCTTTCATATCAAAATGGCTTCTAAGAACATTTTTAGCTTCATCAATAACATTCATGTTAGAGCCAAAGATCAACGAATCATCAACATATAGGCATATGATCACATGTGAATTATTTCAAGATTTATGATATATGCACTTATCACACTCATTTGTTTTAAAACCATTTTCAATCATGCAGGAATCAAACTTTTCATGCCATTGCTTTGGTGCCTGTTTCAAGCCATATAGGGATTTAGTAAGTTTACATACTTTGCTTTCTTGGCCTGCTTCAACAAAACACTCGGGTTGGTCCATATAAATTTCTTCATTTAGGTCTCCATTTAGAAAAGCAGTTTTTACATCCATTTGATGAATTTGCAAATCAAAAATTGCAGCCATAGAAACTAAAAGTCTAATGGATGTAATTCTTGTTACCGGAGAAAAAGTATCAAAAAATTCTAGGCCTTCAAGTTGTTTAAAACCTTTTGCAACTAGCCTAGCCTTGTATTTATCAATAGATCCATCCGGTTTCAATTTTTTCCGTAAGACCCATTTACAACCAATTTTTTACAACCCGGTGGTAAATCAACTAACTTCCATGTTTTATTAGAAATTAGAGATTCCATTTCATCATTTACAGCCTCTTTCCAAAATATAGAATCATGTGAAGATAATGCTTCTTTCAAAGTTAGATGGTCATTTTCAATATTAAACACATAAAAATCAGGACCAAAATCTTTTTCTACTCTAGCTCTTTTACTTCTTCGTAACTCAAAATCAACAACTTCTTTATTTTTCAAAGTTGAAGTAGAAGAACTAGGTAGTGACAAAATATTTTGTTCAATCCTTTGACCCCCACTATTTTTAGTATCAAAAGGAAATTTATTTTCATGAAAAATAACATCACCAGATTCTATTACAATATTATCTTCAAGATTAAAAAATCTATAGGCTGTACTATTTGAAGAATAACTAAGAAAAGCACAAGTAGTAACTTTCTTACCCAACTTTGTAATCTTGGGATCCATTAGCCTCACAAAGGCTAGACAACCCCAAACTCTTAGATATCCCAAACTTGGCTTGTAACCTTTCCACAATTCAAAAGGTGTCAATTTAGACTTTTTATGAGGCACACGATTCAACACATAACAAGCAGTTAAGATAGCTTCACCCCAAAAATTTAAAGGTGCATGTGACTCAATAAGCATGGCATTAGTCAATTCAACCAAAGTTCTATTTTTCCTTTCTGCTACTCCATTAGACGAAGGAGAGTAAGGAGGAGTAGTTTCATGAATTATTCCCAATGATCTCATAAAAGAATTAAACTCATTTGATTCATATTCACGGCCTCTATCACTTCTAATTCTTTTTATTTTTCTTCCAAACTGATTTTCAACCTCATTGAGATAAGTTATGAAATTTTCAAAAGCATCACTTTTATTTTTCATCAAGTAAACATATGTAAACTTAGAAAGATGATCAATGAAAGTGATAAAATATCTATTACCTCCACGAGTTAGAATTCCACCAAGTTCACAAATATCAGTATGAACTAATTCTAACAAATCAGTTTTTCTTTCAACTTGAAAATGAGGCCTTTTAGTGATCTTGGCTTTACTACAAGCCTCACACTTTTCAAAATTCTTTTTAACCATTGGGATTAATCCTAAACTACTCATGATTCCAACATAACGATCATTAATATGACACAAACGAGCATGCCAAAAATTAGTAGAAGAAAGCATATAAACAGAAGTAGAAGTTTTATTCATTTCAACATTCAACTTAAACATCCCATCACATGCATACCCCTTCCCCACAAAAATACCTTTCTTCACTATTACATATTGATCAGATTCAATAATTTGTTTAAAGCCTGCTTTATTAAGAAGAAAACTAGACATCAAATTTTTTCTCATAGAAGGAGTATAAAGTACATCTTTCAATGTTAATATCCTTCCAGAAGTAAAACACAATTCAACATCTCCCTTTCCAAGCACTTGAGTAGTGTGAGCATCACCAAGCATGATGGTTTTGGGCTCCTCAAAATGAGTATATTTTTTAAACCAGTCTTTGTCATAACAGACATGACGGTTTGCACCAGAATCAGCCCACCATCCATCAACATTCTCAACCATGTTTATGTCGGTAATCACCGCCACAAAAGGTTCTTCGGTAACGTTTGCCTGAGGGTTAGGACCACGTTTCCGGAATTTGCAAAATCGAGCAATATGCCCACTCTTGCCACAAACAAAGCATGGTCCCTTTTCTTGAACTTGTTGATTTTGTGCTTGGTGATTTTCACCATTATTTTTCTTGGGAGGTCTACCATTATTTTTCTTGAATTTTTTCTTCTTAGGCTTTAAAGAAGTATTTTTGTGAGTTTCAGGATTAGCATTATTCGAAGTAATTAAATTTACCTTCGATGTGATGTTGTTCTCTTCTGTTTGTAAAAGTGCATCATGGCCTCTTGCTTCTTCTTCCATGCGGATTTTCATTATCAAGGTTTCAAGAGAGGTTTCCTTTTGTTTGTGGCGCATAGTTTTTTGAAATTCCTTCCAAGAAGGTGGAAGTTTATCCACTATGCCACAAACAATAAGGTTATCTCCAATTTTAACCTCTTCGGACCTAAGCTCTCCAACAATCATGATGAAGTCTTGAGCTTGATCTACCACTGATTTGTTGTCCACCATTTGGAAACGAAAAAATCTACTAGCTGCATATTTTTTCGCTCCAGCCTCTTCGGTATCATACTTACTCTGCAATGCCTTCCAAATTTTCTTTTTACTAGAGTAAGTTCTATCATAATAATCATAAAAATTATCAGATAGACAATTAAGAAGATAATACCGACACTTATAGGAATCACCATCGTACTTTTCCACTTTCTCTAGATGAGAAATAGTTTCATCATCATTCATAGTGGTGATGTCTTCTTTATTTGGATTCTTCTCGGTTAAAATGTAAGAAACATTGAGAAGACTTAAGTAGAAAAGTACTTTACCCTTCCATCTCTTGAAATGGTTACCATTGAACCGAAATGGCTTGTTAAGATCTACCATCTTGACATTATGACTAAATGGATTATAATGAGACTATACTACTATGTTTAGTATCTAACACGAGAATCGAATCTATTATTGAAGCATTCAATTTGAGTTTTAGATATATGTAGAAGTGGAAAATGAATTTCTAAAACACTTCTTTATTTTATCATATTTACTGTTATTTAGTTCCATTTGATTGTACTACCAAGTTACTTGCTTTATGCATGTATACTATGGATACCTACAACAGTAGCTTGAAAAGATATTGAAGTAAAAATGATTTAATACACCGTGAATCTGTAACAACCAATTAACAATAATAAAATAATTGAGAAACAAAACAGGAAAAATACAGAAAAAATTCATAATAATATAATTGAACTAAACTTTGAATATTTGAAAAAACACGAAAATGGTGGAATTTGGCTACTTAAATTTTCAGTAGTACACTTGTTTTTCTGAGGTAAAATAGTACATAAATTTCATCACTCTAATATAGTTTTCGAGTATAGTTAATAATTGTAGCATGTACATATTTTTTTTTTTATAAAATTCCGGAAATTGTCTAATGTCTTACCAAATTAAAGTAGAGGCATCATTCAAATGATGGTTAGGGTTGAGCCAAAACAAATATTAATGTGTGAAACATAGCCGTTAAATAAAATTTTAATTTGTTAATTCAAATTAAGAAAAAAAAAATCTTAAATTTAAAGTGCACATGTTCAAGAGGATGAAACAAGAGATATATGATTAAAATAATGAAAAACAAAATTTTAAAGCAAGGGATTTATTTCATCTTTTCCTCCAATTCTATGACACTCTAGGTCAATTGACAAAGAACATTTTCCTTTTTTTTTTTCTACAAAAATAATGGGTGAAATACATATGTAAAATGATTAAAAAATTAATCAAGTTACAACTATTGTTCACCCTCCCCCCATTAAACATCCTAATCTTTTTTTAGGAAGGTAGTCCAGTATGTGAAATTCTTATAGAATGAGAAAAATCTATTTATATTTGTTAACCTACCAAACTCATTTTTAAACTAATAAAAAAACATAAAGAAGCATAAAAATAGTGTTAACACAACAAGGAAAAGAGAGATTCTTGATTTAAAAGATAAACAAAATCTAAAATTAGATCGATGATAAAATCTCAAGTATTAGTTATTTATTTTTACGCATAAATACAAAAAACCTATAAGAAAAATTAATTTATTTTTAAGGAGAAAATTAATGCAATTCCTCTGTTATTACTTTATTTTATTTGCAAATACATTGGGACTCAATTATTATTTGAAGTGAAAATTACCATTGGAAGTACAAATAGAAAAAATCATCGAAGAATATATATTTATCAAATTTGAAGGGTTATTTTCCTGATTATATTATCTTTCTTTATTTTTTATATATCTTTCCTCTTCTTGTAAAAATTATTATATTCAATATATAATCTTTCAATATGGTTTGGGCATGTGAAGCTGAGGTATGATGAGTTGTAGATTCTCACTTATTTGATGTCTATTTAGCCAAATAATTAGTAACCTTGATGCCTATTTTGTCCCATTAAGATAAAATTTTGATAATATAGAGATACAATGGAAAATTGACAACACAAGGATTGATGTTTTAACGATTGACCAAAAATATATAAAGAAATGAAAACTATACATTTTTTATTGCTTACCATGAATAAGCGCTCACAATATAAGCACGACCTCACCAAAAATGATACTTCTAGTACTTGTGTCTATCAAACAAGGTCGGCGGAGTCCAATCGTAAAGCACCGAGGCAATTGCGTCCGTATTATACAAGCAAGTGTACGTTGTCATTCAAGTATTAAAGTGACTCTTATAAAAAGTCAGGTAGCATATCCAGAAGGACTACTTATGATTAGAATCACTTAATTTTTCCAAGAGTTTCAGTTAACCACAAATGCTTTTAAGATTACAAGGTTGATTGTTTAATAATCTAAAAGTTAAATTAGAACAAAACGAATACGATTCAATTTCTAAGGTTTCAAAAAGTGATTGGGTAAAGTCAAGGGTTGTAGCTAAATTTAGGAATCATGTAAATTATTTTGTTAAATAGAGATTTATCAACTATCAAATTAATGATCACATGGTTAAATATATTATTATGGTCTTCCAACTTCTAATCACCTACAAAATATAACAACCTAAGTACATCGGCCAACGGGGATAGATTTGACAAAGTTTTGAGCATTACGATTTGTTCCTATATAATGGAAAGCAAGGTTTATAGGTATATCCCTATCTTATATACAAATTAACTCTAATTATTAAGAGAAAAGCATGCTCCTTACGTTCTATCCTTTTATTC
This sequence comes from Solanum chilense, assembly GCA_032847665.1. Taxonomy (NCBI): domain Eukaryota; kingdom Viridiplantae; phylum Streptophyta; class Magnoliopsida; order Solanales; family Solanaceae; genus Solanum; species Solanum chilense. Next base: position 38,151,131 of record CM064963.1, read on the forward strand.
CACTCCCGGTTTTTATTCAGAAAATATGTTTATTTCCATGGTGATTAGGCATGATATACGAAACACAAGAACGTAAGAAAGATCCATATGATTGTCAATGTGAACCCATAAAAACTCAATAAATTCAATCATCATGTAGTCACAACCCTAGAACTAGGGAAATTCACTACTCATGATAATTTTATCTATCAAGCGAAGTTTAAGTATCAAAGTAGATCGAAAGTAAAATAGTTTAGGAAAGAACCCTATAAATTGAGGAAATATCTCTCAACATAATTCTTCTCCAAAAACCAAGAAAAAAAAAATTTTATAAAATAAAACATTTATCTATTCATACTAAAGTCGATACAACCCAAAACCAGCGAGGAGAAGCGCGACGCGAAGAGGTTTATCAGTTTCAGTTTGAAGATCTTCTCTCCTCTCTGCAACGCGGCCTTGACACACGTTCTGCCTCAGATTGCTTTTTGCAAAAAAAAATGTAAATTGCCTCTTTTTTAAATGGAGAGGATACAAAATATTCTGTCCCACATTGCTAATTCGCACCATGAAGCAGTAGGATACGAATCCGACTTGGACGCGATTGTTTCACTCTTTTTTCTTGCTTCTTTTCAACCAGGATCGTTTTGTGATTTCCAATTCCCACTTCCGTGCTTGTTTCTTCCTGTAAGGTTACCTACACTACTAATCATGTTTGTTAGTACATATACAATCTAATGAATCGACACCAGTATAAATTATCATAAAATGATTGCAAACTCGGCTTAAATATGGTTATTATTATTGGTTCCTAGGCATATAAATATGTCTAAGATCACTACCCTACACTTAGAGCTTTGTTCATCCTCCAACAATTTACTAACTTATCCTAGTCCTAGACTCCCTATTGTGGTATTTGTGAATATGGCATTTCCTATTAAGGATCTGTAATCCGTTAACGCATGCTTGTTCTTTCTCACAAAGGTCTTTCCCACCTTTATGCATCATACACCCCAAAGGTCTTTGTCCGACTTTCTCCTCTTCTTTTTCCATTCCGAATTACCCTAAACTAGACTATTGTTCTCAAATTCATTTTGGATTCTGATACCAAATATATGTACTTAAGAACCTAACTCAAGATAACTCTAAAAGATAACATAAGGATCTCATAAACTCCATAATTCTACCCAATTCAAGAACTACATTCAAATTAAAGAATTCATGTCAAGAACATCCGATTTGAAACTCTTTTAGGACGAATTGTGTTTAACTAAACATGTTTGGCGCGTGGATGAACGAATCCAACATTCTGAGAGACTCACATACCTTTTTAAAGATCACCAACGACAAAATCCTCAAGCTACACTTTGACGATCTTTATGAATCTTGAATGTCCTTCTCCTTTCTCATATTCTCTCTTAATCTTTTCTCTTTTCTCAAACCCCTAACTCTTTTGGTAGAATTGAAAACTGATATAACTCAGCTTAGGCCCCTAATTAATTATCAAAAACGAATTAATTAAGTTAGGTAAGGAAAAGACCAAAATACCCCTTAAAGGTTTGGATTGGATATACTTTTTCCAATAGACCAACTTTCAAAGGGCATAACTTACTCATGCAAACTTGGAATTGCACACACTCGCAGTGTTGGAAAGATGGTTCCAAGATCTTTCCAACCATATCTTGAAAAATAAAGATAACTCACTCTGAGTTAGGAATCATGGCTTTTTTATTATGTCCAAAAACTCACTATAACTTAGTTACGAATTTCCAGATTTTTTCTTTATTTCCAAAAATAGCCATTTGCAATTTCTAAACATCCTTATAGTTTCAGTTTTAGTTGCGAGATGTTACAATATCTCCCCCTTGGGAACATTCATCTTCTAATAAAATTACTCTTTGTAGGCTAAGTGTGGTAACATCTAGTTCAAGCACCCAACAAGCAAAAAAAAAAAAAAAAACATGTTCACTCATAATTTTGAAGAGTACTAAGAAGAAAATTAGTACGTTGATTTTCATCTTCTCCGGATTCAAAGAGATGTGGATATGTCCTCTTCATATCCTCTTCGACTTTCCAAGTATATTCCTCAACAAATTGGTTCCTCCAAATAACTTTGACGAAGCTACTTCTTTTGTTCTTAATTTGAGAACTTGGTGATCTAGAATCTGAACACGAATTCAATCATATGATAGTGTATCCCTCATAAGATGGTCTATCATTGATCAAAATATTATTAGTTGGTAAGATCAAAGATGGATCACCCATGCACTTATTCAACATAGAGATGTGAAACACCGGATGAACTGTTGTAAACTCTTGTCGTAGCGCCAACTCATAATCTACATTATGAATCCTCTTGGCTAAGCAATAAGGTCCAATATATCGAGGACTAAGTTTACCCTTCTTACCGAACCTCATAACACCCTTCATGGGTGAAACCTTCAGATATACCAAATCATCTACTTCAAACTATAACGGCCTTCTCCTAACATTAGTGTAGGATTTTTGACAAATCTATACTGTTTCCAACTTCTCTTGAATCACCTTGACCTTCTACATAGCTTGGTAAACTAAATCTAGTCCTATCAGCTCTGATTCACATAACTTCAAACAACAAAATAGGAGATCTATATCTTCTTTCATAAAGAGCTTCATATGGAATCGTTAGGATGCTTGAGTTATAAATTTTGTTATAAGAAAATTCAATGGAAGGTAGGTGATCATCCCAATTCCCTTTGGATTCAATCACACAAGCCCTCACCGTATCTTCTAATGTTTGAATGGTACACTCTGCTTGCCCATCTGACTGAGGATGAAAGGCAGTACTCAAGTTAATCTTTTAACCTAAACCTTTCAGAAAAGATTTCAAAAAAATAGTGTAGTAAATTATGCAAGTCTATCTGAAATGATTGAGACCGATAAATTATGAAGTCTTACTACCTCTTGGATATATAATTGGGCATAATCTTCTGTTGAATAGGTAGTCTTTACCGTCAGAAAATAGGTTGATTTTGTAAGTCGACAATCACCCAAAAATAATCATGTTGTGTGTGAGACCTTGGTAAACTTGTGATGAAGTCCATATTATTCATCTTCATTTTCCATTATGGATGTTCTATATTCTGAGTGAAGCCTCCAGGACTTTGGTACTCTACTTTATTTTAATGGAAACTCAGGCACTTGGCAACAAATTCAACTATACCCTTCTTCATACCATTCCACCAATATATCTCTCAAATAGCGGTACATCTTTGTGTAAATCAGATTAATTGAATATCTGGAGTTACGAGCTTCCTCCATGATCCCCTCTTTGAGTCCATCCACCATACGTACACACAATTTCCTTAATATCTCATACACCATCTCACCTTTGGGTGAAAGTCAATACTCATTCCTAATGAACATTTTCTTTCAATTCAAGCAAAATGGTATATTGGTCTTACTTTCCTATTACCTCTAACACTAGTGATCACTAAGTCTCATTCGTCACCACTGTTCCTCCTTCTTTGGAATCTATAAGTCTGACTCCCAGGTGTGCAAGTTTGTGAACATCTTTGGCTAACTCTCTTTTCTTCCTCCACAAGGGCAGTACTACCCATAGATAACCATCTTAAAGCATTGACAACAAAATTAGCCTTACCTAGATGGTAAAGAATTCTCATCTCATATCCCTCATTTAATTATAACCATTTCCTCTGTCTGATGTTGAGCTCTCTCTGGGTGAACACATATTGTAGAATCTTGTGATCAGTGAATATATCAACACCATAGAAATAATGACACCATATCTTAAAACATAAAACTAGCACCCAACTCTAAATCATGGGATGGGTTGGATAATTCTTCTCATCAACTTTTAACTATCTAGAGGCATAAGTTTTAACTTTTCCATTCTGCATAAGAACACAACTAAAACCATCTGTAGATGCATCACATTACACCATAAAAGCTTGAGTACTTTCCGATAAAGTTAAAATTGGGGCAGTAGTCAATCTCTTCTTAAATCCTTAATGTTTTTCTCACAAGCTTCAGACCACTAAAACTTAAATGTTTTCTAGGTCAACTTCGTCAAAGGAGATGATATGACGAAAGTCCCTCTTCAAACCTTCTATAGTAGTCAACTAAACCCAAGAAACTCCTAAATTAGTTGGAGAGGTGGGTTTAGACCAAGTCTTCAATTCCTCAATTTTCGTAGTATCCACTATAATACTATCACCGTAAACTGTGTGGCCCAAAAACGAGACTGACTCAAGCAAAAACTTAAAGTTAGAGAACTTGGCAAGAACTATTCTGATATCACTAGCATGATTTTCTTCATTCCTTGAATATATTAGTATTTTATTAATGAAGGCGATGATAAAAATATTTAAACAAGGTTTGAAGACTCTATTCATGAGATCCATGAAGTTGTTGGTGCATTAGTCAAGCCAAAGGACATTACTTAAAACTTGTAATAACCATACATGGTTCTTAAAGTTCTCTTTCGATTATCACATTCCCTTACTCTTAATTGATGATAGCCTGATCTCAGGTTAATTTTGGAGAATCAAGAAGCACCCTAAAACTGATCGAAAAGATCAACATTTCTCTAAAGTGGATATTTATTCTTGATGGTAACCTTGTTCAACTGACGATAATCTATACACATCCTAAGGTAACCTTCTTTCTTTCTCACAAACAAGACAAGAGCGCCCCAAGGTGATACACTTGGTCGAATAAAGCCCTTGTCTAACAAAAAATTTAACTGCTATTTCAACTCTTCTAACTTCGTTGATTCCATTCCATATGGTGGAATGGAGATAGGACGAGTATCTAGAAGAAGATTTATACCAAAGTCTATCTCTCTCTCAGGAGAGACTCCAGGTAGATCATTTGGAAAGACTTCAGGAAACTCTTTGACTACTGGAACTGACTGAATAAGAGGTACCTTAACACTTGAGTTATTAACTCAGACTAAGTTCTATATAGAATCGTTCAAAACTAACTTTCTTGCCTCAAAGTACGAAATGTAACGACCCATACACCCTGCTGAACTACTTTTTCCACTTTATAATTGGTTTATTGAAAAAATTGGAACTTGACTACTAGAGTGCTGAAATCTATTAATGCATAATAGGCATGAAGACAATCCATAACTAGAATGATATCAAATTCCACCATGTCTAACAAAACTAAGTCATCCATGGTATTCTTGTGATTGACACGAAGTGGTACAATCACGATAGACTCTCTACTAGAATATAATTCTCAACATGTATAAAAACACTAAAGGGATAAAGATGTTTTTCTGGCAAAACATCAAAACTAAATTCTTAGATCATACAAGTGATAACATCCGGTGAATCCTTTTGCTCTCAGCGATAATTGATATCATAAAGACGATTTCCTTCTCGTTCTACCTGTGAAGTAGCTTATCTATATGTAACTCTATCTGGTGAAGTAACTAAAGAAGATTGGGTTCCATTTCCCTCTTTACAATTTATGTGTCTTTTCTTAAGACACTCTCTTATAAATTATCATTCTGGGCACACTTGAAGCAATCATTGAATCCATCAGGATACACACTTGAGTTGATCCTACCGCGCTAGGCACATGCGGGAGTATTAGTACTCCGTTCTACCATACTTTCTTGAAAAAAACACATGTCTAGCTCTAAAGTTCTGAGATTCTTGACAATTGTATAAACATTGGTCGCTTGGTGCAGGTGGACTTGTAGACGATGGAGCAGGCCCCTTCTATTTATGTCGGAAGGATGACCAATTAGCATTACTCTTTTGTTGTTTGGACTCATTCCCTATCTTAGTTCTCTCGTTCTTAAACGCTTCTTTACAACTTGTTGCAAAAGGATCATTAACCTTGATGTATCCATGATACCTACTAGTATTGCTGCCTTACTTTACATACTTGATCAAGGAGACATCCCAATGACAAATAACCTCATCATGTTCCTCATGTCGGCAACCATCTCGTTAATTCTCTCAGCTCACACGGAAAGAAATACCGCATAGTCAAACTCACCAACATTTAGACATGAGCATGAGCTATAAAGAAACTTCTTAGAGATATATTATAACGCACAAAATTAATAAAAAGATGTAAAGAAATTTCCTAAATGTTGCAACTTCCTAATTATAGATGTGGTTTATTCACACTGATAAATAGGGACTATACAGACACTACATGATTGACTCCCTAGGACTCTCGTAACTCTGTTCTCTCATACCAAGTTTATCATGCCCCGTGTCACCACCCTTGGTGTGTTGACACTCGAAGACCATTGCTGGTCTAAAACGAACTCTTGGCCTATATTTCTTAACTCAATGGAAGACTAAAAGAATTAATACAAAGATTAAAGTGCATTTACTTGACTGGTTGAAAGATAAATTAGAACATTTTTTAAAAATAGAATATTAAACTTCGCAAAATCGCAACTCAAGTCTTAGTACATAATAAATGACAATGTAAAGATAACTAACTACTAAGTGTCTATCTATGTAATAGATATGGATGTCGGTACAAGACCACCGATCATTCTAACAACTGAAGATAAAACTGTAAACAATGAAAAAGGAGTCCTCCAAAATGCAAGTATGCTCACCATTTGACTCTAAGATTCTCACTAAATCAACGGCGCACTGGGTGCCGATAGTAGTTACCTGTGTCTTAATCATAATATAATGAAATCCAACTGCATCAGTACATTGAATGTACGAGTACATGAGTTGGAATGCTAAAACAACAAAGGCTTGAAAGAGATTATGAAAGAATCACTTATCTCGAATTTTATTATCTCATGAAAACTTAATTGAACTAATTTCATTAGATAGAAATTTAAAATTTAGCTTAAAAGCGCTCTTGGAATGAATCTTGCCTTTTTCTTGCTCAAAACTCTTTTTAAAATCTCAGTTCCCTAATTGCTTTTAGAGAAGTGAAGGCAACTCTTTACTCTTAGCTTAACTTGAAACTTAAAACAAATTAAAATATTTGTAAAGGACCCTTGAAGATTTTGATGACTTGACTCTTGACTTTGGTCATAAATCGTACTTGAATTTGACTTTTAATTGATCCTTGAATTGAATTATGGATTCAAGGATTATGATTTGTGTCTGGAAGGATATCATGTTGTTTAGGAATTATTTTAGATATTTAAACATGAGAAAAGTTACGAAGTCATAGTCTTGGAACAATTTTGCGATGTGGAGATGCTTAAAAATAATTATTCACGAAACTTTGTTTTTTCATAGACGAGTCTTAATCCTGTCCGCACGCGGAGCATATTTTGCTCACTAAGGGAACAATTTTGTAGACATCCATACAACTATATTACTATATACCTATCCTGTACAAAAAACTCACCCTAATCCATTACCAAATTTCTAAATTTTGATATCAACTAAGATATCAATTCTCATTCCTTCCTACATATTCAAGCCTAAAGTTAAGTGTACATTTATCCAAATAGCATAACTCTAATGTAATTCATATGATATAATACATCTATTCTTTAAGTATATATCCCATTATATTTTAACTTATTTTATAATATCATCACAAAATAATAATATTTAAAATTTGAAATCACCTGGATACAGAAACATTGTATGCCTACCTAACCTATTTAAAAAGAATGATATACTATGTAAGTCATCCTTACTGATTAAATTATCTAATGACAATAATTGTCAATCATCACCCAATAGACAACCGCTAGTATATTGGTAAAATCATAAATTTACCTGAAGCAGTGAATTACGACAGGGTTCACAGGCTGTGACAGGACCACAATTATCTAATGACAAATGAAATTGACTTAATAATAAAATAACTTCACAACTCTCCATTTTATGATCTAAAATCTCGTATAAATGGATGAGCTGATAATAAAAAACAATGATTGACTAAATTAGAAGATTCGATGATTGGTAAGGTAAATTACAATTCAAGAACATCAATCACTACATCCATGATAATTATAAGATTAAAAGATCTCCTTTTCTTTTTCACAGACAACAATTAAATCAAATTTGGGATAGTCAGTCAAAATAGAACCTCCTTATTCTATTTATCATTTTGCACCTACAACTTAATGGTAAACTTCTTCTAATCCATGTAGTTGTCATGAGGTGTTTCTGAGCCAGGTTGTATAATCTTATACATTAAAAGTGGTGAAAGTAGACATCCATATTATTATATATCAAGCCTATACGAAAAACACCGTCAAATCCATAATAAAATTTCAAAATTTTTATATTAACTAATATATCAGGTTTCATTCGTTCCAAAATTCAAGCCTAGGGTTGAGTGTACACCTAATATTTAATTATCTATCTCACTATATTACAACTTATTTTATAATGTAATAACAAAATAACAATATTTAAAACTTAAAATCACCTATATACTTAAACACGGTCTTCCTAACCTATATTATCTATAGAGAATGTTATACTACGTAACTCAACCTTAATGATTGAATTATCTAATGACAACAATTGTCAATCATCACCAGCGGACAACCGCTAGTATATTGCTAAAAGACATAATTGTAAGAAATTACTGTGCATCAATCAAATTTTCTTATTCATGTCGGTAATCTCATTCTTTTATATAATATAATAATATTATCCAACTCATAAACATAAAACAATGATTTTGAGAGGTATTGATTTACCGAATTCTTGATCTTTTCTCTCCCATTTGTCCCCTCTATAAGTTTCTATCTTCCTCTTATTCTCTTTTTCTCTTTTTCTCTTTTTCCTTTTCTACGATTATTCTTTTAGAATGAAAAGTACTTTTCTAAAGATTATTTATAAACTTATATATTATACATGGCTAATTATAAAGGTGGTAAAAGTGACCGGCTACTAATTTCAACGTTATTTTCTTTTAACCACAAAAAAATTCAGATATTATAATTACCCCATTTATCATATAATTGTAGTTACAAATAGTTCAAAATATAAGTATTATTTTATGTTGTTTAGAATGTGGAATAAAATTATATGCATTAGCTAGCATGCCCTTCAAGTTACATAATACAATCTAACCAGTTTTAAAATAAAAAATGTGCATTAGCAATGTATTTTGTAACTATTTAATGACACTAATATTATTTCAAAGTGAGTAATTAATTAATTCATAATAATTTATTAACTATTAACACAAAAAAGCAATCCCTTAATTGTAACAGCTCGAAAACCAGACCTACAAAAAAAATTAAAGAAATTTACCTGAAGCGGTGAACTATGGTAGGAATCACAGACAGTGACAAGGACCACAATTATCTAATTAGAAAAAAAAATTTACCTCGTATAAAAGGAATTTCATAACCTTCAATTTTATGGTCTAAAATCTTGTATAAATGGATGAACTGATAATAAAAACAAAGATTGACCAAATTAGAAGCTTAGGTTATTGGAAAGGTAGATTACAATTCAAGAACACCAATCATCAAATCCATGATAATAATAAGATTAAAAGCTCTTCTCTTTTAGCTCAAAGACAACACTTATATCAAATTTGAGATAGTCTGCCAAAATACACCTCCTTATTTCTTCTTTATCATTTTTCACCTGCAATTAAATGGCAAGGTTCTACTCCTCTATTATTTGTCATGAGATGTTTCTGAGCCATGGTGTATAATCTTATACATTAGTGTTCGTCATTCTCATTAAATGTATGTAATTCTTTGCAAAGATCTTCAGTGCCTCAAAGACATTTTTTTACCTTAATCATAATCATGTTATCAATCCTCTACTTTCACATTGAAAAATTTGTCAATTTTATGTTTTATACTTTGGGAAAAAATGTGTTTTTCACAAGTATAGAAAAAATAATTGACAAAATTGTTCAAAATGAAACTCAGAATCGTCAACATGATTATGTTGAAGGAAAATAAAATGATTGAGGCATTGGATCTCCATGAAGATTTAAAAGCATGGAACACGAAAGAAACAAACAAATCTGATGTATAAGGTTATGCACCTCGGGTCATAAATACCTCCTGATAGACACAAAGAGAAGCAAAAGCTGGCAATAAAGTTGTGGGTAGGGGAAATTCTAGACGAACAAAAAGTGCTACTTTGATTGAGTATATTAAGTTTGATCTAAATGTTGCCCCTGAACAAGAATAGGACGAGAGTTCTTGAACTCATAAATATCATGGAGTTTCTAATTGGAGTTCTTGGAATTGGAGTTATGCTTGGAGAAGACTTAGCATGTGATCGAATCTTTTAATATGATTAATTCATTACTTTGTTATTAAGTTAGTTGTCGTTAATATTCAGTGATAAATTTAAACGATTATTTAGACCACAACATCGAATTTTTTGGAGTTCTTATGACATTTAGTATGTTTTTTTTTTGTTTTATATGTAATATTTATGATATTATGAGGTGTGGTAATTAGTATATCAATTCAAGACTTTTCTAAAATAGAGAACAATGAAAATGATTTATCAAAGAGAACACTCATGAACTCATTAAGGTTATGTCATGGTTACAATTCTGTGGAGTTTGTTGCATATACATGTTACACATGAGCTACATCTCTATGAGATAGTGGAATCTTTTTTAACAAGAACATAAAATATTCATTAATGGTTAATCTTATTTTGTGTAAATTAGAATGTATAATAAGCATATGTGCATAGCAATGTAAATAGTAACTATATAAAGACAAAAAAATTCTTCCAAAGTAATTAATTAATTAATGTATAACAATATCTAAACTATTTATCATTGCATAACAATGTCTTTATTATTAATTTAGCTCATAAGCAATCAATGAATTATAATCCTTTCATTATAACATATCATATATATGTATAAAATAGAACCCTAGGCCCGTCTACGTGGTTCCATCACAAATTGGAATAACCTTTTAATTTATTTATTTCTAAAACTAGTCTTTCCCTTTCATGAAAAGTTGTAACTTTTATGAATAGATGTGATTTTTATGTTAAGTTTTGACTCTTATGATGAATAAGGACTTTTATGAAAAATTGTGACTTTTATCAAAAGTTTTTTACCTTTTGAAGGGTAGTAATTTTTTCAAAGAGTTGTAATCTTTTCGATAAGGCACAATAAGCATTTATTCAAACTACAGTTTTTTGTTTATAAATATAGAGATTTCACGTCACTATTATTTCTAAAATTTTTTTTGCTCTAAGGTAGTTGAATTAAAATATATTAATGAAGTTTCTGATGAAGATTGTTTCATTCCTTTACTATAAGTCATACTGATTCATTTAACTACAGAAATTTCTTTTTGCTATTTTGTTGACCTTTTTTAAACGTAGTTAAACATTTCAGCAAAGATGATTGAAAATTGATCTTCTATTTGTCTATTTCTATAGGTTTCTTCATATAAACAAAGAAAAATAATTTTGATATCAATGCAACATATCTACTCTTGCACCTCTTATGTCTACAACTATAACATTGCTGAAATGATTGAATTAATTATATTTGGTTCTTTAGTAAAAATATATTTATTTTTGTCACTATTATTTTAAGGTTTCTTTCACTATAGGGGAGTATTATTCAAATACATCAAGTAACCTTCTTATGAAGTGTGTTTCATCCTCCTATTTTATGAAGTTGAATCTTTTACTGTAAGATATAGTGATTCACTTATCTATTGCAATTTTTTTGCTATTTTTGACTTTTTTGAACTCTTTCAATTAAATTTGTGAACAATAAATTCGGAAAATCCCGACAGACTACTTTTGGTAAAATATGTCAAGCAACATGTCTTTATCTTCTTTATTGTTACGAAAGTAAGGTTGTGTTTACTATTATTTTTCGATATTTGTTAGTTCAAATTCTCACAAAATTATGTTGTTAGATTTTAATATGTTATGCATCAAAATTTTTGTTTCGAATATCCAGTTGTAAACAATTCCATTGATAACAGCTACTGCTTGGTTCATAAGTGCATTAATTCTTTGTAACTGCAAACTATAACCATAACAACAACTATGGTTCAATTCCAACTAAGTTAGGGTCGTTGATATAAAACTTAAGCAGTAGTAATGACTATTCTGAGACAATGAGAAAAAACATTTTAGGGTCATTTTTAACATATCCATGATACCACATACTATAATAAAAAAGAAATTGATGGAGGTTCATAAGAAAGTGGTAGAAGATCCTCCATTTGAATTTAGTTAATTATTTTCTTATATGGACGTGATATTCCACTTTACTTGGGAGTGTTGTTGTTCTAGTGTGTTCGGTATCTTCATAATGTATCATGTTGTGCCTTATAACTTCTTTCGAAGTTAGAAAATTTCATTACTTTTGATATACTATTTTCATGGAGATTTTATTAGACTTCTTTATTATACTTGAAATCTCTTTATTTGTCATAATTTTTGTATAACAAAACCGAAGATTAAAAAAACTATAGCCCTTAATGATTTCAGAGAACCCTTTGCCATAAGAAAAAATGTTCTTTACAATTGTAATGACCGAGGGAGTACCCCATAGACGTAGCACAACGTACTTGACCTCTCGGAGGTCTTATACAAGCCTTTAGACATCTTTCATCGCATAGACATAAAATAGCAAAAAATTTAAAACTTATTCACAATACAACATAATACTAAAAGTCAACTTGTTTAAAACCATTTTAAAATAAAATGGAAGTACTGAGTCTTGATAAAGACATCTTACAAAAGGACTACAACACAATAGGGACACGACCCTTACCAATACTGAAGAATATTTCTATACTATGACATGAACTTGATTTAAACTCTTTACATGAAGGTCCCTGAATAATTCCGGAAACACTTGAACTTCGGAATAGAAATCCAAGATCTTTATTCAAAAAAAGGTCTATAAGTAATCACAACCTACACTTTGTGTAAAAAGATGAAGAAGAATGGTGTTAGTACAAGACTGTTCTGAGTGTGGTAATAATGCAAAAACATGCTTTCAAGAGGATATTTAGATCGAAACCATGCATCATGTATTTGTGAGAAATTTCATAAGGATTTGACACAGTAAGCATAATATAGTTCACATGCATCATTTAGACATAAAATACCACTCATAACAACACATGAAACCATTTATCACATTTAAGACACAATAAAAATCTCCTACACAGTACCTTCATTTTTATATTATGTCCTTTCTTTAAGCAACACTTAAGTAATACTTAGTATAATGTATTCCCTTAAGGCCACAGAAGATGATCTTTCATAGATAGGCTTCATCAATCCAACCACATAAATTCATAAAGTCATAAGCACATCATAGGGAATAATCAACACATATGAATCATCACCTAAGACAACCACCAAGTCACACTAGTGCAATGTACAAGTAGCATCCTATAATACTACTCACCCTAAGTAATCCTAGTAAGTCACCCTAGACTTGGGTACATTACTTTCAACAATATACAACACATACAATTTAACATTAGACATAGGACCAACATACTTCATCAATGTGCACATAAAAACTCTTTTATTCATTACATCTTAGTCATATCCCATTTGGTTCATATAATATGTAAAAAAAACCCTCACAACCCCTTCACAAGCTTACTTGTAAAATCTACACATGGAGTCCCATACCTCCACATAGAGTAAGTAAATCCATTTAGAAGCCATAAGTATAATTTACATGTATAATCATAATTCATACCTTGACATAGGTAAATTAAACCTTAAAATTCATTCATTTCAATAGACATAAAGAATAATCCTTACTTCATAAAGGAACATAACCATAACCTCGGCTAAAGTCCACTTGTGCAATGCATAAGTAGGGTCCATCGTCCTACATACACTAAGTTACTCTTAAAGAAATCATGATTAGTGTTCATACTCTTATCTTAGTTCATTTATTAACATTTGGGAGACATAGAAATAACCGACATAGACCATGTGATCTACATGGAATACGGTGTCATAAAACCCCACACCGATAGAAGGTGTGCTTCTTGCCAAGGTAAAATTTACATAATAGCTATCTAGGTGGATCCACTAGCTAGAACCTACCAGGGGCACGTAGTTAGGGTATAGTGACACTGTATCTAGAAACACATGCTATTGGATTAACGGAAAGTCTTCCATCTTAAGAGTATCACTTAGATGACCCAACCTATTGCATTATCGAAGAGGTCTTCTCCTCATTGCACATATCAACTCCGTGCTAAGCTTGAACTCTGTAATTAATTACTTTAAGCCTTTACATATCATTAATTCATAAATTAGGCTTTAAGGACTTACTCTCTCATACATCATATATCTCAAAGGTTTCTTACATGAGAAGACCTTTGATCATAGAACCTACATTATGTGAGAATGTCCTTTTAAATAATCATAACATTCATATCATAGTCTAGTTTATAGTAGAATTGGGATACTTTTCAAAAGACCCACTTTCACTAGATTATCATAACCTTGTTCTTTCCTACATTTAAGTGTGTGTATGCATATGTAAGAAAGAATTTCACATAAACACCTCTAGACATTACATGTTCATACTTCATTAGTCATATACTTCTCATCCATAATAATATATAGAGGTGCATATGAGAATTATCCTTTCAATCCACAAAACAAAAATATCATACTCATAGTTATGCATGGTGTCACGCCTCGAGCTAGCCCCGATACGCGGACATGGAACCTAGGACCATAAGTGATCCCAACTAACCTTGCTGGCATGATCATGAGCATACTAAAGATAATAAACTGACGTGGAAGCTAAATCATAACTTATAATGATAGGATTGGGAATACACATATGCTAAAACTGATATATATGAAAACTAATGTGTTTAATACAATAAAGTTACTAACTCAACACTATGCTGAAACTAACAGTTTCTGAAATAAGTCTCTAAACTTGACTAGATATACTGGGAGAAGCCCCTAGCTGAATCTAGCAAAATTGAAAATAAATGACTAAAGACTGAATTGAAACTCATAACTGTTGTCATGGGAGAATGAGAACTCACCACTAAATTAGCTGAACTGGAGATCGGGAAATCGATATATGCGTGATCTGGATGCTAAGAACCTGAACCTACATCACGAGAAGATGTAGCGCATGTATGCGTCAGTACTTCAAAGGTACTGATCATGTAGGATAGAGTAAAGATGAAATAAAACATAACTTCACAAGCATAAAATAAAGTATAATAATCTTACATCATAAACTGAATTCTAAGCTAACAGAATACAATGATAAGTTTATAACATGCTAAAACTAAATATTGAATATACTGATAGATGGTTAATTCAGAGAGTCTGAGTGATCTGTTGGAGCTACTAATAACCAATAATAAAACCACATGTGCTAAATGTGGAGTTCGATGTGTACGCCCTATCGGGAGGACCTAATATACCCTGGCAAAGGTATAAAGACATTCTGGCGTGATCACTAAACTAATTGCCCACAAAGGGGACTTACAACTTACTTGGCTAGTAGTTCTGGGACTATTGGTTATACTAAACCCTTGTCCAACTCGGTATTATGCTACTCCCAATGAATTTTGTAAATTTACTGATTATGTTTGAGTTTTTGTAAATACTAGATAGCTCGAAGTTGAACATGCAAACTGACAGTGAAATAATTAATCTGGTAGTTATGCATTTATAACTGAGCCATGTATATCTGAAGTGAATGAAATATTTGACCTACCATGTGTAATTCAAGATTTAAAGAAATACAAAAGCTAGGGTTATGAAATTCATGTGATAATTTGATAATCTGATTTGGAACATATATTTAATAAATTCATGAAGTTCTATCAATGTTCTAGAAACCCTAGTTTAAGTATGATATGGGAATCAAGAATCTTACTAAACACTAGAAACCCAATGGGTGAAAGGAATCCACTAGTGAATACCGCATACCTGGTGATGAAATCCACAGAAAAATACTTCGGTTTCGAGTCTGGAACTGTTGGAGCTTGCTTCATTCTTGAACTAGGGTTCTTGAGCTTTTTTCTCCTTTCTTGCTTTTAGTTTTTCTAAGTTTTTATTTAATGATTTGACATAGATATGTTTAATTTATGTTTCTAGGCTTAAACTTACTAAAATATAATGATTTAGGGTCAAAACAACGTGTCTTAAGGTTTAAACGAAGTGGGAAATGTAAAACAAAACCCTAGGAATGTTGTTGTCAGGACAAACGACGTCCACAACTGATGGTCTGTCGTCTTACCGATGCCCAGTCATTGGGTCCATCGACTAGTCCTGTTCTACAAATATTTACTAAAATGGGAATAACGTTTTACTCTGAGGTCTGATTTTAGCAAAGTCGATGGCTATAAAAGGCTAATTGAATTACCTATCTGTGGGTAGGTCATGGGATACCTAATTCACTTTATGCTAACAGTTTTGACCATTTTAAGTTTACGTAGCTGCATTTCCCCTTTACTGTCTATAAATTTTTCACCTACGTACTGTAGGTCCACCCACGAACCGTGCTGGTCATCCGATCTTTTTTTAGAGAGTGGGTGAAGGGAGTCTTGATGGACGGTCACGAACTGCGGACCATTGTCTGACCTATGGACCGTAAGTCTCTTCGTCGTCCAAGACTTAACCAATTTTTCTAGGGAGTCTTTATCGACGGTTTGTTGATGCCACCGTTGGTTGCACGTGGAGATTATTTTTTCACTAAAGCTTGTTTTTGGTCCGTGTTGGCCACGAGGTGTTACAGTATATCCCCCTTGGGAACATTCGTCCTCGAATAAAGAGTAAACTAGTTTAGCTAGAGGCAAAGAGCTTCAAACCCTACTACTTAACACTGAGAACCGAGTTTGATACTTAATTGAGTACCGATTACATGTAAATACGCTGAAAATGCAAGTACAAACTAAAGGAACGTGATTCTAAGACTGAATTGAGGAATGAATCACTCAAAAACTTAAGAGGAACTATTACCTCAAGCTGGAGAGGAATCGGAAGGAAAGAGGTGAGGATACTTGGTTTCCATGGCTGCTTCTGCTTCCCAAGTAGCTCCCTCTACGTAATGAGTCCTCCACAAAACCTTGATTGAAGCAAATTCTTTATTTCTCAACCTTCTAACCTAACGGCCAAGAATCTCAACTAGTACATCCTCATAAGAAAGACTATATTTCACCGCCACAAACTGTAGTGGAACTATAGAGGCTAGGTCACCCACACACTTCTTCAAGAGAAAGATGTGGAAGACCGGATGCACTGCTCCTAATTCTGCTGGCAACTCTAGCTCATATGCCACCTTTCCAACCCTTTTCATGATCTTTTAAGGGCCTACATATCTAGGACTGAGCTTCCCTTTCTTTAAAAATATCATCACCCCTTTCATAGTTGAGATTTTTAGAAAAAACCAATCATCAACTTGGAACTCTAGTTCCTTTCTCCTTACATCTACATAAGATTTCTGTCGACTTTGGGTTGTCTTAAGTCTATCTCTAATGAGATGCACTTTCTCCATAGAATAAAGGACTGAGTGTGGACTTATCAAAGCTGCTTCACCTACTTCAAACCAACCAACATGAGATCTACATATACGCACATATAAATCCTCATAAGCGTCCATCTGAATGCTTGAATAATAGCTATTATTGTAGGAAAACTCAATAAGAGGAAGGTGGTCATCTGAACTACCTTTGAAACCGACACACATGATCACTACATATCCTCTATGGTCTTAATGGTACGCTCTGCCTGCCACGCCGACTGTGGATGAAATGTTGTACTAAGGATAACTTGAGTACCAAGACCTTTCTGAAATAACTTTCAGAAATTAGAGGTAAACTGAGGACCTCTATCTGAGATGATACAGAAAGGAACCCCATGCAACCTCAAAATTTGATTAATGAAAAGGTTGGCATAGTCCTCTACTGAATCTTTATTGCTGACTGCCAAAAAGAGAGAATACTAAGTCATCATATCAACTATCACCAAAATTGAGTCATGTTGTCTGCGAGTACGAGGTAATCCTGTGATGAAGTCCATATTGATCACATCAAACTTCCAAGTAGGAATATCAATCTGTTTTGTCATACCTCCTGGTTTCTGATGTTCTACCTTGACTTGCTAGCAATTGGGGCACTTGCTTACAAAATTTTATATATCCCTCTTCATGTCATTCCACCAATAGACTTCCCGTAGATCGCTGTACATCTTAGTGGCACCTAGATGAATAAAATACCTAGAGTTATGGGTTTCCGCAAGAATATGGTGCCTTAACTCGCCCACATCAAGAACACACAATCAACCCTGGTAGCAAAATACACCATCTCCCTCTTTGGAGAAAACTCCACTCTCTTATTATGGACTGCACCCTAAATTTCAAGCTAGATTGGATCACTGTCTTGCTTTTTCTTAACCTCCACTACAAAAGACGATTGTGCCCCATTCTTAACTATTACACCACTATATGATATGCTCATAAGGCGAACTCCCAAGCGAGCAAGCCTGTAAATATCCTTCACTAACTCATTCCTTTCTTCCTCAATATGGGCTACACTACACATACATAATCTACTAAGAGTATCGGCTACTACATTCTCCTTACCCTGATGATAATGCACACTCATATCATAATCCTTAAGGAACTCAAGCTATCTCCTCTGGCGAAGATTCAACTCTTTCTAGGTGAACATATATTGAAGGCTCTTATGATCGGTGAACACATATTCATGGACACAATACAAGTAGTGTCTCCATATTTTGAGTACAAAAACCACTGCTGCAAGCTCGAGGTCATGAGTTGGATAGTTCTTCTCATGCGCCTTAAGCTGCCTAGATGCATAAGCTATCACCTTACCTCGCTACATCAACACACAACCTAGGCCAACTCTTAATGAATCACAATACATCACATATCAATTTGAACCCTTTGGTAGAGTCAAGAGAGGAGCAGTATTCAATCTAGATTTTATTTCTGCAGAGTTTTTCTCACAATAATCTGACTGTTGGAACTTGACCAACTTCTGATTCAACCTAGTCAATGGTAAGGCTATGGATGAAAATATATCCACAAACCTTCTGTAATAACATGCTAGACCTATGAAACTTCTGATATATGTAGCAGAGGTAGGTCTGGGCCACTTTTTCACTATTTATATCTTCTACAAATCCACTCGGATCCCTCTGGTAGACACAATGTGACCAAGACAAGCAATGGATTACAACCAGAATTCACATTTACTTAACTTAGCGAATAACTGGAAATCCTTGAGAGTCTGCGGAAAAACTCTCAAATAACTTCCATGTTCTTCCTAACTCCTAGAGTAAATGTGGATTTCATCAATAAGGACGATAACGAACAAGTCCAAGTAATGTTTGAAAACTCTATTCATCAAATCCATGAAAGCTGCAGGAGCATTTGTTAGTCCAAATAACATATCTACAAATGCATAATGACCATACACGGTTCCTAAGGCTGTTTTTGAAATGTCATTATCTTTGACTCTTAGTTGATGATAACCCTATCTGAGGTCTATCTTTGGTAAATTGCTAGTACCCTGAAGTTTGTCAAACAAGTCATCAATCCTGGTGATGGGATATTTATTATTGCTTGTGACCTTGTTCAGCTGCCTACATTCAATGCACATTCTGAGAGAGCCATCTTTCTTCCTTACGAACAATACTGGTGCACCCCATGGTGAAATACTAGGTTTGATGAAGCCTTTATCTAGAAGGTCTTTCAACAGCTCTTTCAATTCCTTAAGGTCTGCTGGAGCCAATCTGTAAGGATGAATAGAAATAGGCTAGGTATTTAGAATGAGATCAATTTCAAAGTTGATTTCCCTTTCGAGAAGGACTCTAGGAATATCTTTTGGAAACACTTCTAAAATTCAGAGACTAATGGAACTGACTTAAAAGTTGGGTTTCAAGGCTAGAATCCTTAACCTGAACTAGATGATAGAGATAACCCTTAGAGATTATCTCTCTGGCCTTAAGGTAAGAAATAAATTGACCCATAGGCGCTAAGCTACTACCCTTCCATTCTAAGATTGGTTCGTCTAGAAACTGAAAACGAACAATCCTAGTTCTACAACTGACTGAGGCATAATATGAGTGTAACAAATCCATGCCTAGAATGACATAGAAGCCTACCATTTCTAACTCTACTAGGTCTGCTGAGGTGACTTTCTGAGAGATTGTGACAGGGCAATTTCTATATACTCGTCTAGCTATAACTGGGTCAGCGATTGGGGTAAAGATATAGAAAGGTTCTGAGAGAGTTTCTAGGCTGACATTAAATTGGACTGCTATGTAAGGAGTTAAAAAAGAAAGAGTAGCTCATGGATCTAATAATGCCTAAACATTAAGGTCAAAGACACGTAATGTATCAGTGACTACATCAAGAGAACCTTCGTGATCTTGGTGAGCGTGAAGAGCGTAGAACCTATTCTAGCATTAACCGCAACCTGTACCATATGAGTTACCCTAATGAGTTAGGTGACTTGCTAGTGCTGCTAAAGTTGTAGACTGGGCTCTACCATTACTACGTCCTTGACCTTGTCAAGAAGGACAATCCCTCAATCTATGACCAGAATGACCGTACCGTAAACATCCCTCTTTTCCCGCAAGGCACTCTCCTATATGGTTCTTACAACACTTAGGGCAAGTGGGGTAAGTCATGGTGCCTGAAAAACTTCCCTGAGATTTAGAACCTGGTGCTCTACCCTTCTGGTCATACATGTTCTTGAAGGATGGAACACTAGCTGATGAAGGGGCTGGAGCCGAAAACTTCTGCTGAGCTTGCGAGCGCTTTCCACCACCCGATTTTTGATGAGAATGGTCATAGTTCCTAGTCCTAGCCTTCTTATTTTCCTTAACCTGTTCCCTAATCTTATCACCATCAACCTGCTGATCATGAGTCATAAGCCTAGACATATTAATATCTCCAAGTTACATCGCATTTCTACACTAAGTTTTTAACAAATCAGACACTCTAAACAAAACTTATTCATCTGAGCCCTGGAGTCGGCAACTATGGGAGCAACATACCTGGAGAGTTGGTTAAAATTGATTCCATACTCTTGGCTTGTCATGTTACCCTACCTTAAATTCATGAATTCTTGGTCCTTTGCCTATCTCAACTCTATTGGATAAAACCTGTCGAGAAATGTTTCATTAAAGCAATCCCAAATGATATGAGCTGCATCTGCACACCTATTCTCCTTCCACTGAGTGTACCAGATATGAGAAAAATCGTTCAACTAGTATGATGCTTACTCAACCCGATCATTCCCAGTGACTTGCATTACCTCAAATATCTTTTTGATCTAATCCAAGAAATTTTGAGGATCCTCATTAGCTTGCGATCCTAATAACCCAGGACGATTCATCCTATTAATGTCACGGACCCTTGCTTCCACTGATCCACCATTTTCATTCACATGAGCATGAACCCGATTGTTCTGGTTAGTCATACTCTAAGCCAACATCTTTATGGCATTTCGGAACTCAGCATTGGAAACTTCCTGATCTAGGGATGAAAGATCTGCGTTTGCATTTTTGGCGTTCTTATTCCTAGCATTATCTGTACGAGCAGGCATGAACTGAAACGTAGAAAGACAAGTTAGAATAGAATAAGATCATACCTCACACACAATAAGAGTAACAATAAATTAAAGTTTTTCCTAAAACACAACATAGCATCCCTCTCATTAGATGTGGTGTACTTCACACCCATGAAAAGGACTATACTTAGTGCGACTTTTCAGACATCCTAGGACACTTAAACCTGATGCTCCGATACAAAGTTTTTTCATGCCCTTAGCTACCCCCCCAGACACGGACACGGAACCTAGGACCACAAGTGATCCCAAGCTAACCCTGCTGGAATGATTATTATCATTATCAATAAAATAAACTGATGAGGAAGCAAAATCATAACTTATAATGATAGGATGAGATATACCCATATGCTAAAACTGATATATATGAAAACTGATGAGTTTAATACAATAAAGTTACTAACTCATCACTAAGCTGAAACTAAATATGTCTGAAATAAGCCTCTAAACTGGACTAGAAATATTGGGACAAGCCCCAAGATAAATCTAGCAAAACTGAAACTAACTGACTAAAACCTAAAATGAAACTCATAACTGTTATCCTCGAAGAATGATGACTCACCATTGAATCTGTTGAAGTGGAGATCGGGAAATCGATCTATATTTTTTTCGGATGCTGAGAACCTGAACCTACATCAGGAGAAAATGTACTGCACGTATGCATCAGTACTTGAAAGGTACTGAGCATGTAGGATAGAGTAAAGCTGAAAGTAAACATAACTGAAAAATCATAAAAGCAAGTAATAATAATCTGCCATTATTAATTGAATTCTGACTTAACAGGATGCAATGACCAATTTATAAAATGCTAAAACTAAATACTGAATATATTGATAATTGGTCAATATAGAGAGTCTGACCGATCTGTAAGAGATACTAATAACCGATAATAAAAACATACGGCTAAATGTGGAGTCTGAGCCCAATCGAGAGGACACAATATACCCTGCCAAAGGTATAAAGGCATGCTGGCGTGATCACTAAACTGATTTCCCACAGAGGGGACTTACAACCCACTTGGCTAGTAGTTCTGGGACTATTGGGTATGCTAAACCCTAGTCCAACTCGGTATTATGCTACTCCCAATAAATTTTTTAAATTTACTGATAATGTCTGAGTTTTTGTTAATACTGGATAGCTTAATTTGAACATGCAAACTGAGAATGCAATAATTAATAAGGTAATGATGCATTTATAACAGAGGCGTGTATAGCTGAAGTGTCTGAAATATCTGACCTAGCATAACATGATAATATGATTTGAAATATATATTTAATAAATTCATGAAGTTCTATCATAGTTGTAGAAACCCTAGGTCTAAGCATGATATGAGAATCAATAATCTGACTTAAATTATGGGACCTAATGGGTGAAAGGAACCTACTAGTGAAATCTTGCATACCTGGTGATGAAATTCATGGAAAAATACTTAACTTTCGAGTTTGGAACTGCTGGAGATTGATTCATTCTTGAACTAGGGTTCTTGAGCTTTTTCTCTATTCTTGCTTCTAATTTTTCTATGTTTTGATTTAATGATTTGACTTAGATAAGTTTTTATTATGTTTCTAGGTTTAAAGTGACTAAAATCTAATGATTTAGGGTCAAAATGATGTATCTGAAGTTTTAAATGAAGTAACAATGGTCAAAAAGACCTTGAGAAAGTTGTTGTCGGACTAAACGACGACCAGGACTAACGGTCCGTCGTCTGACCGATGCCCCGTAGTTGGGTCCGTCGATTGGGCCTGTTTGACAGGCCTTTACTAAATTGGGCATGAAGTTTTATTCCGAGGTCTGATTTTAGAAAGGTTAGTGGTTGTGGAAATCTTATTCAATTACCTATATGTGGGTAGGTCATGGGACACATAATTAATTTTATTCAAAGAGTTATAACTATTTGAAGTTGACCCAACTGCATTTCCTCTTAACTTTCTGCAAATTCTCCACCTATGGACCATAGGTCCACCTACAGACCGTACTGGTCGTCTGTATCTCGTGTTAGAAAATGGGTGAAGGTAGTCTTAATCGACAGTAAGGGACTGCGGAACGATGTCTAACCTACTGACTGTAACTCCGTTCGTCGTCCAAGACTTAACCAATTATGTTGGTGAGTCTTGATCGACGGTCACGGACTATGGACCATAAGTCCGTCCATCGTCCAAGACTTAACTGATTTTTCTGGCTAAAATTTTTGGGAGTTTGTGATCACATCGACAGTCGTGCAGGATGGACTGTGGATTAGGCTACTGTCTGTCGATGCCACCTTTGGTTGCACCTGCATTTTTTTCTGTAAAACTTGTTTTTGGTCTATTTTGTCTACGTGGTTTTACACATGGAGTGTGTGTTTACATATTGGTCTTCATGATCACATAATAGCAACAAGATTTTTATTGAGGAAACCTTCCTTCAAAGGATCACAACACATTTACAACTTTCCCAAGGCATGAAAAACTCACATATAGACCATTTAGGGACTATAGAACACACACCCACATTTCATCATAGGAGATAAGAGCACATTCAACATGTGAATAGACTTCTAACAAGCATAAGAACACACAT
This sequence comes from Solanum chilense, assembly GCA_032847665.1. Classification (NCBI taxonomy): domain Eukaryota; kingdom Viridiplantae; phylum Streptophyta; class Magnoliopsida; order Solanales; family Solanaceae; genus Solanum; species Solanum chilense. The sequence goes on from CM064963.1 coordinate 38,175,219, forward strand.
TCACATAGGGTTGTTAGGTTGGGGTCATTCAACAATAGTACTTATCACAATCAATAATGTAGACCATACCTTACCCTAACATCTTCATTCAAATTATACTTCACATGATCAATAGACCTTAATCATGATTCTAACATTGAGAACTACATACATCAGCTTCATGAAAAATATGCACACTCATAATTATCAGAACCACAATTAACATTACATCTATATCCCTCAATCCCATGATCACAACATGAATAAATTTACAAGAAGTAAACACCTCAACCACAAGTAGACCAAACCATACAACATAAATTTCAATACTATTGACTAGAATTTAGGTGAACTTACCAATTCGCCAAGACATGATCATCATAGATCAATCCTAAACAATTCATAATCAATATATATTTATAGCAATAGCATTCAACAATACATCACATTCTAAATATTATTTCATTATGTTCCCATCAAGATCACAAAATCCACTTATAGGCTAAATTGAGAGATTAGGGAGATAATGGGTTATTCAAGGAATCACATTGAAAATCATCTTAAAAACATGATCAAACATCAATTTATCATTACAATGACTTTGGAACCATTTGACAATAAACCTAAGTTTAGTTTAGAAATTGGGAAATTTGATAATAGAAACTCTTTGGAAAATCATTGATAGAACTCCGTGGATGAAAGGTTATCCAAGGATCAAGTGTTACCATACCTTATAGATTGAATACCCACATAAATGGAAGAAGAATGTGTTGGATCTACTAGCTTGATCTGGAGCTTGTCCCCAATAGAGTTCTAAATAGAATCTTATTTGAGAGAGAGAGGGTTTAATTTGAAGAATGAATTCTAATTTGGGATTTTAATGTTTAAACTAACTTTAGATACCCTAAAATAGTTAAAATAACCATCGACCCTTTAATTAAAACATGGGGTAATTTCCCAATTCACCCCTTAGCTAGCCGAGACATTGCAAAAATTGTTGGTCTCATTTGACAGACCATTAACGGGGCATCAACTAGATGACGGGCCATCCTGTGATCCGTTGTTCTTGTCACAGACGCCTTCCTTTGGGGCCTAGGATCCCATGACTTAGTGTGGATCCACACTCCCTATTGATGGGGCGTCAACCATGGGTGTCAATGAGGTTATTTTGGTAGACTCTTGGCAAACCTCTAGGTCCTCCTCAAGTACCCATAGGGTGGTACTTGGGGAGTTGTTTCCAGACGTTTTGACCCTAAACAATAGCATATAGGTACTGGGGTCCCCTCCTATCATTTTATACTCCTAACAACATTTCAAAACAAGGCAATTATACAAGCACACACTAGCACATAAAAGACTAATTTACGGGCGTTTTGGTTGTCCTTTGACGTTTGACCTCAAACATTTTCAAACTAACTATTAAAAGTTGTTTCTTACCTTATTAAAAATTTATTAACTCTTAAAACTCATGTGAGGCCCTAGTTCACCCTATTTCATTTTGAGGGTTGTTAAAGCAATGTACCATATGTATCGAAAATATAAATTTTATCACATGACCATACGTAATCTTAATAAAATAATACAATCTCGTGCGATGCACGGGTAATATACCTAGTAATACTAGATTTTTTCATAGCATTGTTAATGGTAGAAACAAGAAAACTGCAACTAAATGGAATTCAAAATGAACAAGGGGAGAAGTTGGTGATGAAAGTGAGATAGATGCTGAAGTTGTTCAATTCTACGAGGACTGTTTTCACCAAGAAAGAGATGCTTCATCCTTTTCGTTGTTGAGGCATATTCCTACTATTGTTACAGAAGAGGAAAATATTGGTTTGTGTAAAGATCCTGATATGGAGGAAACAAAGAGAGTTGTTTTTATTATTGTTGTTAGGAGATTGTAGGACAAGATACTTTCATAATAGTTCAAGAGTTCTTTGCTATTAAATATCCCTAAGTCTACTATTCATACTAACTTGGTCTTATTTCCGAAAAAATACCAAGTTAACACCTTTGCAGACTTCAGACCGATAGTTTGAGTAATTTTATAACCAAAAGTTTATCTAAAGTTGTTCATGACAGATTAGAAGGTATGTTACCTAAACTCATCTTTGCTAATCAACGTGTCTTTGTGAAAGGTAGAAGCATTATTGAAAATGTTCTCCTAACAAAAGAGATTGTCATAGACATAAGGAAAAGGGGTAAGCCTTCTAGTGTTGTAATTAAGCTTCATATTACAAAGGCTTATGATAGAGTATCTTGGTTTTTTATGATGAGAGTGTTAAGGAGGATGGGTTTTTCTCAATTGGAGGTGTATTTAATATGGAGGTTGCTTGAAAACAATTGGTATTTAGTTCGTATAAATGGGAAGCTATATGTGTTCTTTCACCCAACTTGAGGGGGGAAACAATGTCATCTACTATCCCCTACGCTATTTATTTTATTTGTTGTAGTTTTATTTGGTCGTTAACCTCTTTATTTAAGGATGATCTATTTCGAGGGTATGGGATGCCAAAATGGAGTACCAATATAAATCATCTTGTTTATGCATATAATACTATTATTTTTTCATGTACTAATAAATACGCACTAGTGAAGATCATATCAATCTCATAGAAGTATGAAATTAAGTAAGGACAGAAAATTAACAAGGATAAAAGTGACTTCTATATGCATAAAAATGCAGCAACTACTGAAGTATTTATAGTTGAGGAATGTAAATATTTCAATATAGGTAAATTTCCACTCAAGTATTTGGGTGTCCTATATCACATAGCAGGAAGAGGAAGATTATTACTCTGATCTTATTAGAAGGGTCAAATCTAAACTTCAAGCCTGGAAAGGAATATATATGTTATCCTATGGAGGTAAAGAGGTTCTAATCAATAGTGTCTTGCAATGTATTCCCATCCATGCCTTGTCTTCTATTGTGCCCCCTATATATGACCTCAAAGAACACCATAGAGTATTTTCTAAATTCTGTTGTATTAATAAAGTATCAAGAAAGAGCAAGCACTAGGTTGCTCGGAATGAAGTTTGCTTGCAAAAATATGAGGGTGGTCTTGGTTTTATGTCTTTATTTGAGTTATTTCAAGCTTTATATGCTAAACTCTTCTGGAGGTTCAAAACTCAAAACTCTTTATGGGACAATATCATATTATATAAATACTTTAAGAAGCAAATCCATAGTTTGGTACAATGGAGGGGTGGATCTCTATTGTGGAAAAATATGCTTACGAACAAAGATATCTTTGAACAACTTATTTGTTTGGAACTTAGAAGGAGGTACAAAAATGCAAACCTACCACAATTTGACAGATATTAGCACATTTATTTATAAAAATGGTTGGGATTATGAGAAAATGCAAATGCACTTGCCTCAACATGTAGTTCATCATATCAAATCTTCCATGGATGAGATTAGACAGTCATATTTCAGTGATAAACCAGTTTTGGTCAATTTTAAGTCAGAAGTGCTTGTAATGCTAAAAATAAAGACAACATAGAAAATGGATTTTTATAAGAACATATGTTTCTTAGCTTGTAAGGTGTGGAAAAAATCGCGTGTCTACTTTATTGTCACAATGGAATACTAATGTTTCTTATTTATGTGGTTTTAAGAGGTTCCAGTTAATTGAATTGTGGATCACTTATTTCTAAAAGGAGCAGTGGCCGATTTTATGTTCAGATATTTTGCTGGTGCAGCTATTCTTTTTGGACAATGGGCTAAGGTGAAATAAGTTTTGTTGAAATGGTGGGATTCTAAAAGTAACTCTAGCACTATTGCATTTTAGGATCCAAGATACAACAAACACAATAGCTGAGGGTATGGCTTTGAAGGAAGGACTTAAATATTATTTTTAGAAGTCGTTTTCACCAGTTATATTGGGAACTATTTCTTTATCATTTATTAATATGTGGAATGAAGATTGTATTTTCCCTTGGAGTGTGACTTTTTAAGTCAATTCTTTTAACAATACGAGGGCTTTGCTGATTAAAATTATACAACACACCTTAAGGGAGGGAAATACTCTTGTTGATTATTTCACTAACCTAGCTTTTGATTTTGAAGGTACTTTTGAATGTAAACAATTTCGTGATATACAAGTTACAGGTAGAAGATTCATCAATACAAATAAACATCGCATCACTCATCGTAGGATAATAAAATCTTGTTGAGCCTATTTTAGCTCACCATATACCTCTTTTGGTGGTTGTTAATAAATTCATCCAATAATTGGTTCTATACTCTTCACCATATGTGAATAAGATTCTATTGGTTAATTATCATGCACCTGGTGAGAGATTTGAGGTGTCTCTTATGATAAAAAAAAACAGCACGAGTGAATCTGTATTTTCTTTTCTGCTAGATAGCTTAATTATAAGTTCAATTAGGTGTTGCTAGATATTCCAACTCAAAATTGTGCAGATCACATATGAGTATGCTATACTGTTTTACGCTCAGATGCAATTTTGTTCATAAGTATCTTCTCTCATAGATCCAAATCTATGTGGTGGCATTAATCATATGTGGTGTTCAATCCATTAGATGTAGATTGAAGGGGAGGGATTAATAATATTAGCTAGGTTGATGGAGCCCCATTTTTCTATTGTAGAAAGTACGAATTGATAACTACTAGATTAGAAGTCCGTAGAGAAGTTTGTTTAATTTAATTACCTCTAGGAATAAACTTGGGATATGCATCATCTCATTGGCAAATCAAGGAGAGGCGGTTGCATAGAGAATTAGTGTTAGACAGAGCTCCCGTAGAAGTGATTTATGCTTGATCTTACCGTAACATATCCACTTCCCAAAGCTTATCTTCAATGAACTCTCGAATGATGACTCAAAGACAATGAAGAATCTTTGATTGACCTTCTCTGACAAGCATCAAGCCAAACATTTTTGTCTAGACTTGATTTCTTCTCAGTTTCATTATGAAGTTTAGGTTTTTTTTATTATCTTTAGTGATTTGTTGGACCGGATCTCAGTTGGTCATGTTCATTTAGTTGACATCTTTTATGTTAATAAGAAAATGTGCTCTTGCCAAACTTTAAACCAAAAAATAAGTTAATTCCTCTTAAATTACACCTAGAGTTTTGATAATGGTAAATATAAAATGAATTTAAAAAAAAGGAATATTTATTCACAAGAAAATAAATACCCTTGATTTTTTAAAAAAATGGTATTAGTTCCATTTCTATAGCAATGTATTTTCCCTCCTACACCATGTCTTTATTTATACCCCTTTCAAATGGGATAGAAGATTGATAAAGTGAGAGAATTTCAATACCAACATAGGAGGAAAAAAGACCTTCAGTTTAGTTAAATTGAGCAAAATCATTGAAAGGAAGGAAGAGGAAAGTCTACTCGGGCTCAATAGGGAGATATCACTGTAGCCCAAGAAATAGTTAGAAAGAACGGTGCAATGAGAGTAGTTCTTGCTTCAAACTTTTTCCTTTTAACACAGAATACGTTGGTGATGTTAGAAGGCTATTACTTTTTGCAAGACAAATGGATCAATCATCCCCCTTCATGAGACAGACTCTATAATGACACATTAGGTCATTTTAGTAGTAGAGCCTCTTATTTCATAAATGACTTTTGAAATATTCTAAATGGGTATTTTGGAGTACTCTGGAGTACTCGTAAGAACAATTTTCTAATTTATTGGTTAATTATAATAATAAAGTTAGTTAGTGGTTAAATAATATGACGTTGAAATTAGTAGTGGACCATTTTCACCACTTTTCTAATTAACCATGTATGATAATTAAGGTAGTAAATAATCTTTAGAAAAAGATAGAGAATTTGGTACATCAATATGCCCCTAAATCTTTGTTTTATGTATATGGGTTGGATAATATCAATATATTAGATAGGAGAGACTTGAATTGCTTATGTGAATTTGAATTGATGCACTACATTGTTTTCTAAATTATCTTTTACCAATAAGTTTAGGGCAGTCAGTTGGATGATGTATGTCATTAGAAAATTCAGTAATAAGAATTGAGTTATGGAGTATATCATTCATTCTAAGTAGTTTAGGTTTGATAGACCATGTTTCTGTAACAAGATGATTTCAATATTTTTTTTTATCATATTCTAATTAATTTTTGATATATTTACATAGATAATTAAATATTAAGTGTATTTTATTATATGAATTCCATTAGACTTATATCATTTGGACGAATGAAACTTAACCCTAAGCTTGATTATTTAGGAACGGATGAGATTAGATTTATAAGGTGGTATCAAAATTTAGGAATTTGATTAAAAATATGAATGAGTCTACGCTAGATATATAGTAATATGGATGTCTACAGACTTGTTTGCTTATGAATGTTCTATACATGATAGATTAGAGACATTCTAACGCATTAAGGAAAGAAAAAAGTTGGGTAATTAGCTTTCTGTACTTCGATATAGGTAGGTTATGGTTTATTCTACGTGATAGAGGGACTCTGAATACTAATTGATAATTAATGGGTAATTCTATAAAATTTTCTATGTGCATTATTGTTATGGTCTAGATGATTCATGTATTGTTTTTGATGGCTATGTAATCCCAAAACCGCGAAATTGATAACCTTGAACTTATTTTACAGAAGTGATGCCTTGAATAAAAAAGTATTGATGAATATGTTAATGAAGTGATAAGTGGTGAAACTAATGTTAAGTTAACTATTGTGATGCCTCCTGTAACCCGATTCAACAAAATAGTTAAATCTGTGAAAAACATGGACCATTTCCTTCTATAGTGGCATAAATGCCGCAGGCGCGGTGGCGCTGTAGCGGTGTAAGTTTCTGCTGAAGTGGGATCGGCAAGGTAGAATCCTTAATCATGAGAAATCTTTATTTTCCATCTTTCTAAAATTAAAACTTAGGTCGTAAATTAACCTAGAAATCTCAGAAAATTTATTCCATGCTTGGGACAGAAGGACAAGGAGCTTTCTAGCATGGGGATGGTCAAATCTTCAAAATTCTTGGTCAAATTCAACGTAGCAAATCTGGAAAAGCTTAAAGCGAAATCAAAACACCATATCATTGTTTCGCGCCCAAGTAGGTTAGGTTTTTTTTGCAAGAAGTAGTTTTAAATATGTTCTTACCATGTATTATAGGAAAATGTGTCGACTTTTCTGTACCAAGTAAATTTTGTGGATAATTTCTATAATCCAACTTATTTGGTTGGTGCTTGATGTAGATAACTAGAGATTGGTTGAGTGTCCATAGTTCTTTTCTTGAGTATAATTCATTCATTAAACAACGGTATCTGGTAGAAGGGAATAAATTTCAGTCTTTGCTAGGTTTGACCTATAAAAGTATCAAGTTGATGCATGTTTAATAATTTATGTTTTAAACCCTAATGACAAACCCTAAGGAAGAGTTAAGGTAGAAATTAATCTCTTGTGTGATAAAATTTGAGGGAATGTCTTAGGTGATGATTTGTGATTTTGTAATATTTGTGATATATGCTCATTCGTGCTTCATTATGATACATGTATATGTATGCAAGTTACGATGTTTCTCTAACTTGTTAAATAGGACACATGAATTTTTAATACCATGAAATTATGATTTAAATGAATAATCTTGATGAAGTGTTGTGATTGTGATTATGATGTGTGATTGGGGATCAAATTTCCACATTCCGACAAGCTTTCTATTGGATCGAGTTGCAACCTTCAAGCACAACTAGTGGATCAGATTGGCACATTCCCGTAAGCTAACAGTTGTAGCTTGGGTTCCATGATAGAACCAAGTACTTGTGAAAAGAGTACAAGGTAAATTATGTTGTATTTCGGTATTGTGATATGCATATACTTGTGCTAAGTCCATAGCTGTAGGGATTTGGTGTAGGTGGAACTATGTGTTCATATGTGAGTAGAGGGTTATGTATAGATACTGTATGAGATGTACTTCTCAGGAAAGTGTGAATTGTCATGTTGTTGTTTGGGTAAGTTCCTAAGCAAGATGGAATAGGGCTAGATATTGGGGTAAGGAGAAACTGTGTGCCTTGGGGTAGATAAGGTGACACTAATTACAGAGTGTAACATGATCGATTGGTAGGAAGTGATGTTAGTGGTGTTTGGAATTTCTCAGTGGGGTTAGAATTTTTACGTTGTGATTTAATAGAACCAGAAGTGTTAGTGGTTGAGAAAGAAAGCGGCTGGTGGTCAAACCATTGGTAAATTAAAGGTGTTCTAAGAAGGGATAAGGATTGAAAAACCAGTGGTCTATGCATGATTCTATTATTGTTTTCTTATATTATGAGGTGGGCATTGGATTGACTAATGATGCCTACGAGTACGCGTGGTTGTACTGATACTTCACTTGCTCTAACTTTTTGGACATAGTCTTGATGCAAGATTTGATATATTTCATTAGGTGGAGATGAAGAATATTCCAAAAGCTTCGATCCTTCCTTCCTCTTTTTGAAAGATGTGTACGTTGGTTATTAGTTCCTTCCTTACTCTTAGTAGCTCTTGTACCTATTAGATTAGGTCCTTAGGGTTTTTAAACTGTTTTACAAGTTTTCAAAGAGTGTACTTAAAAAACTGCTATTTATTAAATCTTCTTAACTTTGTTATTCCTTCTTCTTAAATTTTCGTTCGATTTCTTTTAGGATATCAGAGTTCTCCTATTTAGGTGTCAGAATAGGTGCCCTCTCTTCCCAGTTGGTTGGGTCGTGATTAATTGGTATAAGATCCTAGGTAACCGGTCTCTCTGTACAAGAGAAAAATGTGAGCTAGACTTTAGTAGATTGGTGTGGTCACGTACACAATTGATCAACAAGAGGCTATGAAGCATTTGAGGAAGTCGTTCCACTCCATTACTCTTTTCCTGCAAACCCTTGTGGTAGTAGTTTACTCTAATTGTTATCGCTCGATTCCAATAGGTATCTTGACGATCTGGAATCACGTTGTTTATATGACCAAAGAACACCAAAAAGCCATTTGAAACTGGAAGGTTCAATTTTTATCTAGCCCTAGGGGCTAAAATAGCATGAATAACCAGTAATAATCATCTATGAGACGAACTAACAATCAAATGTAAAAATCATGTGCGTCGTAATTGGAAAACAATTAATGTATGTTTCTTGCTGCCTGAATTTATTGGAATTGTGTTCCTTGTTGTATAAATTCAATTATAATTGTGCATTTCTAGTCGAATGAATTAACCGTGTATGTGGAAGTATTCCTGTATGGCCTAAATTACTAACTAAATTGTTAAAATAGTGCGAGTTGTGTTATCTGGTGTATCCTGGTAATGTGTAGACTGTGGTGTCAAGTTATTTTTTTCAGCTTTAGAAATTGAGCCTCGGGTATCGTAGTTAGATAAATATAGAAGTTGACGGGATGATGACAATGAAGATCGGGGAAAGCATGGAAGGTGAAAAAGTACCCAGAAATTCTGTGCCAAGGTTCTGGTCCTGTCTACAACGCTGCAGGGGGATTTTACCATCTAGAGAGGGGTAAAGGAGGCAGAATCCTTGATAGTTTTCCATTGAACTCCCTACTTTTGAAATATCTACTCGAAAGCGATCTGAACCAATCTATGCAACTTCCAAATGAGTGTTCAACAACAGTAGTAGCGAAATATAGTTAAGATTAAAAACATACTTCTTCAGATGGACAAAAACAAACATCCATGTTCTACAAAACTTAGAAACTATCAAAAGGGTAAAAACAAAAAAAAAGTTCATTCTAAAAATAAATAAGCAAGAAGAAAAAGAAAATCAAGTCATGGACTCTCAGACTGGGTAGGGTCGATGTATGTATCAAAGTTATCCGGAGGCGTCACACCAATCTAATACTCACTCATTATAACATCCGGGGAGCACCCCCTATAAGTAACATGGCATATTTGACCTCTTGGATGTCTTATACTAACCCATATTCATCATTTATCGCATTTTCATAGGTAAATTTAGCGGAAAATTTAAAACTTTCTTAGCACATCATATGCTAGAACATTACTTCATATATATATATATATATATATATATATATATATATATATATATATATATATATATATATATATATATATATATATATATATATATATATATATATATATATATATATATATAATACTATCATACATAGTTAAAGACTCTAGTCTCATTTTTTCCATCCTAGACACAATGTCATAAGAGTATTTGAGGGACATGGACCTTAAGACATAATACATAAGTATATTATTAAGGAACTTTACAGTAAACCATAAGTTGACATAGGACATCGTTGAATCTTAAGGATTCCTTTTGCTTGAGATTAGGAAACACATAAAATGCTCCTCAATCATAGAGACATCCATTAAGCCTCCATAACCAACACTTTGTGTTAAAAGTATAGACGAATGGAGTTAGTACAAGAATGCACTAAGTATGACAACCATGCAAAGACATGAATTTAAAAGGGACATTTACTTGAAAATCATACTCCATGCCGTTGCTAGTAAATCTTCAGAAAATCTTTATACAATAGTATTTATATCATTCACATACTTCATATAGACATATTCAAAGGCCAAATATCATATAAGATCACACATAAAATTTAATCCATATTTGGGGTTACTTTATAGTGACCTTTTTCTTTTTTACAGTGAACTCCTTTTAACTCTTTAACCTCCCATGTAACCCATTGGTGATACTTGGTGCAAATAATCACCTTAAGGCCACAAGAAAACCATACAAACATTCTTTACAAGTCATCATACATCATCATAGAAGTATAGTACATGATAGACACATTTAAGTCAATACCATAACAATATTACAGTAAACTACATCAACTTGTACATATACTAACTTCACTTCACATAAATGTATTATAAAACCTTACTCTTAATCCTACTTTAACTCTATTTAAAGAAGCCCCTTTGTTGACTAGATTATCAAGCATGTGTGTGTGTACATACATGTGAGCAAACCTGTCACTTAACACCTTTAGACCGCACATGTTCATACTTTACTTCATTCATGCATAATTGTACAAGTGAAACTATATGAGCCATGCTTTCACTTAAACACATTTATAAACTAGGTATTATAATACATTATCATACCAAATACTTCACATTTTAGCATATAAGACATGATCATAACATACTCATTCATTTATATCCATATACATAAGAGATCAAACCTAAGAACTATCCTATCAAGGTACACGTGTCCAATGCATGAACAAGGTCCCATACTATTGTCCATACTAGTAGCTTATCAGGTAATCCTAGTTAAAGAAATACATGTCATACTTTCATAGGTATAATCTTAACATGCATAGTAGTAAACACTAAAGAATATGAGAACTACCTTTCATTAGACACTATTATCCTATACTACTTGTAAGAATGCATGTAGAGTGAGGGTGTGTGTACATTTGTCTATATGATCACATAATTGATATGAATAACACATTGGGGCACCCACCCTCTTATGACCACATCTTCAACCAAGCATAGACCACACAACACATACTAACATAGGAGAAAAACAATCTTCATATTACACTTAAGACTCCTAACTGTTGCTATTCCTGCATTCACATAGGGCTACATAGGTAGGGATCACCATTTCCTTAATATTTCATTAACGTCAGCACCTAAAAATAATCCTAACATAATCATTCTCATTCCCATAACAATAGTAACAACCTAGATTCACAACTAGAGTTGACTAGGCACAAGTTACACATAAGTTGATCATCATAACCTCACATTCATATATTCATCATTTGCCTTCAAGGCCTTGGTCAAAACATATATAATGACAATAAAGTAAACACCGCCACCATAAGTGGACCCTTCCACACAATGCCATAAAAAACTTCATCAACAATACTACAGAGAAGTAAAAGTGCATAACAATTGTTACCAATCCTTTCGCCTTTGGTCATCATTAACAATAACTACTGTTTCATCACCAATTAAGTATAAGGCAGTAGCTAAATTAAAATAATCATATATGAAGTAATGCATAAGCTACTACAAGAACATGGTACAAACTATTACAACAAATCACTAACATACTAGAAGGTAGAAGGACGTAGACCATTAACCAATTTCACCTGCTTGGATCTTAAATCATATTTCATCCATACTATCAATTTAGGGCAGTATCTTAATACATACTTAACATAAAAAAATCATTCTTGAATCCCTACAAGATCAAAATACCAACATAGGCATTAAACTATCAATTTACTAGAGAGTAGAGAAAATAGGCAATACTACTAATTCCCTAAAGCCTTGATCATCAATCATATTTTAACAATAATTTACATGTTAGGAAGTAGCTAAATATATCATTACTCAAAACGAATCATGCTTCATCTAACCTAAAATCTAGATCACATTACATACATAGTATTATCAATGGATAGACTAGAAGCCTCAAGATTAATTCAAGCCAATATTTCCTTACTTTGATCATACGAGATTCATATCCATAATTCAACCATGATATTATCCTCAGGCAGTACCTACAATAATCTGAACATGATCAAATTCCACATTCATACATTATAAGACCAATGTTACAGTGTACATATAGAGACATAGGCTAAACTTATTTAAATCTTCATATATTGATCCATATGGATCATTCATCACAATTCACCATCAATCTACATAATAAACAGTAGACATGGGATATTTAACCTAATAGAATCAAAATTCAACAAAAAATAAGCCACGATCACAATGCCTATGTATAGGCTAAATCTATTTTGGGAAGGGACATGGGTTCACAATGCAATTAGAGTAAATTTCACGTTAAAAACAACACATTATCATCAATTAATCATGATTAAGCCTTTGTTAACTTTTGAGAAAGAACTCATGGTTAGATTGAAAGATTGAAAGTCTGATAATGAAATCTCTTTGAAAATTTTGAGATTAACTCTCTAGTTGGAAGTATAACTAGAGATGAAGGATCACCATACCTTAATTCACAGTAAGCATCATTTGGAAAAAATAAGACAAATCATAGGAACTCACAAAGACACTAGATAATCATGGCTTCACTTTTAAAGAGTTAGATCACAATCATGCTTTCAAAATCATAAAAGTCACATATTTTTCAAGATATTTATCATTTTCATTTCAACGGTGACTCCAATTTCTCATTACAAGGGTAAACCTAGAACATTAAGAGTGACGTCAAACATGGTTCTTAACTTATCTCCTGGAGTTAAATGCGAAACTAGCATATCAAGATGCACAATCAACGTGAGAAAACCATGAAGTTAATAAAAATTTCTTTTCAAGTACTTTAGAATCTTCAATTTTTTTTTAGATAATGTCAATCAAGACATACCGACCATGTGAATGTTCATGCAATTCATATTTTAGACAAGACTTCTATCATGAACAACCTTATTAAAAATTATTAGATTCAAACTCAAGTAGGAATAGAAGGACAAGGTAGAAATATCTACAACCCTACTACTCACACCACCATCCCCATATTAGGGTAAACCCAATTAAGATCATCTTAACCATACCTTAAAAGGATCTTAACTTAACAACCTTCATTTTCATCACTTAAAAGTGATAAATACTTTAGAAGGAATTACAGTTAGTCAACCAAGGCATTCTAAACCTTATCATCTAGGCAATTTTGCCCAATAATCAAGATCAATCGCAATACTCAACAACATAATGTTTTGATCAATACAATAAACACCATGGTCTACATTATAAGGGGAAACAATAGAGAAGAATTAACTATAGTCACTCTTCTTTTTCATTCAACCATACTGTAAGGTGACTTCTAGGTCAACTAAACCCACATTATCACCCTACAAGGATAACATCCTACTATTCTTCTAAGACCAAACCTATACAAATACTTCATTCCATGTAAAACAATCATGAAGGGTCATACATACTAAAAATGGCAATATTTCAAGCATTTCAACTTATGCACTTTGGAAACATACCTTTATCATTTAACATATTCCAAAGTATTTCAAGTTAACCATTATCATAAGACTATCATCATGCAAAGTCATATAGTAACACACTATTCAAATAGAGATTTATTTTAACCATAACAACTTTAACATGCTTTAACTATATCGTAACATATAATTCCAAACATAACATACTATTTCACATAGGTCTCATATATAGCCACAAGGGATATCATATCAACATATCATTGCAAAATTCAACTTCACATATACTCATAAAACTATAAAATCCAGATAAGCATCAAAACCCACAGTTTCTCCCTCAAGCATAGAGATACAACCTCATCCAAGAAATTATATCAAAAAGACCACCAACAAGAAAACATAAGAGAGAGATCTTATAGAGTTAAGTTGTATGTCACAACATTAGATCGTCCTATAACCCCTCTCTCTCATAGATTTGTCGCGATTCACAACAATAGTCGAGACTCTACTAGATGTGGCAATGTGAGACTTTTGGAACCTAAAACCTTTTTCATAAACCTCATGCTCTAATATCACTTTTGTCACATCGAGGGAGAACACCCTAGAAGTAAAATGGCATACTTTTCCTCTTCGAGATCTTACACTAGCCCATAGTTATCATCTATCGTATTGTCATAGGTAAATTTTGTGGATTTTTAAAACCTTCTTAGAAAATCACATGCTCGAACGTTATTTAATATATATATATATATATATATATATATATATATATATATATATATATATATATATATATATATATATATATATATATATATATATATATATATATATATAGTTAAAGAATCTAGTCTGTTTTTCTCATCCTAGAATTAAAATCATAAGAGTACTTTAGGGACACGACCCTTAAGACATAATACATAAGTATAATATTAAAAAACTTTATAGTAAACCATAACTTGATATAGGACATCATTGAATCTTATGGATTCCGTTTGCTTTTGCTTGGGAAACACAGAGCAAGCTCCTCCATCATAAAGACATCCTTTAAGAATCCAAAACCCACACTTTATGTAAAAAGTAGATATGAATGAAGTTCGTACAAGGATGCACTAAGTATGGCAACCATGCAAAACATGCATTTAAAAGGGACATTTCTTGAAAATCATACTTCATGCCTTTTTGAGTAAATCTTCATAAAATGTTTATACAATAGTATTTATATCATTCACATACTTCATATAGACAATATCAAAGGCCAAATATCATATAAGATCACACATTGAATTTAATCCATATTTGGGGGTCACTTTACAATGACCTTTTTGTTCTTTACACTAAACTCCTTCTATTAACTCTTCAACCTCCCAAGTAACCCTGTAGTGATACTTTGTCCAATGCATCCCCTTAAGGACACAAGGAAACAATACATATATTCTTAACTGGTCATCATATATCGTCATAGAAGTATAGTATAAGATCGACACATTTAAGCCAATATTATAACAATATTATAGTAAACTAGATCTACTTGCACATATACTAACTTCACTTCACATCAATGCATTATAAGACCTAACTCATAATCCTATTCTAAGTATGCTAGTAAAACTTATATATGAATCCCCACAATCTCACACATACTTAGTAAACCTATCACAAGACCACAAGCCTTAACATTCTTTATCATACATAAACATGTAAATAAAGACAACTTCATTCTTGTCAATACAAGACCTTCATCATATAGTCATTAAGACAAACATAGTGCATATAAGAATAAGACCACATAACATAGACTCATACCATGCAGATCTTCATAACAGGTAGACAAATACTATCACGCCATGCATAAAGACATAACTATAATCATACACGTTAGATCACCTTCCAAGTACCCTTTATGGAGCAAGTTGTGCAATGCATAGGTGGGTTCATTACTTCCACCTATCCTAAAATACCTAACTTAGGTAATCCTAATTAGGGTCTTCGTCATTTACTTCCATTTTCCTTTTTAATTTAAGGAAACTATAACCTTAGCCGACAATAACAGTATGTAAGCTAAACATTGAATATGATGTCATCCCCTCACACCAAAAGAGGTTGTCTTACTTGCCAAGGTAAGACATGAGTATCATGCTAGAATATTAGGTGATATAACTTGCTAGATCCTATGGGGAAACATAATTATGGTACTTAGAGTTATTATGTAAACATCAACTCTATGCCCTTGGGCTATGAGGCTATCCACCTCATGATGATTATAGTTACCTACCTTCCTCTAACCGGAAAGGACACCCCTCACTTTAATTCACTTGGTTCTAAGCTAAGTTACCTTTATTAAAAGCCTTTATTACATTAATTTATAAAAACATAGGCTTTACGAGATTTAGTCCCCATATGCTTAGCTCATAGGTTATAGATGAAGAATCCTTTCATCAACCTATATCATTTGAGAAAACTTTTCACATGGACATAGCATATGTAAGCATCTATCTAGTTTAGGAATCTCTTAAGAGCACCTTTCAAGAGCCCCTATATTTACTAGATCGTCATACTTGTGTGTGTACATACGTGTGAGGAAACCTTTCATATAACACCTTTAGACCACGCATGTTCATACGTTACTTCATTCATCCATAAGTGTACAAGTCTAACTATCTGAGCCATGCTTTCATATATAAACATTTAGACACTAGGTATAATCACACTTCATCATACACATAGTTCACAATATATCATATAAGACATGTTCATAACATACTCATGCATTCATATCCATGTACATATGAGACAATACCTAGGAACTATCCTATCAAGGAACATATGTGCAATGCATAGACAAGGTCCCATAATTTTGTCCATACTAGAGAGCCTATTAAGTAATCCTAGTTAAGGAAAGATATATCATACTGTCATTGACATAAGCTTCACATGCATATTAGTAGACACTAGTGAATACGAGAACAACCTTTCATGAGATACTATGATCCTTTATTACTTTTAAGCATGCATGTGAAGTGATATAGTGTGTACATTGGTCAATATGATCACATAATGGCTATCAATAACACACTGGGGCAGCAACCCTCTTAGGACCACAATCCAAAACCAAGCATAAACCACACAACACATAATAGTATAGTAGACAAAGCAACTTCATATTACACTTAAGACTCCAAACTTTTGCTATTCATGCATTCACATAGAAATATATAAGTAGGGGCCATCATTCCTTAATATTTAATAATGGCAGCATCTACACATAATACAAGCATAATTATTCTCGTGCTTAAAACAATAGTAACATAACCTAGATTCACAACTAGAGAAAAAGACTAGGTATAAGTTACGCATAACGTGATCATCATAACCACACATTCATATATTCATCAATTTTGCTTCAAGGCCATGTCAACGCATATCTAATGACAATAAAGTAAACACCTCCACAATAAGTGGACCATACCACACAATGTCATACAAGGCTTCATCAACAATACTATAGCGAATTAGAGAAGTAAAAGTGTAGAGCAATTGTTAGCAATCCTGTAGCCTTTTGTCAGCATTAACCATTTTATAGTCAATTTCAGTATAAGAAAGTAGCTAATGTACAATAATCATATATCAAGTCATGCATAAGCTACTAGAAGGTCATGCTACAAACTATTACAACACATCACTAACATACTAGAAGGTAGAAGGACATTGACTATTAACCAATTTAACTTGCATGGATCATAAATCATTTTTCATTAATAGTATCAATATAGGTCAGCATCTAAACATATACTTAACATAAAATCATTCATAAATCCCAAAAAGATCAAGATACAAAAATAGGCATTAAACTATCAATTCAATAGAGAGTAGAGAACATAGGCACTGCTAGTAATTCCTTAAAGCCTTGATCATGATTCACATTTTAAAAATAATGTAAATGTTAGGCAGTAGCTAAAAAGATCGTTACTCAAAACGAATCATGCTTCATCTAACCTAAAATCGAGATCACATTATATACATGTTATTATCAATATGTATACTAGAAGAACCTAGATCAATACATGTCAATCCTTCATTACTTTTATCATACGAGATTCATATATATAATTTAACCATGATATTAAACTAAGGTCGTAGCTACAATCAACTTAACATGATCAAATTCAACATTCATACATTAGAAGGTCAATGTTATAGTGAACACATAGAGAAATAGGCTAAACACATTCAAAATCTTCATATATTGATCCATATAGATCATTCATCAAAACTTCACCATCAATATACATAATAAATAGTAGGCATGGGAAATTCAACATAATAGAATCCCAATTCAACCAATCACAAGCCATGATCACAATGTCCATGCCTAGGCTAAATCGAGTTTGGGAAGGGACATGTGTTCACAATACTATTGGATTAAATTACATGTTAAAACCAATAAATTATAATCAACTCATCATTATTAAACCTTTCAAAACGTTTTTTGAAATATCCAATGGCTAGACTGAAAAATTGAAATTCGATCATGAAATATCATTGAAAACATTGAGATTAACTCTCTAAATGGAAGGATAACTAGATATGAAGGATAATCATACTTTAATATAGATTAAAACATCTAAAAGTTGATGAATAATTCATGGAATTATAATCTCCAAGCTGTTCTTGAGCTTCACTTTCAATGGAGGTTCTAGAGAGAATATTTCTTCAGGCAAAGTCTAATTTGTGTAGCAGGGATTTGGAATGGGTGTATCACGTTTTTGATAACTTAAATACACCCAAAAATAACCTAATAAACCTATTATAGTAATTTTAGGACTTGGGGAGAATTCCCCATTCACCCCTCAAATAAAGTAGTCGTGAGGCAGCAATCGCATGCCACCTTCGACGTCTACCATCGACGCCTAGTAGATACATAGATAGGCCATCTGTGGCTTCAGCTGATTGGGTCATGGCCTGTTCATTGGATGAAACTTATCCAGGCTAACCTACCATAGATGACTTCACCAGAAACGGGCAATTTGTCAAGAAACAGGGGGTTGTTTGATTCAGTCGATTGACATTGCCAAGGCATTCGACAGCCTTTGGGTCCTTCTTGTGGGCCCTTTTGTGGGGATCTTGAGAAGTCGTACCCAGGCGTTTCCAACGTGAATATAAAACTTAACATGTTTTAGAACTTACATGAAAGTTTTACCGAAAATGAATACGTAAAACACATCCAAAAATGCAAGGCACACTGAAGTCACACATGAACGTCTCAAGGGCTAACTTTCGAATATATTGGACATTCTTGGACATTTGACCTCCAAACATAATAACTATAAAAATTATTTTTATTCATATATGGAATTCATAATCTCATGACACACACATAATCACATAAAAACATGTAAAGACCCTTAGGTGACTTGTCATTGAACATCGTGATAATCCCTTAACGTATAACTTCCAAATGAACTCAAATCACCCAAGCATACTTTAAAGCATTGTATTAACATGTTAACAAGATAATAGGCACAAGTGAGGCTCTATACGCACTAACTCATTTTGGGGGTCTTACATTCATCGTATGGAAATCCCTGATATATGGTGGCTCGAGCACAAAAAGAGCCTTGCCAAATGCTACACAAGTGAATATGGCCTTATCGTCTTCCTCACTCATAGAATGAAGCAATCTCTAACCACATCCTTCCTTCTCTCCTTGCACAGATGGCGGCGGAGCATATCGACCTTTAGGGCTATGCTGGGTTGGACCGATGTGTAATCAGTGTTTGGGATCCCTATCCTCTCCTCAATAGCCGCCAAGTCTACCTCAACCCGTTCACCTGAGAGTGGGTACTCATCATACGGAACTACGGTTTCCCTACTTCTGCTAGCCTTGCTCTTCCTCTTCCTCTTTCCCTTAGAAGTAGAAATTTATGAACCAAAAAAGGGTGAATAGAGGGATCCATGGGTGATACCTCATCAACATCAAACAATGGCACTCCTGACCACTTTCACAGGGCACTGATCAGACAAGGAATGACGAATGCCTTCTTTTTAGCTCGGTAGAACATCTTCCACTCAGAGATAATCTGCGCCGCCAAATTAAGTTGATTGCCCTGGATAGCGCACGCCGCCACCAGATCCTAAGGAAAGGTAACATCTGTGCAGTTGCCTGACAGGTGAAACCTCTTAAATACCAGGTGAAGCCACCTTTTAGAATCCGACGACCAGTAAGTACTAGTGATGCCTTCTATCGTAGCCCAGTAAACCTGATCCCATTTTACAGGCTCCACTATAGCATCCTGCTGCCACTCAAGATCCATCTCCCTACGGTGAAAATAATTAAAGAGTGTGGCATAATTCATTAGTAGGAAGGGATGTTACCACTTTTGGGGATTATGAAATTGGGTTAGCATGTTTAAACAATGATTTAATATAACAAAAAGTGTTAGAGGTTGGTAATGAAAACAGTTAGTGATCAGAGAATTCCGTAAATTTAAGGTATTCTAAGAAAGGGTAAGGGTGAATAAACGAGTGGTCTATGAATGAACCAATTACTTTTTTCTTATTCAATGAGGTTGATGTCGGATTGACCAGTGACGCCGACGAGTACGTCTGGTTCTACTCATACTACTCTTGCTATGCCTTTTTGGACATAATTTGGATGCAGGAACGGTGATGTGTCATTAGGTGAAGACGAAGAATCCTCCACTAGCTTTCGTCCGTCCTTCCACATGGTGGGAGTTGTGTATGTTGGTTATTAGTTCCTTTGTTACTCGTAGTATCTCTTGTACCTTTTATACTAGGTCCTTGGGGTTATTAAATTATTTTACAAGTTATGAAAGAGTGTACTTAAAAAGGTATTATTTATTATATCTTCTTAACTTTGTTATTCCGTCTTTATAAATTTCAGGATGATTTTACTATTAGGATATAAGGGTTATGCTACGTAGGTGTTCATGTAGGTGCCCACACGGTCCGTTGGGTTGGGTAGTAATACAAGAATTCTATTTCACAAGCTTTTTTATTCAAGGGATCATATTAATATAATAAGTTCAATTTTATTTATTTCATAGTCTTGTGGTTATAAACCAATCACAAATAACACATGATTATCCAAACCACAACATCTAAGTACAAAGAAAATTTCATATAATTACTAAATGAGTACCAATCACTATTAATATTCCCTCTATTACATAAAATAAATCATAACCTACATTCACTAAAGTACCAAAGTCAAGCAAGCTAATCTTCCAATGTTTTTTCGTTTCCTTAATGCATCAGAACGTTGCCATTCAATGTAGTATACAATATTCATAGTAAACTAGTTTATAGACATCCATATGAATATATATTTAGCCTATACTAATAACTTACCCAAATCCATAATAAAAATTTTAAGATATCAAATAATTTATCAAGTTTCATTTGTTCTTAAATATTCAAGGGTAGGGTTTAGTCTCAATTCATCCAAAGAAAATAACTCTAATGGAACTCATATAATAAAATACACCTAATGTTTAATTATGTATCTCACTAAATTAAAACTTATTTTATAATACGATAACAAAATAATAATAATGAAAAATTGAAGTCACCTAGATATAGAAGCACAATCTTCCTAACCTAAGCTATTCACAAAGAATGATATACTACACAACTCAACCTTAATTATTGAATTATCTGATGGCAAACATTGTCAATCATCACCCAACTGACACCCTCCCATATATTGGTAAAAGGCATAATAGTAACGCATTACCGTTTGTTAATCCAATTTTCTTATTTACGTCGGGAATTTCATTCTTTCTTATCTAATATAATAATAATAATAATAATATTTTTATTATTAATAATAATAATAATAATAATGATAATAATAATAATAACAATATCAAACCCATAAAAATAAAAAAATGATTAGAGATGCATTGATTTACCAAATTCTCAATCTTTTCCTCTCCCGTTTGTCCGCTCGGTAAGTTTCTGTATATCGATTATTGTCTTTTTATTTTCTTTATTTTCTTTTCTACATAGTATTATTTTAGAATTTTATAAAGTTTATTTAATGCCTTAATTATTATACATGCCTAATTATAAAAGTGGTGAAAGTGATCGACTATTAATTTCAACGTTATTTTTCGTTTAACCACAAACAAAATTAATTATTATAATTACCCCATTATTTATACAATTGTAGTTACCAATAGTCCAAAAAATAACTATTATCTTATGCTGTTTAGAATGTTGAATAAAAATATATGCATTAGCTAGCATGCCTTTTATGTTGAACAACACAATCTTATATGTTTTAAAATTAAAAAATGTGCATTAGCAATGTATATAGTAATTAATTTAGAAATAATATTCTATCATAGTTTTTAATTAAATATATAATTAATTAAAGTATAATAATCTTCAAATTATTAACCCCCAAATAGTAGTATCTTAATTAATTGTAACACCTCGAAAAAAAATTCCGAAATTTAAGCAGTGAAACATGGCAAGGTTCATAGACCATGACATGGACCACGGTCTTTTGATCCGCCCATGGTGGGGAGTTGGGATAACCCACGCCCTGTCACCACACCATGGGACTCTTCACAGTCCGTGCTCTTGATCACTGTCCATGGGGGAATTCCTCAAGAATAGGCAGTAGCCCCCCCTTAGTTAGACTCTGGGTCCCCATGCCCAAAAAAGGACCACGAGGACTTTCAAGGTTCGTTGTCCTTCACACAGGCCATTGGATGGCCCGTAAACCAGTCTTTCGCACCACAAGACCATGTGAGGACCACGAGGACCTTCAAGGTCCATGGTCCTTCGAATGGTCCGTGGTAGGGCCCGTGAATAGACCCCTAGAAATAAGAGTCCACTGGACCAAGGACCACAACCCACTTCACGCTCCGTGGAAGTTGTCATCGTCAGCCCTTGTTAGATTTTTAGTATGGTTATTTTGGTGTTTCTTATTTCTTTGACCCCTAAAATGCATTGTTTTGACCCTAAAATATGTTTTTTTTTTTTTAAATCTTAGTCTATAAACATAACTAGAACTTACTTAAATAAGATCATTCACAAAAAAGAATTTTAGAGCATAAAGAAAAGAAGGAGATGACCAAACCCTAGTTCAAGAAAGCAACAAGGTTCCATGAGTTGCACTAGCGACATCCAAAGATTTCTCCTAGGGATTCGTGACTACGTATGTGGGATTTCACTAGTGGGTTCCTTTCGCACATTAGATCCTTAAAATTCAGTCTGATTGTTTTTTCCTTTATTATTTACTAGACCTAGGGATTGAAGAACTTCAGTAGATTATTATAAATTAGTTAATTAATACTCTAAAATAGATCGTCATGGCTTTTATCATATTTTAGTATAGATTCATTCGTAATTCAGAACCCAGCAATGTAATTTTTTTGTTAGGCTAGATATATAGTAATATGGCTGCCTACAGACGTGTTTGCTTATGAATATTGTATTCTTGATAAATTTGAGCGTTCTAAGACATTAAGGAAAGAAAATAAATTAGGAAATTATCGTGCTTTACTTTAATTATGGTAGGTTATAGTCATTGAGTAATTCTGTGAATATTTCTATGTCAGTAATTGTTGTGCTTTAGATGATTTATGTGTTGTTTGTGATTGGTGTGTAATTCCAAACTGCAAAAACAATAATGTTGAACATATTTTGTTGAAATCATGTCGTGAATAAAGAAGGCTTTATGAAAGTGTTAATGAAGTTTTAAGTGGTGAAAATAATGATGATTTAACTATCGTGATGCCTCGTGGCAACCGATCGAACAACATAGTTAAATCATCATTTTTCATCACTTTCCACTTCATTCACACTATTTGACAAAATCTTGTTTATTCAAATAATCACTTTAATAGAATAAGTTCAACCTTAAAAATTTAGCGATCTTGTGATTACAGACCAATGACAAACAGATGATCATCCAAACCACCACAATTAAGTTCATAGTATCACTCAATGTGTAACAATCACTATTAAGAGTCTTTTTCATATAGAATAAATCAGAACTTACATTGGCCGAAGAATTTACATTGTCCTTTCCTCAATGCATTAGAACATTTTGAATATATATAGTATACATTATGCATAAACAAATGAGTTCGTAGACATACATATTATTATATATCTAGCCTCTACTAAGACTCACCCAAGTCCATAATAAATTTTCTAAATTGTGATATCAACTAATATATCAAGTCTCAATTGTTTTTAAATATTCAAAATCCTCTCAATTGTTTTTAAATATTCAAAATCCTAGGGTTTAGTCTCTATTAATCAAAATAACATAACTCTAGTACAATTCATATAATAAAATACACCTTATATTTAATTATCTGTCTAACTATATTAAAATTTATTTTATAATATGATGATAAAATAATAATATTTAAATATTGAAATCACCTACTTATAGAAACAGGGTTTGCCTAACCTAAAGTATTTACAAAGAATGATATACTACGTAACTCAAACATAATAATTAATTTATCCAATGACAATCTTTGTCAATCATCGCCCAACTAAAAGCCTCACACATATTGTTAAAAGAAATAATAGTAACACATTCCCGTCCATTAATCCAATTTTCATATTAACGTCGGCAATTTCATTCTCTCTTATAGAGTATAATAATGTTATCCAACCCATAAAATAAAAACAATATTTAGAGAGGTATTGATTTACCGAATTTTTGATCTTTTCCTCTCCCATTTGTCGGCTCCGTAAGTTTCTGTCTTCCTAGTGTTCTCTTTTTCTCTCTTTTCTATTCTACAAATTATTTTTTTAGAATGAAAAGTACTTTACTAAATTTTATTTACTATCCTAGTTATATACATGACTAATTAAAAAAAGTCTTGAAACTAGCCCATTGCTAATTTCAATGCTATTTTCTTTTAATCACAAACTTAATTAATTATTATAATTATCCCATTAATTATATAATGTAGCTATGAATAGTAAAAAAATGTAAGTAGTATTTTATGCTGATTAGAATGTGGAACAAAAATATATACATAATCTAGCATGCCCTTAATGTTGAATAATAGTCTTACCAGTTTCGAAATAAATTTTTTTTTTATTAGCAATGTAGATAGTGATTGTTTAAAGACAACAATATTCTTTCCTACTAATGAATTAATGTATAACAATCACTAAACAATTAATCACAGAAAAACAATCTCTTCATTAATAATTTACCTTATAAATAATCCATGCATTATATTCTATAGTCTCCACAAAAAAAAAAATATTATACCACAGTGTTTATTGAGGTTGCAAATGTAAATTATTGGTTTAGCAAGCTGGAAAATTGTAAGTTTGGACCGTCAAAATGAAATGAATCAATAAATGAGCCATTGTTCAATCCAACCCAAATTTGTTTTTGGATTAGTGGGTTAGATAAAAATCTGAGAAAAAATGGGTTATAACAAAACCTGCCAAACTACTACCATTTTTAAATTTAATAGTTTATTAATCAAGAAAAGAATTTCATAAATAAAACAATGTGCAAGACTAGGAATTAATCTCAAAAAGAGGGATTTGGAACTCAACGCTTAAAGGGCTAGAACTTGGATATACCACTTCTTTGAAATATGTTCAACTTACGAAGTTCATACTGATTATGGGCATGAAACAACTCTACTCGAAGTTCTACACAAATATATATAACTTATGTATATGATTCTTCTCATTATCTTATTTAATTCCTCAAAATATAGTTCAAATCAATAGTTAATCTCAAAGGATTAACAATTGAATTCAAAGGCTTTCTTGAACATTACTCTTGTCTCTCGCTTGAATGTAAATTATGAATTCAAGAGTTATGGTTCATGATAAGAAGGATCTAGGTAATATTTTAGAATCATGAGTAAGTTCATCTCACTCTCTTTCCCACTTACTCGAGTCTTGAGAATAATTATTATAAATTGTAGAATACTCGTTTAAATGACTCAAAGAGACTTTCTCAAAATGATCGAAAGAACTCTGAACACTTAACTCTTACTCTTACATTGAATTTGAATTATTAAATCAATGTTATGATCATCTTATCAATTATTTCTATGTTTTTTGAAGTAGTTTAGAGTGATTAGAATCAAACGGAGTGAAGGTATACTTAAATGGGCTCAAACGCGACAATCGACTGAAAAGGAGTGAAGGAATGCGACCCTTGCTCATTTCCAGCGCGGGGAGCAAGCACTTGAATCTAAAGACAATAAATATGAACACTGCCCCAACCCCTTTGGGGAATCTGGGGCACGCTGTGCCAGCCTCCCCACGGGCAAAGTTTCGACGAATTTTGGCTCTCATTTTCTTACCCTAAATCGCTTTTAATCGATTTTTTTCTCAAATTTTCCTTAGATTAAAATACCCAACCTATGTACACACTAATATACTCTAAAAAACACCCCTAATAATCACTTTAATCTGAAGAAATTATCAAAACCCCGTACAAGACAAGTTTTATTATGAATCATAAGAAAACCTATAAAAAAAATTCTTTATTTTTGAGAATGAAATTACACTGAAAATAAAATGTTCGACGTGTGTATGAACAAATCCAACACTATGGAATCTTACATATGTTTTAGGGATCAAATTCATGGTGAAATTACGCAACAAGATGCATGAATCTCAACGAACGCTTGATGATCTCCACTTTGCTCCTCTTTTCTCCTCTTTTGTCTTCTTTTCTCTTCTTGAACTCTCAACTTAAATCCTGAATATATATTAAGATTATAAAACTGAACCTAATAGTTTTAGACCCTTAAAACCTTACTAAAAAACCAATTAGATCTTATTGGGTGAGGAAAAGACCACAGACCTCTCAGTATTTTCAGCTAACTTTTTATAACTAAACAACCTAACTTTAAAAGGTCATATCTCATTCATCCAAACTCTGAACTTAGCAACCTCCAAGAGTTGGAAAGATAATTCAAACAGATTTCCATTCTGGATTATATAACACCTAACTGGAGGTATGGTCATTCAAGTTTATCCAAAATTCATACTTTGCTTAACTCTCGAAATTTCATATTTTAGTTATTCCCAATTTAGCTTTGTTTAGAACTCAAGGTGCTAAATCTATTGATATTAATACTTAAGAAATTTAAATTCCTTGGAAAAACTTACTCACTACTAAGGATGGTTCAAGACTTAGCTCTAAAATTTTGCGGGGTGTTACAACTAATTAATGTTCTGTAATGTTCCAACTTTAGGGAGATTGGTGCGTTACATTTTACCACATGTGTTCCATTTAGTTACTGATCTAGTTGAGTTGTTAATGCCCATAACTTTTGCATGAATTCCATAAATAGAGTATCATTGAGAGGAGTAGTATCTCCAAGTTATACGCCTTGAGTACTGAGTTCCAAATTCATTTTGAAATTATATTCCTAATAATGGGACTATTACATGCTACCCATGAAGTCCTTGAGATTAGTAGAGCATGTCCATGATTCCACACGAATCCTTTAAGTCAAAAAAATCTTGAGATAATAAACATCAATAAACAATTATTATTATTTTACGTTGATTAGAATGTGCAATAAAAAAGTTGCATTACTAATGCATATAATAATTACTTAAACACAAAAATATACTTTCAAAGCAATTAAATAATGTATAAGAATTTCTAAACTATTAATCACAAAATAATGATTCCTTCATTATTAATTTGCTTGATACACAATCTGTGCATTACAATCTCCACATAAAAATATATCTACACATAGTGGACGTTGAGGTCGCAAATGTATGAAACTACTGGTTAACCAAGCTAGCAAAGTGGACAGAATTTGGCAAGTTAAAATGGATTGAATCAATAAATGAGTCATTGTCCAATCAAAGCAAAAAAATTGTTGTATTGATATGCACTAGATAAAAGTATAATAAAAATGGGTTATAACACAACCCGTCCAAATATTACCATTATTTAACTTGTTCATTCAAACATAAGAGTTTCACAACAACACAAACATCAAATTTTTTGTATACAGGAGCTAGTTGTACAAAAAAAATTACTTAATAACAAAAGAACATCACAACCTTAAATTTTATGGTGTAAAATCTCGTATAAACGGATGAGCTGATAACAGAAACAATGATTGACCAAATTAGAAGATTGATAAGGTATTCTCCAATTCAAGAGTACCAATCACCAAATCCATAATAGGTATATGTTTAAAAACTCTCCTCTTTTGTCTCAAAGACAAAAATGAATCAAATTTGAGATAGTCGGCCAAAATAACACCTCATTATTTGTTCTTTATCATTCTCTACCTGCAACTTAATGGTCACCTTCACTCTTCCATGTATTTTTCATGTGGTGTTTTTTATCCAATGTTTATAATTATATACATTTGTATTCGTTATTCTCATCAAATTTGTGTAAATACATTATACATATCTTCAGTGCCTCAAAACCATTTGATTTGCCTTAAGAATAATCATGTTGGCCATCCTCTACATTAACATTGAAAAAATTATCAATTTTTTCTTCTCTAATTGTGGAAAACAATGTGTTTTCAACAAGCATAGAAGAAATAAATGATAAATTTGTAAAAATGAATCTAGAGAATCATCAACTTGATTATGTTGAAGGCAAATCAAATGGCTATGAGGCATTGAAAGATATCTATAAAGATTTAGAAGCATGGAATGTGTAAGAAACAAATGAATACTGATGTATAAGGTTATGCACCCCGGCTCAAAAATACCTCCAGATAAACACACAGATGAGCAAAAGCTACCAATAAAGTTGACGATATGGGAAGTTCTAGAAGAAACAAAAAGAGCTACTTTGATAGAGCATTTCAAGTTTGATTTAAATGCTTCCCCATTGTCTTTGTTATCAACTCAGTTGTCGTTAATATTGAATCATCCATTTATACGGTTGTTTAAATCTAAAAATAAAAGATTTTGGATTTAAATAAAAGATTTTGGAGTTCTTATTAAATTAAGGAAGTTTTTTTGTTTCATTTTTAATATGTATGATATTATGAGTTGTCTAAATTAGTAAATCAATTGAAACCTTTTCTAAACTAGTGAATAATGAAAGTGAACACTCATGCACTCATTAAGGTTATGTCATGGTTCCAACTTCTAACATCTCGTAACTTGAATTATCTAAGATTAATCTAGGAAACCAAGAATAATCATTTTTGGGAATAAGTCGGGAAATCTGGAAAATTTCCATCTTTAAAAACTGAGTTTTAGTCATTGTCAAACATCCATAACTTCAATCTCAAGAATAATATGGATGAGTTCCTTATATGGTTTGAAAGCCTTTGGGAAGATCTGTCCAACGCCACTAAGTCTAAGCATATGCGATGTCGTATGAGCGAGATATGTCATTCAAAAGTTTGATTGTTGGACTGAGGAAGGTCTAATCCGAATATCAGTAAAGGCAATGTTGCTTTTCACCTAGTGTTTCCTAATTTGTTTTAAGGGTTATTTACGGGTAAAAACCAAGTCATTATTCAGTTAATAAAAAATTAAGAACGGTTATGGTTTCGGAGCAAAGAGAAAAGACGAGAAAGATCAAGAATTGTCCAAGAACGCAAAGATCGTCGCATGGATTTCATCGTGGTGATCCCTATCTAGGTATGTGAGATCATTCTGTGTTGATTTCTTTCGCCTAAACCCCAATTAGATTCAATTCAGAAAGACAGAGTTTATTTGTATGATGAACATCGAAGTTCTTGATAAAAAATTATGAAATTCTTGTTGGTTGAATTATAGTGTAACTCTAGTAGATTTGATTCATGTTTCTAGACATTTTTTTGTCTAATCTATTGGTAATGAGGTATTTAAAAATCCTAAGTGTTTGGGGTGAGATCCATTTGAGTTTCGGAGGTTTAGAGATGAAAAAATAAGAAGAAAAATTAGAGGTCGCGTATGTTACCCCTGGGGCACCGTGCCTGTCAGAGTCCCTCAGGGAAGGCTCTGTCTGAAAAACCATAGAGCGCCGCACCATCCAGAGAGCCTCAGATCAGTGTCTGTGTGACAGGCTCTGGGCTCCGCACCCGTCAGAGCGCTAGGAGCCCCTAGAGACCCCGTTTTCCCTCTATTTTTGTACTAGTTACTAAGTGATGTACCTATCATGCATAGTTGATTCCAACAATCTAAAGTACATCAAAACAAAATTAAATTATCCATAAACATGAAATCATGATCTCTGAATCAATAATCAAATTCAAGGAAAGTTAAGATGAAAGTCAAAGAAATTAGCAGTCAGGTTTAAAAGTTAAGAGGCAAGGCAATGTAAGTTCTTAAAAGTTTTTTAAGAGACTTAAAAAATCATTTTAAATTTTGATTAAGGCATGTTACATATTGAGAAAAGATTAAAAAGTTTAGTTAAATTGTCAAAAAGGTATAAGGGAACAAAGTATTCTCTACGAATTAATTTCAAGTCAAGTAAAGCGTAAGAGTTATGTCATTTCTCAGTCTATATGGGAACTAAGTATTTCCCAAAAGTGTTTTTAACTGTTTTAACATTTAAGTAAGAGGAAACTAAGAGTTCCTAAAGAGTTTTGAACAAAAAGTGGAATATTGGTTCCAAAAGGAGCTTTCTAAAGCTAAGGGTTCAACAAATTATCTCAACCCGAAGGAAGGAAGTTTTGTTAAAAGTATGAGCTAAATTATACTTTAAGAGTAATATTGAGAGCTTATGTGGGGATTAGAGTTCATATTAATTCAAGTCTCCATGTAAACCATGAATCCACCATGGGTGTTAACGGAACATAATTTTTAGTTTATCACGTAAGTAAAGCTAGTTGATCCACTAACTTAGGTAAGGTCCTATACAGTTGACAAGATATAAGATGGTCATCGGCACCATAAGGTAAAATAATATATCATCACTTAGGCTCAAGTGATGGTTGTCGGTTAGAGACTCTCCAACAGATATATAATTACTTTCATATATAAGTAAAGTTAAGTTTATTATCCTTTTATCTTTAATGAACTAAGTGTATACATTGTTTTATGCGTTTATATATATATATATATATATATATATATATATATATATATATATATATATATATAGAGAGAGAGAGAGAGAGATGTAGATATTTCATATGTCTATTAATTTTTTGAGTTGTTATCTTTGAGTAAAACAGAGCCAAGGTAAGTTCATCCTTAATCCATTTCAAGCGTTACACATGTGTTTAGTATTCCAACTCGCATACTAGTACAGTCAATATAGTGATGCCAATTCGCCTACATCATTTTATGAAGCAGATGGAGGTATCCAGGATAAGTACGGAGCGTACCGTTGATCTAGTTGAGCACGTCACTTGGTGATCCATCTTGCATTCTAGAGGACATCCCTCTATTTGTTTTTTTCTAGCTTAGTCCTTTAGGATGTTGTGGAGTCTACATTACATCCATCTCAGTTATTAGAGGCTTCATAGACAAATGTACAATTAGTAGTTCAGTTTTGGAGTCTAATTGATCTTATATTTCATATGTTTAAGTGTTGAGACTTAGTTCAATTGTGTCCAAGACAATCATTTATGTTATTTTATGGGAATGCTTTTTATCATAGCCCCTCCACGTCTAAGGTGTAGCCTCCATGCTTAACAAACTTGGTATCAGAGCCCAGAGCTCAAGAGTACTAGGGAGACTATGAAGTCATTTCGAGAGTCTTAGTACTCGTTGTTAAAAGGGACACGTCTATAAGTAAGAGAATGCGACATTTAGGAATGCTCACTTCTTTCTTAAATCCTTTTTTTTGCGTTAGAGTTTATCTCTAAAAAGATTTCTCTCTAATTAATTCTTACACATGTTTAAAAATACATGAAAAGAAGTAAGAGGCCGTCCAGCTAGGAGAAATGTTGAAGCTCAGGAACATGAGTCACCTAATGCACCAGATGTGCAACCCTAAGGACAGGTTACCAACACCGAACCCCAAGAGGTTATCTAGTTGTTAGGTCAAGTAGTAACAAACCAAGTCAGCAACTAATAGTAGCTTGACAAGAAGGGGATAACACCTCAAGTGTTCATGAGTTTCTGAGAATGAACCCTCCCAGCTTCACCGGAGCAAGCACTACTGACGATCTGGAGATCTTTGTGGAAGAATTGAAGAAAGTGTTTTAGGTATTGCGTGTGGTTAATTTTGAGAGGGTTGAATTAGTTGTATATCAACTGAAGAGTGTGAATAGAATTCTGTTTGATCAATGGAAGGAGGGCAGAGCTGAGGATGCATCACATCCATGTTGGGCTTTGTTTGAAGAAGCCTTCTTGGGGAGGTTCTTCCCTCGAGAATAGAAAGAGGTAAAGGTACGAGATTTCCTCAATTTTAAATAGGATTCCATGGGTGCTCGTGAGTATGAGTTGAAGTTCACCAAACTGTGTCGCTATGCTCTAGAGATAGTGAAGGACATGAAGATCTTAATGATTTTGTTTGTTATCGGTTTGGGTTGTACTTCAAGAAATTAAGGTAGGGTTGCAATGTTTATTGGTGACATGGACTTATCAATGCTTATGGTCTATGTGCAACAAGTCGAAGAGGAGAAGATGAGGGACAAAAGGAATCCATAAATAAGAAAGCGATGAATGTGAATGAGTTTGGGTAGTAAAAAGGTGACTCAAGTAAACCATAATTTAAAAAATCAAAGGGGCATGAACCATCATATTCTTGTGCACCGGAGCCCAGAAAAATAGGTGAGTATAATGGCAAGAATTCACAGAACTTCAAGGCTAGGCCATCCCAATCTTAGGGTAGTATAGCACAAGTAGGTAGTTGGGCTTCTGCATGTGGTAGGTGTGGTAAAGCCCACCCTGGTAAATGTATTGATGGCCATACATTTTTCAAGTGTGGTCATGAGGGTCACTTCATGAAAGAGTTATATAAGAATAAGCAAGGTGGGGGAAATCCTAATAATGGAGCTCAATCTTCATCAGTTGTTCCACAAGACAGGGCTGCACCTAGTGGATCCACTTCCGGTATTGGCGAAGGGGCAAATCGTCTCGATGCAATCACTATACTCCAAGAAAAAGACAACTCCTAGATGTTTTCACGAGTATGATAAAAGTCTTTAATTTTAATGTTTATACTTTGTTAGACCCAGGAAAAAGTTTATCTTTTGTAACTCTTATGTTGAAAATTAGTTTTAGATTCTTCCTGACAAACTTTGTGAATCCTTCTGTGTTTCTACACCTGTTGGGGATTCTATTCTAGCGATAAGAATCTATCATGATTGTCATATTTCCTATCTATCAAAACAGTACCATGGATGATTTAATAGCATTAGACATGGTAGATTTTGATTTCATTTTAGGTATGGACTTGGTCCATGCCTATGATGCATCAATAGATTGCAGAACTCGAGTAGTCAAATTTCAAATTCCTAATGAGCCATTAATAGAGTGGACTAGTAGTTCAGCAGTGCGTAAGGGTCATTTCATTCATATCTTAAGGTGAGAAAGTTAGTTTCAAAGCATTACATTTATTACTTAGTTTGAGTTAATTACTAAAGTGTTGGGGTACCCTGTCTTAAATCATTTCCAATAGAAAAAGAGTTTCCAGAAGTCGTTCATGATGATCTACCTGAAGTCCCTTCGAAAATAGAGATAGACTTTGGCATAAACATCATCTAAGATACTCATCCTATCTCCATTCCTCTATACAAAATGGCACCATAAAAGTTAATAGAATTTATAGAACAATTGAAACATTTGTTAGATAAAGGCTTCATTCGACCAAGTTTCTCAACTTGGGGAGCTCGAGTCTTATTTCTGAGGAAGACGAATCGTTCCCTTTTAGGATGTGTACATATTAGCACCAATTGAATCAGGTGACCATCAACAATATATATCATATCCCAAGGATAGATGTTGTTCTCGATCAACTTCAGGTGCTTCTTGTTCTTCCAAGATTGACCTCAGATAAGGCTATCATCAATTGAAACTGAGAGAATGTGATATTCCAAAGACAATTTACAGAATGAGATATAGGTAATATGAATTATTAGTTATGTTCTTTTATTTGAAAAAGGCATCCACGTCGTTCATGGATCTTATGAACATAGTTTTCAAACCTTATTTAGATTTGTTTGGCATCATCTTCATTGATGACATACTAGTTTATTCAAGGAATGAAGAAGATCTTGCAAGTCACCTTAGGATTAATCTGCACAATTTAAAGGATAATGAGCTATATGGGTGCACAATTTATTGTATATATTTGTAAAAATCTTTCTTGAAAGGTTTGGATTTGAAGGTGAACTTGAGTACTGTTTTTCATCCTTTGATAGATGGACAAGCATAATGTACTATCCATTCCTTAGAAGACATTTTGATATCTTGTGTAATCAACTTCAACGGAAATTGGGATGATGACATACCTCTCATTGAGTTCGCTGACAACAATAGTTATCAGTCGAGCATCCAAATTGCTCCATATGAAGCTCTTTATGGGAGAAGGTGTAGATCTCCTATTGGGTGATTTGAAATTGGTGAAGCAGGGTTTGTAGGAACAAATCTAGTCCACCAAGCTATGAAGAAGGTGAAAGTGACTCAAGAAAGATTTAAGACGACACAAAGTCCCCATAAGTCTTATACGAATGTTAGCATAAGGACATTCGATTTTGAGGTAAATGATTGGGTGTATCATATGGTTTCACCTATGGATAGTGTTATGAGGTTCGGTAAGAATGGGAAACTTAGTCCCCGATATATTGGACTTTATAGGATCTCCAAGAGAGTGGGCAATGTAGCTTATGAGTTGGAGCAATCCCAAGAGTTAGCATTGTTTCATCCAGTAGTCTAGATTTCTATGTTGAAGAAGTGCTTGGGTCATCCTTCATTTTATTGTATCAAATGAAAATTTTAGCATTAAGGATATTTTATCCTATGAAGAAGTTCCGGTTAATATTTTGGATCGTTAAGTTTGTAAGCGGAGGACAAAGGAAGTTCCATCAGCCAAGTCGTTTGCAGGAACCAATTCGTTGAGGAATCGACTTGGCCAGCTGAGGAGGATATAGAGAATATATATCTACATATGATTGAATCCGAAGAGAATGTGAATCAATGTATTAAATTCCCTTCATAGTACTTTTTTAGACTGTGTATAAGCATGTTATTACTTATTATTGTTGTTGAGTGATGAAGTGATGTTCTTACCCTTACCTTAGTGAAAGATCTCATTTGAGGACGAATTTTACCAAGAGGGATATATTTTAACATCTCGTATCTTGAATTAACTTAGAAAATGCAAAGAAACCAAGACTAATCATTTTCTTGGAATAAGTAGGGAAATTTGGAAAATATCAAGCTTTCAAAAGTGACTTTTGGTCAATTTCAAACGACTATAACTTCTAGATTAGGAGAAATTTTGATAATTTCTTTCTATGGTTGGAAAGATTCTTGGAATATATTTCCAAAACCGGCGATTTTTTGCAAATCTGATGTCGTATAAGGGAGATATGTCTTTCAAAAGTTGGGTGGTTGGACTGAGGAAGGTCCAATCCGGATTCCAATAAGGGAAAAGTTCTCTTTTCAGCCTAGTATTTCCTAATTCATTTCAAGGGTTATTTAGGGATAAAAACCAATTCCCTATTGATTTTAACAAAAATTAAGAACAATTATTGTTGGGAAGAAAAGATAAAAGAAGAAGAAGATCAAGAATTGTCCAAGAATGCAAAAATCGTTGCGTGTATTTCGTCGGGGTGATCCCTATCAAGATATGTGAGATAATTCGGTGTTGGGGTCCTTTAAACCACCCTCCAATTTGATTCAGTTCAACAACTTAGAGTTTAGTTGAATGATGAACATGGAATTTCTAGATGAAAAATTTTGAAATTCTTGTTGGATGAATTATTTTGTATTTCTAGTATATTTAATTCATATTTCTGGACTCTTTTTGGGTCTTATCTATTGGGTAATGAGGTATGTAGAGATCCTAACGGTTTGGTGTGGGATCCATAGAAGCTTCAGAGGTTTAAAGATGAAAAAGGGAAAAGAGGTCCCGTATGTTATACCCTGTGGCGTCACGCGTGCAAGAGCTCCTCAAGGGAGGATCTGTCTTACAGGACCTAGTGTGCCGCGCTAGTCAAAGTGCATCTGAGTAGTGTCTGTCCGACTGGCTCTTCCGCTCTGCGCCTTTCACAACATCAAGACCCCGTGGAGAGCCCTTTCTTTCTCTATCTGTTCGTACTAGTTCCTAAATCATATGCCTATCATTCAAATGTGATTCTCAAACTCTTATGTACATCTTAACATCATGAAATCATCCATAAACACGAGATCATGATCCTTTAATCCATAATCCAATTCAAGGAATGTTAAGATTAAAATTGAAGAAGATAGGAGTCAAGTTTAAAAGTTAAGAAGCAAGTCAAAGTAAGTTCTTAAAGTTTTTAAAGAGTCTTGAACAATAATTTTAACTTTGGTTTTGGCTCAAGTTACAAGTTGACCAAAAGTTTAATGAGTTGAGTTTAATTCTCAACAAGCTATAAGGGAACTAAGTATTCCGTAAGAGTTAAGTTCAAGTCAAGTCAAGACTAAGAGTTAAGTTCATTGTTCAAAGGCAATATGGGAACTAAGTATTTCACAAAAGATTTTATAAATTTTTTCACATTTATGTAAGAGGAAACTAAGAGGTCGAAATGATTTTTGAACAAAAAGGGGAATATTGATTCCAAAAGGAGTTTTTAAAGCTAAGGGTTCAAAAAATTATCTCAACCCAAAAGAAGGAAGTTTTGTTAAAAGAATGAGCTAAAGTATATATGTTGAGAGTAGTATTGAATAGTGATGTGGAGTTGAGAGTTCATATTATATCAAGACTCCATGTAAAACATGAATCCATCATGGGTGTTAACGGGTCATACTTTTTAGACTCTCACATAAGTTAATCTAGTGGATCCAGTAAGTTAAATAATGTTCTATACCGATGGCAAGGTATAGGATGGTCCTCGGCAGCGTGAGGTAAAATATTGTATCACCACTTCATCTCAACTGATGGTTGTCGGTTACTTAATCTCCCACATATATTATATTACTTTTATATATATTATGTATGGTTGAGTTTATTATCGTTTTATCTATAATTAACTAAGTCTATACATTATTTTATCAATTTACATATATATATATATATATATATATGTATGTATATATATATGTATATACACATACATACATACATACATATATATACATACATACATACATATATATATATATATATATATATATATATATATATATATATATATATATATATATATATATAGATTGCATATGTCTTTATTACTTTATATTGAGTTGTTATCTTTTGAGTCAAGCAGAACCAGGTAAGTTCATCCTTAATCCATTTCAAGTTTCATAGATGTTTTTAGCATTCCAACTCGCGTATTCGTACATTAATGTACTGATATCACTTGGCCTATATCATTTTATGATGCAGACGCAGGTATCTAGGATCAGCACGCAGTGTACCGTTGATTAAGTTTAGAACTCCGCAGTCACTTGGTGAGCCTTCTGCATTCCGGAAGACATCCCTTCATTTGTTTTTTTCTAGGTTAGTTATTTAGGATGTTGTGGGGTCTGTCCCAACATCAATATCAGTTATTAGAGTCTTCATAGAAAGATAGGCAGTTAGTAGTTCAATTTTGGTGTCTAATTTATCTTATCTTTCATGTGTTCAAGTGATGAGACTTAGTTCCATTTTTGCCAAGAAAATCATTTAATTTATTTGATGAGAATACTTTTAATTCATTATTTGAGAAAAGTATAGTCTTCCGTTGAGTTAAGTAATTTAGGCCAAGTGTCCGCTCAAGGCCAACAATGGTCGTTTTGTGCTGACCACATCTAGGGTGTAGGCTCCGAGTGTGACACAACTGCAGGGAGCTATATCTCGATGGGGTAGTACAATCTTTTGTAAGGATAATATCAAACATCCATTAATTGTTAGTATTTTTTTTATTCGAACGTCTAATAAGAATATGTGCATTAGCAATGTAGATAGTAATTATTTAAAGAAAACACATTCTTCCAAAGTAATTAATTGATTATTGTATAACAAACTCTAAACTATTAATCATTGTATTACAATATCTTTATTATTATTTTACCTCATAAGCAAACCATGTGTTACAATCACATCATGATATCATATCATATACATATGTAAAATAAAACCCTAGGCCCACCTACGTGGCTCTGCAACAAACATGAATTCCCCTGCAATTTATTTACTTCCAAAAGTAGCATTTCCCTTTCTTGAAAAGTTGTGACTTTTATGAATAGCTATGGCTTTTATGATGAGTTACAACTTTTTTGAAAAATTGGGACTTCATGAAAGATTGTGACTTTTCCGTAGGATTGTAATATTTAAAAAGAGCTGTGATCTTTTCGATTAGGCACAATAAAAATTTGTTCACACTACAGTTTATCGTCTATTCATATAGGGATTCTATGTAACTATTATTTGTAGTTTTCTCGGTTATATGTAGTCAAATTAAGATATATTAATTAAGTTTCTTATGAAGTTTGTTTTATTCCTCAAAGTTTTCTTTGATCATATTTCAAAAAGCTTAAACTTTACTATAAGTCATATTGATTCATGTAACTATAAAAATTTCTTTTTGCTATTTTGGTGACTGTTTTTAAACGTTGTCAAAAATTCAGCAAGGTTGATTAAAAGTGATCTTCCATTTTATCCATTTCTATAGGTTTTTACATATGATCAGTGAAAATTGATTTTAATATCAATGTGACACAACTAAGCTTGCACCTCTCATGTCCATTACTCATAACATTGTAGAAATGATTGAATTAATTACATTTGGTTCTTTAGTAAACAAAACTTTTATTTCTGTCAGTATTATTTGTAGGGGTCTAATTCAAATACATTAATTACCTTCTTATCAAGTGTAATTCATTTCTAAAAGTTTTCTTCCTCCTGTTTCATAATTCTTAATAGGGAAAAGGGTCTGATATACCCCTTAACTTTGTCATTTGGAGCTGATATACCCCTCGTTATAAAAGTGGCCCATATATGTCCTTACCGTTATACAAACGGCTCACATATACCCCTACCGTTACATAATGGCTCACATATACCCTTCATTTAACGGAAGTTAAAAACGTAGTTTTAAATTTATATTTGCTACTTCTAATTTTTTTTTTAAAATTATTTAGGGGTATATATGATTTTTCTATCAAAGTTCAGGTACATTTTAATTTTTTTCATATATAAATTATTTTTTGACCTCTTTTATTATAATTATTTTAGTTTCTTATTCTTATTTTGTCTTTTTTTCTTTCATTCATTAGTTTAAAGAAAAAAATTAAAACTATTTTTCGTTTGTGTATTGTAATTTAGTTTCGTATTCGAAGAAAAAATTTGGTCATCTACAATCAGTTTTACAAGAATATTAGTGAAACATAAATAAATTTGATTATCAAAATGATAATTATAAATTAGTCATTGAATAAAAAAAAGTAAAAAAAAATATGTTTGACTAGGATTAAATTTATTCATATGGGATTATATTTTTTAGAAAAAAAATTATAAAAATTTAGACTAAAATTATTTTTTTCATTTCCGTTAGAGGAAAAGGGTATATCTGAGCCATTTGTTTACAAGTAGGGGTATATATGAGCCACTTTTATTACGAGGGGTATATCAACTCTAAATGACAAAGTTGAGGGGTATATCACACCCTTTTCCCTTCTTAATATTTTGTTGTAAGTCATAGTGATTCACATATCTATATCAAATTCTTTTGTTTATTTTTGGGATTTTTTTAACTCTTTCAATTAAACTTGTAAACTTTAAACTCTGATATAGTCGGACCAGCTATCGTTTTGAATGTATGTTAAACAACATGTCTTTTTCTTCTTCACTTCTAGGAAAGTAAGGTTGTCCTTATCATTATTTTTGATAATGGTGAGTTCAAGTTCTCACAAAATTATGCTGTGAGATTTGAATATGTGATGTATCAAAATTTTGGTTTAGAATATCTAGTTGTGAACAGTTTCATTTGGATAACACCTACTGCTTCGTTCATAATTGCATGAGTTCTTTTTAACTGCATACTATAACCATAACAACAACTATGGTTCAATTCCAAATTAGTTGGGGTCGGTAATATAAAACTTAAGCAATAGTAATGACTATTGTGATACAATAAGAAAAAACCATTTCGGATACTAATAAACAATTTTAGGGTCATGTTTAACATATTCAGATACAACATACTATAATAAAAATGAGATCTATGGATGTTCATAAGAAAGGAGTTGACGGTCCTCCATGTGAATTTAGTTAATTATCTTCTTATATTGACGTGATGTTACACTTTATCAGTGAGTGTTGTTGTTCTAGGCTTTTTGGTGTATTCTTTAGTGGCTCATATGTTTTTTTATACTTTCTAGGTGTTCAAAAAATTTTAGTACTTCTGACACATTATTTTCATGGAGGTTTTCTTAGACTTCATTCTTCTTCTTAATGTCTCTCTATGAATCATAAATTTTATATAACAAAAATGAAAGTTAAACAAAATATATCCCTTTCTGATTAAACAGAACGCTTTACCATAAGATAAAACTTTTCTTGACAACTTAGCCTATGTATCGAAAATATGAATACTATCGAATGATTATATGTAATATTAATAAAATAGTTCAATCCCGTGAAAAGCACATGTAGTTTACCTAGTATATATAAAATTTATCCTTAGGCCCGCCTATGTGGTGCAAACACATACCATAATTCCTTTTTAATTAATTTATATCCAAAACTAGCCTTCTTCTTTCATGAAAAGCTGTAAAATTTACCATAAATTGAGACTTCGATGAAGAGTTGGACTTTTTTTTAAAGTTTTGACTTTAAAGAAAAGTAGTGATGTCACGACCTGAGTCTACACCCTGGATGTGGCCGGTAAACAAGAAAAATTACTGGTCCCAAAGAAAACCCTTATCCTTGCTTGCTACAAGTTGAAGACTAACTTAAGCATGTAAAAGATAAAATAGAACAAAAATCAGGAAACTCACTTACAATGCTTTTAACTAAAATGAAAATTTTGAATAATAATATTATTATATTCAACTCGCAATGATTAGGAAACTTTAGTCTTTAAAACATCTAATAAAATAAATAGGTACCACATACTTCTTAACTAAACTAGCTATATGTGAAGCCTCTAACTGATAATGAAGGAAGTTGGGACACGACCCACGACCTCCGAACTAAAAGTAAATGAAATCCTCCAGAAGGAAGGATGCTCACCATAGATAATTGGAATCTCAGATGTATTATGGAAGCTCTTGTAAAAGATCCTGAATACCCGTGTCACCAATGTGAGAATATGTAGGCCAATTGGCTCAGTACGTGGAACGTACAAGCATGTAAGAGAAAATCTAAAGGATAAAACATAGGCTTGAAATTAATAAACGGGAAACATATTTACCTCTTTTCAACTCAACTCAAATTAAGAATAATATACTCAACTCAAAGAATAGATATTCAAGGATAAGATACTTAACTAGAGATTGGATACTCAAATCAAAGATAGGATATTCGACTATGGATACTAAACTCAATATAAAGATAGAACATGCATGCAATATATAGAAAGCTTTATGAAATAGTAAAAGCAACTTAGTTCATTAAAAAAAATGCTATAATAAATGCAACTTTTCGTAAATGAGAAAGTAATATAGTTTTTGTGGGAAATTATCAAATCAAAAACCACCAATATAAGCCCAAGTGGTTATACAATAGATGTCCCACACTGCTAAAATTGTCCTATACTTTGTCTTCTTATAGAATTTTTTTACTTAGTCGATTAACTAACTTAACTTACATGATCATATAAAAAGTATGACCCATTAATACCTATGATGGCTATATGGTTTACATGTAGACTTGAGTTAATATGAACTATCATGCCCACATCGATGCTCAATACTACTTCCAGAATATACTTTAGCTCATGCTTTTAAAATAACTTCATTTCTTTGGGTTGAGATAATTTTCCCAATACATTAGCTTTAAATACCTCCCTTGGAATCAATATTCCCTTTTCTTGTTCAAAACTCTTTTGCGAAATCTTACTTTCCTCTTAATTTAAATGCAAAAATATTTATGAACTTTTACGGAATGTTTAGTTTCCTTATAACTTTTGAGATAGGAACTCAACTCTTAAAGAATACATAGATCCCTTATATTACTTTGAAGGAAAATATTCAACTCTTTACTCTTTACTTTAACATAAAACTTGAGCCTTAAATGATGTTAAAACGTTTAGTAAAGACACTTGAAATATTTAAGAAACTTTATTTTGACTTGCTCCTTAACTTCTAGACTTAACTCTTACTCCTTTGATTTTGATATTAACTTTCTTTAAATTGGATCCTGTATTCAAGGTTTACTATATCATAGTTATGGAAGATTTCAGGAAGTTCAACTTGGAGGGTTCATGCAGAACTATGAGCATGAACTACTCAACTCAACGACTCAAAGACACTTCTTATCTCATGATTTTTTGACTTATAAGATTCATGCAGAATTATGTGCATGTACTACTCATAACAAATATTTCATGGGTAAATGCAATAGTCCCATGAATTTTTTTTGATTTTTTTTAGTTGAATAACCCTTGGAGGGGTAGGGGCTGAGCAACACCCCCAGGCTTTATCATTAATAACAAAAACAAAATATAAGGAGGGGGACATAAACCTTACCTCCTACCTAAGATGGTTTAGAGTTGACTTCCCGAAGAAAGTTAATACATCAAAGATGAAATCAAAATACTAAGTACCTAGTCAGAGGACTCCTGTCAATACAAAGCATCTAGAAGACATAAACTAGGGAGACTATCCCTTTACAAGAAAGCCTATAATCTAACCTAGCCTATTCAAAGTAGATATAATTCTAATTATAGCTAAGTTGAAAAGATAAAAGGATAATCAAGGAGGTTCCTTAATCCTTTTGGTCTTTATCCTTCTAAAACTAGGCATTTGCAAAAGATCAAGATAGTAGTATGATTTTGCTTCCTTAGGCATTTGCTTGCTGTTGAAGTAAACCTGTGGAGAGGTTATCCTGTGTCTGTGTTTTGATAGTGCATCAGCCACCCAACTAGCTTCCCTGAAAACATGTAAGCATTTGAAGTTGTGGGTTTGAGAGATGAAGTTTTGTAGCCTTCCCAACTGTGTGATAATGTTCCATTGAGGGAGAGACTTCTTTAAGATCCAATGCACAACCAATTGGGAGTCTATTTCAAATATTATGTTCCTATATCCAAGTTCAATTGCCCAAGTCAAACCAAAAATTGTTGCCTCAATTTCCGCCTTGTTGTTAGTACCCACTCCAAGTGGTGTTGTGAAAGCCATCACCAACCTGCCATTTTTATCCCTCAAGATACCACTAGCCCCTAACCTGCCTGGGTTGGTGATGGCACTGCCATCCGTGTTTACTTTGAGACATTGATCTTGAGGTCTAATCAAATTCACCATGTTTACCTTGATGTCGTGCACGCACCTCTCACTCATTTGGATTAAATCTGTCCATTTTGCCGGCCATATAACTTGAGGAAAGGCAGTTTTAAGCATCTTGTAGGTGTCAATATTTGACCTTGCTTATGTTGGTTGTTTTTACTCCGTATTTAGTTGCACACCTTTTCTTCCAAAGGTTCCAACAAATGAATATTGGGGTGGCTTGCATGAGTAATTTTTGGGCTGCATTTTTTGGCGTGGCAGTCCATCATTGCTGCAGCAGTACCTGCAGAGAAGAAAAGTCTGGCAGCATGCCTGCAGTGGCTGCAAAACTGCTCCAGACTTTGGCTGCAAAGTTCCCGGAGTTGAAAATATGTTCTATGCAGTCCATACCTGATCTGTCAAAACAGCAAACACAATTGGATGGCTCAATGCCAAATTTAATTAGTTTATCATTAGTAGGGAGTTTACCCCTAAGGGTTCTCCATAATAAGAAGGAAGATTTAAAAGGAATGTTTTTATGCCATAATTGTGAATTAAAGTGCTTCTTAGCCTTTTTTTTCTCTGATTTCTTCCAAAGCTGATGAGCAAGTGAAGCCACCATGGTTGTTAAGATTCCACACAGCCTGATCTGGTGGGTGTTGATGGGGGGAAATCTCTATAGTTAAGATTTTAGAGAGCTGGCTGGCTGGTGCCTGCTCCAATAACTTGCTCCAGCTCCACTTCCCTGCCTCCCAAAAATCTGCCACTTTGGAGTTATTGAATCTGTTGTTGTTGGTGGTAAATTGTGCTAACGGTCCACTGCCTATCCAATTATCCCACCAAAATGAGCAATTTCCATCTTGTATCTTCCATTGGATGTGTTGCTCAATTTGTGGTCTGTTCATCAACATATATTTCCAAGTTAAGGAATCCCCAGAATTCCATTTTTTGCTAATTGGATTAGACCTTTGGCAATAGTTTGCCTTCAAGAAAGCACCCCACAAAGTTTGCTTGGTTCTGAAATTCCACCATTGTTTGAATTGGAAAGCCTTGGAAATATCTTTTAAGTTCCTCATGCCTATTCCTCCCTCATCATAAGGGAAGCTTAGGTTCCTCCAAGAAGCCCAATGATATTTTTTCCTGTCACTATTCCACCCCCAGAAAAAATCA
Organism: Solanum chilense; assembly: GCA_032847665.1. NCBI lineage: Eukaryota > Viridiplantae > Streptophyta > Magnoliopsida > Solanales > Solanaceae > Solanum > Solanum chilense. The sequence goes on from CM064963.1 coordinate 38,219,736, forward strand.
GCCATAAGCATTTGAATTTTCTTAAGAATAGTCTTTGGGGGAGTTACTGCAGAAAGTAGATGGATAGGGAGAGCTGGTAGCACATGCTTTGTAAGAATTGCCTTGCCCCCATAACTCAGTTGTTTGGTTTGCCACCCTGTGATCCTGCCAACAATTTTATTAACAAGGTCAGAAAAATAAATGTTCCTAGGCCTACCGACAAATAAAGGGCAGCCTAGGTAGGTAATTGGACCCTATTTTTGTTTAAAACCTGTAAGTCTCTTTATTGTATCTCTAGTGCTAGTGAAAGCATTAGAGTGTAGCATAAAGTGACTCTTATCACAATTGATGAGCTGTCCAGAAGTATTCTCATACTCCTTTAAGGTATTCATAAGAATCTTCAAGGTTCTGCATCTCCCCGAAGTGAACAAAATGATATCATCAGCAAAGCTCAAATGGTTCACCTGTGGCCCCCTCCTTTCCATGATAAAACCATGGTTGTCCAGATGATTATGGAGCCTGTTAAGAGATCTTGATAACACCTCCGCACCTAAAATAAATAGGGCTGGAGAAAGGGGGTCACCTTGTTTGAGGCCTCTAGTGTAGTGAAAAAAACCATATGTCTTACCATTGACAATGATTGAGTACCATTTGTTAGCTATGATTCTCCACACCATATCAATAAACACCTCATTAAATCCCCTTTTCCTTAAAACCAGACATGTATAAGACCATGAAACCCTGTCATAGGCTTTTGCCATGTCTAGTTTAATGATAACATTGCTACCAATGTTGGGTTTTTTGATGTGATGAATGATTTCCTGAGCAAGCATAATGTTCTCAGAGATACTTCTACCTTTAACAAACCCGGATTGGTTAGGAGAGATTAGATCAGGGAGGATAGGACTAAGTCTGTTACTCACTATCTTAGATATGATTTTGCTAGTGAAGTTGCTCAGACTTATAGGCCTAAATTCAGTCATTTTGTTTGGATTATTGACTTTAGGGAGCAACACAATACAAGAATGGGAGAATTATTTGGGAATCATCTGTTCAGTAAAGAAAGCTTGTAAAACCCCCTATTAAATCATTCTTGATGATGTGCCAACACTTTTGATAGAAATAACCATTCATACCGTCAGGCCCAGCTGCCGAATTAGGGTTCATAGAAAAGACCACCACTTTAAGTTCATCCATACTAGGCATATTAGTAAGCTGACTATTTTGGTCTTGACTAATCATCCTTCGAATACATTCCAAAGTATGCTCATTAAAACACTTTTATTCTCCACTAAATATTTCTTTGAAATGTTCACAAGCTACTTGAGTAATGTTGTCATCACCTTGAACCCAGATTCAATTTTCATTGACAACTTTATGAATAAATAACTTCCTTATTCTTCCCTTTATCACAGAATGGAAGTATTTAGAGTTATTATCATCCTCCTTAAACCATTGAAGCTGAGTTTTTTTGTTTCAAAATAGTGTCTTCCAACTTGAGGAAATTGATGTACTTGGCATTAATATCATGGAGGAAACTTCTATTTGAGTCATTTTGGTTAGAGATGTAGTTTTATTCAGCCTTGTGCACTTGTTCCTCACACATCCTAAAATTATGGAAAATATCACCAAATTCCATCTTTGACCAACCACTAAGAGTGTTTGACAATATTTTAATTTTTTGGTGGAATCTCCACATACCATTACCATATACCTCCTTCTCCCAACAAGTTTTGACAGTTTCTAAGAATTGAGGGTTGTCTACCCAAAAGTTGAGGAACCTGAAGTATTTCATGTGATCAGTAGTTGGGGAATTCATTTCCATATGAAGCGGGTAATGATCCAATCCCGTAGATGACAAGTGAGTAATGGTGGTTTGAGGCATCTTATCCAACCAAGTATCATTAACCATCGCCCTATCAAGTCTCTTCAAGATTCTGCGGTTAATACCCCTCTTGTTGCACCAAGTAAATTTTTGTCCACTAATACCTATGTCCAAGAGTCCACAAGCTTCAATGACATTAATAAACTCAATACTTTTTCTCATGTTATAAGATAACCCTCCAAGTTTTTCCTCGACAGAAGTTATAACGTTGAAATCACCCACAACACACCAAGGATTATCATTTAAGGTAGAGTTCTGTATCATTTTGTCCCACAAAGGTCTTCTAAGATGATATTTGCATTTAGCATAGACAAAGGTATTAGCAAATTGATATGGTAATTCATTGTGTTTCATATTGCAAGTGATTTGTTGTTCATCTTCATCAAGAATATTACAGTCAATATCACTGCTCCAGAAAACCCAAATCTTACTATTACAATTGCTAATAGCATTATCCATGCTTAGCTGCACTTTGAAATTTTGAATATGAACACTATCAGAGAAGGGTTCCAAAATGGTAATAACAGATAAATGGTGTTGTTTCCTGAGCATTTTGAGTCTCTCTAACACCCCGTGAGTGTTGATCCCTCTCACATTCCATATGATTGTACTAATCATTGGGATGATCAAGAGGAGAAGATCCTAGTGTTTGGTCTGCCTGCAGTGAGAGTATTTGCATCTTTCTTCTTGAAGTGAAATTTTTCATGATGGAAAACCCTTGGAGATAGACATTGGCTCTGTGTCACCTGTTGGATTTCTTCTTCCAAGGTCTAATCATTATGTGGACTAAAGGCCCTAATGATTGCCTTACTAGTTTCATCATCTTCCTCAACCTCTTTTATGAAATGGTTATCCCCATCCATTTCATCCTCTTAATTATCCACAACATATTCATCTAAAATAGGCACATTGTTATGTTTACCCTTTTGTTGTCTTAAATCTGGGGGGTCAGTTTTAGGAGGGGTCATATATTGAGCTTGTAGGGGAAAAATATCTAATCCATGGTTATCTTCAACCATGATAAATTTGTTACCAGATTCTTCCCTTGCATCCTGCTCTTGTTCCTTATCCTTTTCTTGCACTCTGTTTTGTCTCCTTTTTGCCATATCTCTTTTTTGTTTACTTGGCTTATTCTTACTCTTAGGAGTGCTTTTAGTAGCAATAGTATCACTTTGTTCCCCATGATCTTTTTCATTCATTTTTTCAGGTTGTTGTTTCTCATTATTTCCTTTGGCAGATTGTTTGCTGTTGTCTCTGTTTTGTACCTGCTGTTGAAGTTGTTATTGTTTCCCTTGTTATAGTCTGTTATCAGTATTATTAGAGGCTCTATGGTCTGTACTAAGGTCAGATTCCAACCCCTCATGCATAACATGAGGCAATTTCCCCCCTTTGGTAACCCCATCCTGCAAGTTAGAGGTTATCTCCTGACACCCCCCATCCATACCTCCAGAAACTTCTTCAGAGAGACCAGCATCGACATTAATAACATTGGGGGTTCTGGGGTATGGGAGCATTGAGTCAATACCTTGTGTCTTGTATTTGTTGGTTGGATTAGCTTGTTGGTTTTGTAAGTTGTGATTGCTAGAACTGTTTCTTGCAGTGACAATCCCATTTTTGGACTGGTCTGCTTCCTTTGATGCTTGGCTGGAGCTCCCTTTTCCTGTTTGAGCATCCTCCTGTTGTTCCTGCATTTCAAGGTTTGCAAAAGTATTTTGAGTTTGAATGTTAGTTATACGTGCTGTTTATTGCTCTTGCTGGTTGGTGCTTCTGTTTCTTTGCATTGAGGGTGAGACAGGTCTCCAAACAGCCTTGGAGTTAGTTTGATCTTGATGTTTTTGTTGCCTCCTTTTTAGAATCTTCCACTGTTCTTCTTGAAGATCCACCTGCTGGTTTTGTTCCTTTGGATTAAGGTTGGTGTTTTTTTGTTGTTGGTTTACCTGCTGATTCTTTGGTTGACTAACCATATCATTTTGATTGATCACTTCCTTTTGCTTTCTGTTTTTTTGATTCTGAGTTCTTGTTGTGGTTTAAAGGTTACTTTTTGTCTTGTCCTTGAGTTTTTAAATGAGCCCCCTGTTCCTGTACTTCCTTGGATTTCCTCTCAGAATCCCCTTCTTTCTTTTTCCTGGTGTCTTCATCCCTTCTCTTAATTGTGCACTCACTGTCCATATGTCCTTGATGCTTGCAGTACAAGAAGTAATTTGGGATGCTTTCATATTCAACTTTCAGCCATCTTCCTTTATTTGGATCAGAGTTTTTGAATCCCCGCCACACATAGGGAGGTCTAGTCTTAGTGAGATCCACCTGCACATTAACTCTAATAGTACTGCCCCTAGTTTTTTTTGGAGGAAGGAGAGCCTAAGAATAACACTTTCGCAATAGAACTAAGAATGGTTGTTAACAACACTTTGTTATAGAAATGCCATGGCAAACCAGGGATAACCACCCAAATTGGGACAATGGGAGTCTCCTCTGTAGGGGTGAAGTCAGGATTCCATGTCTGTATCCTAATTGCTTGGCCTTCAATGTTCATTCTAAGTTTAGTTCAAACAGTTTGACAAGCAAACTCATTATCCAAGTCAATGTAAACATGTCTAGCATTGAAGTGTGTGATTTTCACACTCCCTGTAAGTTGAGTTTGGAGAGTGAAACTTTTCCTAACTAACTCCATTTTAGGCATTGTATTAGTAAATTTGCCCACTAGAGTATACTTACACACTTCAGCCAACTTCACATAGTAATCATCCAGCAGGGAAACCTTGCCTAGCTGTGTGAACACGTTCATTCAAAACTATAGGAATTTCATTCTTAGCTTGGTTATACCTTAATCTTGCAGAAAAATATTGGACCATAGTATACGGAGCCAGCTCAGAGGCTTTATCAAGCTTAGAATTATTGCTAGAGTTTTGACCATGCTGTTGATTGTTTCTTGCAATGACCTGACTTCCATTATTGCCATGTTTAGTATTTTTGTCAATTTGAGTGTTAGGTTCATACCTTGTGTAGTTCCTAGATATCTTTGGGAAATTTGTTTGGTGTTCCAATTGTGCTTGGTTGATTTGCCTTCCTTCTTTTCCTTGAGCCTGTTCAAAGGCCTGTTTGGTTGCTTCATCCTTGTTTTGCCCTTTCTTCTCAATTCGCACTTCACTGTCTGCTTGTTGCAGTTTATGATCTGGAATTCTTTGGCTTTGTAGTTGATCATTTTTAGGTTTCTCACCATTGTCCTTTTTGCTTTTTGTACCCTGTGTATTATCTGCAGTAAGGTTAGGAGTTAGTTGTTGTGGACTACTTGCTATGTCAAAAGAAAAGCTTGCAGTTTGTATATCATTTGATGTGGCTTTGGTACGAAACCCCTTCATGTTCATGTTATTGCCCTGTTCTGCATTCAAGTTTTCCTTCGCGTGAGGATTGATTCCGTCCCCCATTGTTGTTGTTTCAGATGATTGAGGGGCCGCTGGAGTGTTGCCTTGTTCAGCATTACGATCAGAAGCAGAGCCACCTTCATTACTATCATGATATTCCTGCAGAATTCCGATCATCGAATTTGAGGAAGGTGTCGAAACGTTATTGACATTTGTTCCTACTTTTAGGTGGCCGTAGTATCTTATATGATGATTGGTTTTAGCCTGAGAACCAGTGTTATTCGACGAAGTTTCATTTTTTCCGATGTTTCGAACTCCATTTTCACCAGAGTTCTCCTCGCCAGTGATTCCAACGTTCATTTCCTCTGGGATTTCAGTAGGAGGGCCGCCATCGCCGGGGGAACAAACCCCACTGGTCAATTCGTTACGAAATTGGCCTGAAGTCGATCGAAATCCCATTCGCGACTCGAGCGACGCACTCGCAGAGTCTTCAAGAGTCGCCTCTCTATTCCGGCCGATTGCGGCGGTAGAATTGCCTGATTCTTGGATATATGGTTTGTTGTGGTGTGGTGTATTCATTGCCCTCATCTTTTCATCTCGATTCTTACCAGAAATTCCTTGGGAAATATTTTCAATTTCGCTGTCAAACTCCTCTTTCTGCGCACTGTTCATCGCATCTTTGCACTGCGATTTCGAATAGTTCAGAGGTAGATTATGAAGCGTGTTGCTATGGGGTTTGTTGCCCTCGTCTAGACGCTCAAGGTGGCTTTGGTCCAGTGGCGTTTGGCTTGCCACCAGCTGCGTACGCGCCTACTCAGTGGCGCGCGTGGGTGACTGTACAGTTTCCATTGGAGGGAGTGTTTGGGGAGAGAGAGATTTTTTCAAGCGTGGGTTCACGTTAGTTTAGTCCCATAATTAGGAATATAATCTCAAACGGAAACTGAAGACTCAAAGCTTGGAGAATTATTATTTCAAGGTTGTGATTCATCTTATGAAAGATTTTTAAGTACTTATAAGTATTTAAAATTTTTTATAATTAAAAGAAGTTAATATACACTTTAAATGATCTCAAATGGGACAACCTACAAACTAGGAGTAGGGGCTGGTTACCCTGATGCGTTACAGCTAAGGGGAGCCAACCCCCAATATGATACTTTGAAAATCTAAGGCCTAATATAGAGCCTAATATGAGTGTAGAAGATTTTAAACACTATTTAAGATTCAAATATGATGTATATAAGTAATTTAGGAAGTTTTATAATCAAAACTTCAAGGAACGTCCATTAGGTCTAGAAACTAGTTCAAGCACTACTAGCATGCCTTAGTCTATTCGACATGGTTTTGAGAGTTAAAACAGGATAAAATTTTGTGGTAAGGTGTCTAGTACATATTAGAGCTGGTTTAAAGATGAAACTTTTGGGTACGACTCCCCAAGGACCAACCAAAGGGTTCTTGAGGAGGACCCTTGAAATTTGGCAAATCGCTGTCAATTGGACTGTGTGCACCTACGACCACATTCGGTGAGGCATGGTAGGATCAACGCGGCGTCAATGCCTCCGTCGAACAACACATATATATTCTAGCTTAAGGTCTATTTGGGTCAGTCTCTGACACGAATTAAGGATGTGTTGGACGGAAGGGGGGCAAGGGCGTCGACTGGCCTACGACCCGTCAATTGGGGTCTCATAGGTTAGGTCTATTTTTTGCTTTTTTTTTTGTTTTAATTAATACAATTAGTTGATTAAGTAATTAGTTAATAAATTAGGGGTTAAGGGAAGTCCAATTATGTTAATTAATAAATTATATATAAAGACCTAGCCTTATTAAACTAAACCTAATTTTGATAATTCCCAAACCCAATTGCGCTTCCTTCTCTTTTCTTTCACTCTTCCAAAGAAACTCCATAGAAGACCAAGAAAAGGAGGGTTATAGGGAAGCAAGAAGGTTATTTTTCTCATTCAATATTTATCAATTAGTAAGGTATGAGATTCCTTTCACCTTTGGGATTCTTTCCCCGAAGGGTTCCTTCAAATTAATTTTAAAAGAAGAGTTTTCGAATGGATTTTCTACTATTATGAATTTGACTTTACGAATTACTTTGAATATGATTTATTCAGATAATTATGAGTACATTATGATGTATTGTAATACAATTGTTCTAGTTCTTGATTATTTATCCAAGGTTGTGAAGTAGATCATGAATTTGACCTAAGTCTTTGACCCTAAGCTATGAACTAGTGATGAATTGTAAAGTAGTGATTCAATTGAATTTATTATTGTGTAAATTACTATTGTGTGATAATATTACACCCATTTTTGGGTCGAATTGGATTTTTGATGGTAGAAACTTTTATGATAGCTTGTAAATGAGATTGGGGTTAGTCTTGTGATCTTAATTGTTTACTTCAATTATGATTACTTGTGTTAAGTAATAAAGTTGTATTGAAGTATACCTTATGTTAATAACTATAGGATTGGCATGATGTTAAATTGGAATGTCTTCAGTTATGGTTTTTAAGATGTTGTCTTAGATGTAGATGTTATAAGGATGGTGATAACTTACCAATGTGCCTTATTATGATGTTATTACGTAAATGTGCTAACCTCAACTGTGTGAATTTTAATGAAAGGAAAATACTCATGCA